>FPAK01000003.1:8308565-8787816 GCA_900116095.1 Euclidium syriacum | reverse complement strand
ATCTCATTTCTTTCTCTAAACCTCCTCCTATGGTTATACGTCGTTCGGGACGTTCCTTGTCTACACAGATTTTCCCATATGAATCCTTTTCAAAGATATTTGGATCAAACTCTCCAATTACTGATAAGCTCCGATCTTCGTTACCTGGAACTTCTGGTTCCGAGATCATCGAGATAACGCGTGATTTGGTTTTTGCGGGCATGAAAAATTTTTTGGCTACTCGTTGATTCCCTTTTACCAAGCAAAAACCATGCGGGTTTGGAAATTTGAGGCATTGGTGATAGGTCGACAGGATCGCCTCCATCATTGTTAGCCGAGGTACTCCCATGATCGCATCGAAAACAAGGGGTCCCGATACTACACGAAAAAAAATATCCATGGTGACTACTCCGACCGATACCGGGTCAACCGCGGTTCTTACTGCTACTTCTCTTTTGCCCGAAAGCGAAGTTATTGATTCCGTTCTTACTTCCATATTTTTGGAAACTACGTTCATTCGATTCATCGCTTCTAAACTCAGCAGATTCACCGTGCTTCCAGTGTCTATTAGTACCCTTTCCATGGGGTTTCCTACTAGGTAAATATTGATACTGGCTTCAACTTCTAATTATTTATAATTAGAGGGGTTCGTTTTTAGGAAAGTACTTCGTAGAGAAATAAAGTAGAAACCTCGGAAAGAGGGAATTTTATTAATGAAAGTGATTACAATGTTTGTTAACTCGGGATGCCGAGTGAATCAAAGAGAAGTAAAATCTAGGAAATCTAGTTCTTCTCCTCCCGATTTTGAATGCCCATTCTTAGTGAAGGGGGGTATGTATTTATATATCCTTAATAGTCGGTCTTGTAACCCCTTGGGCTAACCTCAGAAAAATGAAATATTTCCATTTTTCCAAGACAAGAGAATATGTGATAAGATTATATCTTATGCTGTCCGAGCTTAGACTTCGGCTTAGGACGATGTTTGTTTATACCCCCGTTTCGGACACTAAATCTGATTAATCTTCTCCGAAGTATCCCTCGGTCATCTGGGCCGAGGGTCGATATTCCTGTTGTCGGGACTTATAACCTAATAAGTTATCAGGGAAGAGCTCGGCAGGGACCAAACTCCAATTATTGCCAAACTATTGATAAGGGGTAGAATCCCACCATCAACAGTAAACGCGAATTATTAGAGGATCGTTGTGAGGAATCGTGACTCCGTCGAGGTCGCGTGTGTGAAGGCCGCTAAAGGATGATACGACGGGGCCGGACTTATCAATCGAGTACTTGGTATCTCTTGGATAGGCCTCTTTATAGTTCCTTTTGAGTCTTAACTTTTGAGGATTGTGCCGATATACTTTTCCATTCCCCAAAACTTCTTACTTTTTCTAAAGAAGACCCCCCATTCCTGGTGCGTCAAATGTTGATATTGGGTTCAACTTCTAATTATTTGTAATTAGAGGGGTTCGTTTTTGGGAATGAATTAGATAAAATAGAAAAAGAGAAACCTCGGAAAAGAGAACTTTATTGATTAAATCGGTTACAAAGGTGTTAACTCGGAATACCGAGTTAACTTTATCAAAGAAAAGTATTAAACCTAGGTTACCTAATAATTTTTCTCCCCGGTTCTGAATGAATTAAATTAGTGAAGGGGGTGTGTATTTATATATCCTTAGTAGTCGGTCATTTAACCCCATTGACTAACCTTGGAAAAATGGAAGATTTCCATTTTTCCAAGATCAGGGAATCTGTGATAAGATTTGATCTTATTCTGTCCGAGTTTTAGACTTTGGCTTTGGACGAAGCTGTTTACACCCCCTCTTCTGACACCAAATTCCGATCATTCTTCACCGAGGTATCCCTCGGTCATCTGGGCCGAGGGTTCTAATCCTATTGAAGGGACTTATGACCTGATAAATTATCAGGGAAATGTCGGCAGGGACCGAACCTCAATTATCACCAAACTATTAATAAGGGGTAGTAACCCCACCATCAACACTACCTACCAAGGCTCCACCACCACTGGTTGGCGAAGGTCCGCCATGAGTCGAAGTATGGTAGCGGCGAGGAGTTCGGTATCTAATTTTGATTAGATGCGCGTGCTGGACGACGTACCCTATGCTCAAGGCTCAGAGAGTGTGTGTGAGTGCTAGATATTAGCTTGGGGAGTGGAACCTTTGGAAGTATGTCACGTATTATGGATGGTGGTTCAACTACTCCTTGTTATGTTAGAGCTGAGCGTCTCTCTTCTGCCGAGATGTATCGATCAGCTGGGGTTGAGGTTGCGGTTTTGATATACATTACTTTGTTGTTGATACTGGGTTCAACTTCTAATTATTTGTAATTAGAGGGGTTCTTTTTTGGGAACGAATTAAATAGAAGACAAAAAGAGAAACCTCGGAAAAGAGAACTTTATTGATTATATCGGTTACAAAGGTGTTAACTCGAAATGTCGAGTTAACTTTATCAAAGAGAAGTATTAAACCTAGGTTATCTAATAATTCTTCTCCCCGATTCTGAAAGAATTAAATTAGTTAAGGGGGTGTGTATTTTTATATCTTTAGTAGTCGGTCATTTAAGCCCATGGGCTAACCTCGGAAAAATGGAATCTGATAATTAGAGAATCTCTGATAAGATTTGATCTTATTCTGTCTGAGATTTAGACTTCGGCTTGGGACGAAGTTGTTTACACCCCCGCTTTGGACACTAAAATCCGATCATTCTTTACCGAGGTATCCCTCAGTCATCTTGGCAGAGGGTTCTAATCCTGTTGAAGGGACTTATGACCTGATAAATTATCAGGGAAAGGTCGGCAGGGTCCGAACCTCAATTATCGCCAAATTATTGTTAAGGGTGGTAACCCCACCATCAACAGTAAGTCCCCCCAGTTCATCCGAGGATGTCTTCGGGCATAGTTGTCGAATTTCCAAATTAAACAGCTTGTCGATAATTGAAGTTCGGCGTTGGTCGGTCCTTATCTTTAAAAGTCTTGAATCTTAATCTTCTTTCTCGATCTCGATCCTTCAATATGGCGGGAAAATGAGCAGACAGTGAAAAGCTTCATTCGTTTCACGCGCAAATTCCTCGATCGTCACAAAACCTTTCCACTCCCCATGACGTGTTGCTCATATACCTTTGAAGCCTCATATGCGACTTTTGGCGGGAAAAAGAAAAGAAAGTATTCTTTAATTGAATCTCTTTTTCCTGCAATCTTGGTTTAATATATCTGAAAGAACGTCGGTTGAGCTTTTGTGACCATATGTCACAGAAAACCGTATTCCTTTAAATAGCTATTAAGAAGATTGCATCCTAAAGGTTCTCATTTCTCAAACTCCCCCGTGAAATCCTTCTAGGATTATTAAGTCCTCCTCCTTTTCCTCACAATTCTTCTAAGATGTCGTCCGATAAACATAACTCTCTCGGTTCCGACTCCAAAACCGATTCAACTTCGTCTTCTTCTGGATCTAGCGAATCTCAGCAGAAAACTTCTGAGGATTACCAATCAAACAGTTCTACGATCAACATAGAAGATGTTTCGTCCGCCGAAAAGAAAACTGAAATCCCAGATCCGTCGATCCCGGCCAATTCCCCATCCAAGAGCAACAGTTCGGAAACTATTTCCGACCAAATAACAGCGAGAGAGGAATTCTCGGAAGACTTCGGAGATTCTTCCTTTAAAGAGAGTGATATTGATACTCTCTGATCATTTGCCTCTAACCCAGAAGACCTTGAAATTTTGGTCCCGAAAATCGGCGAAAGACCTTGGAATCCTCAAGAAGGATTTATGTGTCTTTACCTTCACTTTTTTTACCTAAGCTCGACTTTGGTTCCCAATTCCTTTCCTCTTAGTTGAATTATGTAGACAGCTGAAGATTGCTTTCACCCAACTAGGACCTGGCGCCATCAGACACATGGTTGCTTTCCTAATTCAGGCCAGCAAAGCCAAAATTATTGTTCCCATTTAGAAATTGTCCGAGCTTGCCAACCTCGTGGATAACCGAGATGGTAAAACCTGGTATACCATGGTGAAAAATGTTGGTAAACTAGGTACGGGGTTCACTTCCAATGCCGAAGGCTGGCGTACTAACTTTTTCTTTGTTCGGATTAATGAGGCCTCCATCTTTGACCCTAGCGCCGAGGTAATCAAGACATGGTCAGTTGATGCCTCAAAAATTGTAAAACCGACTCTTTTCAAAGAACTTCCTCCAATCTTCAAAGAGGAAATGGATCGGATTTACAATCTCACTGCATTGGCATTTCCGAAGATTCCTATGGACTTTATCAAACTTGCTCGTCAACGTTCATGTATCTCAAACTCTTCTCTTTCTGTTAAAATTTTAGTTCGCTACTCTTTATATTCTTCACTCGGTACTTCTTTTAGGCTATGAAATCTCTGAACTCGATTGTCCATTAGAAAGATTACCCTCAAATTACTCCAATAAATCACTTATCCGAGCTCCTCTTAAGAAGTCAAGATTTCAGAAATTTGCGAAGGGTGAAATTGATTCTTCCGGCCTTAAAACTTCTTATATGGTTTCTTCGAAGAACAAACGCAGAAAAATGATCACTATATCTCCGAAAACCAAGTCTTCAAGAAGGCGATGGCTGGAAAAAAACCAATGTAGGCTGAATTCTATTCAGAAAACCGTCCAGACTCGGGAAGACGGACTTGTAAACACCATGAACCTTGGTAAGCCCGGGCAGTATTCGAAGTACTCAATGATATTTCTTCTCAAGGTGTCAATATCCCTGTTGATCTTTTGAAATAAGTGGAGAAAAACGCACAAACAGCCGAACAAGAAATGAAGGACTATAATTTCCCTGAATTTGAGTCTAACGACTTTTGCTTCGGTATTTGATTTGTAATGTTGTTTTCTTTCTTCTTTTAGTAAGTATTTTTAAGACTATTTAAATGACAATCTTCAGGGTTTTGCGAGATCATACTTCGTACGTCCTTTTAAATAATCTATATTTCCTTGAATTCTCATTTAAAATTCCAGAAAAGATTCTTCGAGTATTTCGTATGTTGGTCTTTTTCAAGAATTCCTTCAACAGATTACCGGATATTCATGGGCAGAGCCGAAATTTTTTAATGAGTTAAACCTCGACTATTTTGACCTTTAATCCTCGTATCCTACTATATAAGATCTTTTAATTCTTTGGATAAGTGTTTTTATGTTTGATATAAACATAAGCGAGAATAACCCAACTTTGCCGTGTGAGTCCTCTGCTCTACTTTATCAAGCTCCGAAATGTCTAGCTGCATTCGGTAAAGAATGTGTAAAGGGACGAACCCTGCTATCGGGTACGTGATCAAGGCACCGATTTTGTTTTTGTGAATCGTGGTTAAGTATAGTTGAGTTATAGAAATTTCATCACTATAAAATCGAGATTTATGTTGATGTTGTAGCTGAACCTCGTAAAAGGCTGCCTACGTACCCTCGGAGAGGATCAAGCCACACGTAGTTCCAACGTTTGATTATGTGTTGACTATCTCGGATAATCCGAGATTATCAACATTTTTTTTTAAGACTCTACATTCGAAGGTTTTTGAGTCTCAGTGTTTCGTCTCCGAGGGAAAGGTTGACTTCCTTCTCTTTCTTTGGACTCTCACAGAGGCAGCACCTTGCCTCGGCTTGATATCCTTTTACCGAAAAGATTCCAACTGGGGTTGGAAATTTAAGGCATTGATGATATGTAGAAACCACTCCTTTCATTAAAAACAGCCAGGGAGTTCCGAGAATTATGTTGTAGAGAATCGGCTTTTCTATCACGTCGAAGCTGACAATTCTGATTGTTCCTCCAACTGTCACTGAGAGTTGAACTGTTCCGAGCGCTGAAACACTTTCGCCACTTAAGGCTGTTAATGACTTGAGTCTTGGCTTGATCTTTGTTTCTTTTGACTAATAATTCTTGGAAAACATCGATGCTTATTACATTCGCCGAGCTTCCAGTATCTACTAATATTCGGGGAACTTGATAGTCTCCAATTTGCAATTTTATTACTAATGGGTCATTATGGGGGACATCGACTCCTTCTAAATCTTTGCAAGTAAAGATGAGCTCCTTTTGTAAAGTTAACTTCGGAGGAGTCAGATCCGTTTGAGACCTGTCTCGCTCTTGTGTCTCGGTGGGAAATTCTAAAATAACGTTTATCCTCCTGCGTCAGGGTGAGGAATCTAACTGCGAGAATTCTTTTTTTCGTTCACGATTCATTTTTGAGATTTGTTCCTTTAATTCTACTTGATACCTCTTGGTAAGAGTTTCTTTTAATCTTGGTTGTTTGGGAATCCGCTCTAGGTATTTTTCCAAGAGATACTTCGGTAAACTACGGCACTCTTCCGTACTGTGTCCATAGGCGGCGTGGTAACGACACCATGCCGGGAGAATTCCATCCTTTTTAGTTCAGGCTTTCTTCTTCTGTTTTAAATTCTGATCTCGAAGTTCGGCGGCTAGGAGTGCAACTCTCACTTTGGCTTTTTCATTTCGTTCAAACGCTTTGTTGGAAAGCCGACGAGGTTCCCTAAATCTTTGCTTTATTTTTTCTCCTTTCGAATCATCTCGATCATTTCCGGATAACCAAGCTCTACTTTCGTCTGCTCTAATGTATATGCTTGCGCTGTAGAATGCATCTTCTATGGATTGTGGCCGTTAATCTGAAAGCTCTTCCCAAACTCTTGTCTTGTACCAGATTCCATTAGTTAGTGCGTCAATGGCTAGCTCGTCCGAGATGTCTAACTGAAAGTACATCGCCTTGAATCTCTTCATGAAGCTTTGGAGTGGTTCAGTTGATGTTTTTTTTATGAAGTAAAGATCGGAGATCGTCGCTGGTCGTTCGAGATTGAGCCTATATTTCTTCAGAACTTTCTACCGTAATTTATCGAAACTTCTTACTGAATTAGGTGGTAGGTTGGTTATCCAGGTTTGGGCGTTTCCGCGTAAACTTTCCGCGAAGTATTGGCACTGCTTCCCCTCCTTTTCCGATGGATGAATCCTAGCTTGGCTGATCGTGATCATAAAAGCTTTAAGAAAAACTCTCGGGTCTCCCGTTCCATTATAGGTGTTGATGGTGGGGTTCGTACCCCTTACAAACAGCTCAAAATTAATTAGGATATAGTCCTTCCAGTTTAGCTATGATCCGATACCCGAAATAGGGGTATTCCTCATTTCCTTAAGCTCGGCAAGCCGAACTAAAGGGGATAAAATTAAACCTTATCTATATCCTTTAGTCATTGGAAATAAGGAAATATTCCTTATATCTCGGAAATCAGGTAATATTTCTTATCTTTGGGGGAATAAGGAAATATTATTTATTATTAGGTTATTGGGCATAAATAGACCGTCTATATACCCTTATAAAAGGAGGACCTCCTCCTCCTAAAAAGGGAGCCCGAGAAAAATATATTCTACTCTCTTAGAGAGAATTAGACATAAAAAATTAGGTTTTAGAGAGAGAAAGTTTAGAGATCCCGGAAAGAACCAGAAAATAGGTTTTAGTCTCCGAGATATCCTGAAAATAGAAAGAATCATCAGCAACTTACAACTTGGCCTTAGAGCCCGAGATAAAGACAATTTGGCCTTAGATCACGAGTGAACAACAACTCGGCCCAAGATCCCGAATTAACATCTCGGCCTAAGAGCCCGAATTAATCACAAGATTCCCGAGCCTAAGCTCGGATTATAATCCAAAGAAGGAACTACGTGTGGCTTGATCCCTTTCGAGGGTACGTAGGCAGCCTCTCACGGGGTTCAGCTACAACATGAAGACCCCTTCGGGGGACTTCTCGGAGCCGACCTTTACCGTTATTGCCGAGCGGTTGCACATCAAGACGAACCTAACTATTTAATCCCCCGATTAAATAAGATGTATTTTCAAAGAGGTCCTTCTAGTTATAAATAATCAATAAACGAAACCCCTACATCAACAATAGGTCGTGAATTCCAACTTCCCGCTTATAAGTGAATAGGATCCGGCAATTGCTGTCTTTGGTACGTTTTCATCTATGTTCTTGAACGCTTGATTAGAATGTGAGACGTCGACGGAAGAGTTCTGGAGCAGAGCTTTCATATCCCGAAGTTCACGATGTAGTTATACTATTGAATTATCCATTTTCTAAGTCGGATTATCACCTATCAACTTTATACTGCTAGTCGTTTCTCGGTTTCTTAGTGTCATGTTCTGATCCTCCTTTATTTCTTCCGAGTTATGGAATGTATCTCGTTCCTCTCCTTCCGATGATAAACAGTCTATTGAAAGCTTATCTATCTATCCGTGATCCTGATTACCCTCTTCTTTGTTCTCCAAAAGATCGCTTGAAGATTCTTCACGCTCTTGGTCTGTCCATCGAGTTTGTATCTTGAACTCATGGGTTGTAATCTAGGCGGGTCGTTGGTCCCAACGAGTTATCCGTGGTTTTCCACGAGTTGTAGTTATCATTGGTTTTTCTTTTTTTGAGGTCTTTGTCTTACGTTTCTTGAAAGAAAGCCCCCTACCTAGCGCGCCAAATGTTGATATTGGGTTCAACTTCTAATTATTTGTAATTAGAGGGGTTCGTTTTGCGGAATTAATTAAATAGAAGAAAAAACGAGAAACCTCGGAAAAGAGAACTTTATTGATTATATCGGTTACAAAGATGTTAACTCGGAATGTCGAGTTGACTTTATCAAAGAGAAGTATTAAACCTAGGTTATCTAGTAATTATTCTCCCCGATTCTGGATGAATTAAATTAGTGAAGGGGGTGTGTATTTATATATCCTTAGTAGTCGGTCATTTAAGCCCATTGACTAACCTTGGAAAAATGGAAGATTTCCATTTTTCCAAGATCAGAGAATCTGTGATAAGATTTGATCTTATTCTGTCCGAGCTTTAGACTTCGGCTTAGGACGAAGTTGTTTACACCCCCGCTTCGGACACTAAAATCCGATCATTCTTCACCGAGGTATCCCTCGGTCATCTGGACCGAGGGTTCTAATCATGTTGAATGGACTTATGACCTGAAAAATTATCAAGGAAAGGTCGACAAGATCCGAACCTCAATTATCGCCAAACTATTGATAAGGTGTGGTAACCCCACCATCAACATTCGTGAGGAGGTAATGTATGTCGGTGTTGCTTGTTGTTTGTTTATTTTCATGTTGCTTTGGCTATTGTTTACTAGAGTTAGGTTTAGAAGTGAGTCCCAGGTGGATTCTGCTCACTGAGTGTCTCTCTGGAGTTACTCACCCCTCGTTGTTACACCTTTTTAGACAGGTTGCGCTAGGAGGTTAGGACGTCCTGAATGTGATTTAGTTTTCTGCTTGCATTTGCTGTAAAAATTGGTTTGTACAATCTCACTCTGATTTTGACTCGACTTTAGATGTTTTAAATGGAGCTCCACTAACCGTTGTTCATTTTCTGTGTTTTCATGTGTGATGCGCAATTTATAATACAGTTGGCGGATTCTCCACTGATACGCTGTTCTGATGGGATCAACACAACCTTGGTCTTCGACGGGAGAATAAGGGGACGATATTTGGAGAGTCTTTGGGAGATAATGGTCCTCATGATAGATTTATGTTTATTTTAGGACCGAGTTTCGTCGGGCGCGTAGCACTTCCAAACCGTTCGGACCATGAAATTCGGCTGCAAATCAATGGAAAAGTGATTGAAGATCCATGCTGCAAATCAATGGAAAAGTGAACTCTAAGTTGTGTTTGTGTTTTGGGTTTCTAAGTTGTGTTTGTTCAATAATGTATGTATCAGTTTTGATATTGATTTGCTTTTTCTTTAGAGTTTGCTTTATCTCTAATTCAGAGTTCACTCTTCCATTGATTTATGTTCTTTTTTTATTATTGTCTCGGTCGGGCGAAGCGGTCTGTGGGTAATGGTTCAGAGGCTCTACAAGTGTTTGTATCAGAGCATGGTTTCGACCACTCTACGGAATTCTGTGCTTTTTATTCGGTTTTTCGAAATGGTCTTTTCGAGTCAAACCCAAAGTTACAAATGCAAGTTTTGTTCAATTTTCTTAGTCTATACAACATGGTTGAATGAACTGAATGGATTAAAAGACTTAAAATTTTGAGAATTAATAAAATTTAGATTCGTTCCAGTGTTGTTTCGTGTGTGCAGTTCAGGGTTTTGGAGGTGTGAATCGGGGCAAGATGAAGTGGAAATTGGGTTTCTCGAGGAAGAAGAAGAGCCTGAGGCAAGATAAAGCGGAGCCATCCACAGCAGTTGTTCTTTCACGTCGGTCATCAGCGGGACCGTTAGCAGCGAGACCTCCGAGACCATCCTCAGTAGTTGTCGATGCTATCGCGGGATTGCCTATTGTCTCACATCCTAACTTATCGTCGTCTGTAGCATCAGCGCATACGTCGGGAAGAAGAATTGGAGTATCAATACCGGGTAAGAGACCCGTGATGTGTGTGTTAGGCAATGTGAAACCTGAACCCAGAAGTGATGAAGCGAAGATCTGCAAGACCAGAAGTGAGTTAACGCAAAAGAAAATTTCGTCAGGGTATTCGTAACTCGAAGAGATTGAGAAGATGAAGAGCAAGCTGAGAGATCAGAAGGAAGCAGAGATGAAGCGAAGCATCTAAAATAGAAGAAGAAGAGGTTGAATAAAGGAAGAAGAAGAAGTGTGCAGTGCGGAACAAAAGATCAACATTCAAAAGCGGTGTTAAATCAGAAACGAAACGAACAAGAGATAGGTGGACGAGAGAAGAAGAGTCAAGAGAATTGCGAAATCAAGGAAGAAAATCAAGGATGGCGGAACTAAGCAGTCAGAAAACCGAGTATGGCAGATTTGGAATTCGGGGACGAATTCCTATAAGGGGGGAATGGTGTAACAATCCGTTTTCCAGAAGAAGCTTTCCGAAGAGTCAAGTCAAAGTCAACTGCCCGAAGACGAAGAAGACGAGAATTTTTCAAAAAATTAAATTCTCAAAATGGCGGAGAAAAAGGTCATAAACATCAAGAGGAGTCAATTTGAAGACCTGAGGATATGTAGAATAAATTCAAGATAAAGACGGAGTTATGACGAAGCAGAATCTGCATTGGAATAATTCTGGAATTAATTAAAATGATTTTCGGGATTGTTTTCAACGTTATATTTTTATAAATAAATTTACATGTTAATTCCGACCGCCGCGAACGGGATTAATTATGTAAATTCAAGACGGATTTATGGGCAAAATTTCAGAAGAAACAGAGTCCAAATGAAGTATCACAAGAAGACCGAAGTGGCGCAAGCTCGGAGGACGCGCGAGCAGAGTCTCGGGAGAAACACTATTTAAAGCAGAAAATCGTAACATAACCGCAGAAAAGTCACATTTAAAGTTTCCTCTGTAACATTCAAGATCAAACTCGAGTAAACTCAAGAAAACTCGAGCATACTCAAAGACATTCAAGCGAAAAATGAAGAACGCGAAAACAAATCAAGCGGGAAATCAAGAACGAAGAACACATCAAAGGACTAGGACCGCCAACCACCGCCTCCGACCACCGGCAAACGCCGTCGACAACTGTTGACCGGCGTGGACCGGCGACCGCCGCCGCTGTCGTTACCGCCAGCCACTTGAAAAGTTTTCCGTCGTATTTTCCGGTGGTGAGTTCTATAATCGCCACCTCTCGAGCTGCATTTCACTCTTTTCTTCTCCAGTGAAGATCGACTGACGAGCCGCCGTTGATTTCCGCCGTTCACCACTGCCGTCGAGCCGCCGTTGATCGCCAAGCCATCATCGTGCATGTGATGCCGCTGTCGACCTGATCATTTTGATAGCGAAGTTGTTGGAGCCACCGGAGCTGTCGTTGCCGCCGTCGCGCAACTGCCGCCGTCGATCACAAGCCGCCACCACCACCATTTTCATCGGTTAAGTGTTTGGTTTGGTTTGTGTTTGATTCGGGTTGGTTTGGTAAACCAAATTGGGTTAGCCGGTTTAATAACATGAAACTGGTTTATTTTGGTTTAATTTAGTTTAGCCTAATTTGGTTTGGTTAAGCTAAACCTGTTGGTCAAATTTGGATTGACCGGTTTAGTTAAACCAGCTGGATTAACCGGTTTACTCTAGTTTTATCAAAATTGGTGGTTTAAGGAGGAAATTGAGCTAGTCTAGGCTCAATTGGAATTGATCTGAGGAAGCTTAAAGTGCTAGAAAGAAGAGAAATTTTTTAAGAGAAAAGGAGATAACTTGAGCAGCAAGTTATCAAAGCTGAAGCTTGTGAACCAAGTTAGAGGAATTTTGAGTTGAGGCAGAGGTTCAGAGTTAGAGGAGCTGGTTCAGGAGAGGTTTCACTACCGCCACGCAGTCACATCAGCCGCAACAAAGCCAAGGTGAGTGGGTGAATGATTGTTGTATTTAGTTAGGAGCATGTAGAGAATTCTACCAAGAAACCTTAGAAGATAGGTTGACTCTGTTGATATGGAACGTACTGTTGCGGACCGTGACGTGTTAATGGCATGACTAGTGGAACCATAATAACTGGGTAGTGTGGATTGCATTGCATGCTAGAATGAATGATTGTTGTACAGTAACATACCATGGTAAAGATTTATTTGTTGCGGGTTGGGTAGTGAGTGAGTGGTGAGTCACGTGGCTTGTGCCCGTGAGAAACTGAACCTTTATTGGATCAGCGGGTGAGTGGTGAGAGGTCTAATCTAGGCGGTTTGCTAGGAAAGACATGTGGTGGCGTCTAACCTAAGCGGTTTGCTAGGGAAGACTTTTGGTGGCGTCTAACCTAGGCGGTTTGCTAGGGAAGACATGTGGTGGCGTCTAACCTAGGCGGTTTGCTAGGGAAGACATCTGCTGGCGTCTAACCTAGGCGGTTTGCTAGGGAAGACATGTGGTGGAGTCTAACCTAGGCAGTTTGCTAAGAAAAACATGTGGTGGAGTCTAACCTAGGCGGTTTGCTACGGAAGACATGGCATCTAACCTAGATGGTTTACTAGGGAAGATTGGTGGTGGAGGTGTGCGGATTAACTTGGTCTCGGCAGCTTAGGCGAACCCTTGTGGAGTATAGATGAGAATTTGAATGAGTTTAATTTTCGTTGGGGTTTTATTTAGATTTTTGGATTTTTTTGAGGTTTTGGCATATTAGGATTATATATCCGATAATTAAAGAGAGCGCGTAGAAACTCCGCAAGGTAGGATGCGAGTGAGGGAGCTGCGGTACGTCATTGCTATATTCAGCATTTGGTCTATACGATTGTGCTGAACGGAAGAGGCCGGGAGTACAATTCCTACCAACCAGGGCTCCACCACCGCTGGTTGGCGAAGGTCCGCCGTGAGCCAAAGTATGGTCAGCGACGAGGAGTTCGGTATCTAATTTAGATTAGATGCTTGGGGTGGGCGACGTACCGTATGCTTAGGGTGTATGTGAGTGCTAGATATTAGGTTGAGGAGTGGAACCATTGGAAGTATATCTCGGAGTATGGATAGTTGTTCCACTACTCCGCGTTAGGTTAAAGCTGATCGTCTCTCTTCTGCCGAGATGTATCGATCAGCTGGGGTTGAGGTTGTGGTTCCGATATACATTACTTCGTGAAGAAGTAATGTATGTCGGTATTGCTTGTTGTTTATTTATTTTCATGTTGCTGCGGCTATTGTTTGCTAGAGTTAGGTTTAGAAGTGATCTCTTGGTGGATCCTGCTCACTTAGTATTTCTCCGGAGTTACTCACGCCTCGTTGTTAAACCTTTTTAGACAGGTTGCGCTGAATGTGATTTGGTTTTCGGCTTGCATTTGCTGTAAAATTAGTTTGTACGATCTCACTCTGATTTTGACTCGACTTTAGATGTTTTAAATGGAGTTCCACTAACCGTTGTTCGTATTCTGTGTTTTCATGTGTGTTGTGCAAGTTATAATACGGCTGGCGGATTCTCCATTGATACGCGGTTCTGATGGGATCAACACAACATTGGTCTTCGACGGGAGACCGAGGGGACGATATTTGGAGAGTCTTGGGCAGATATTGGTCCTCGTGATAGCTATATGTTCATTTCGGGACCGAGTATCATCGGGCGCGTAACGCTTCCGAACCGTTCGGACCAGAAAATTTGGCCGGGACATGTTTTTGTTTGATTGTTGCCTCGGTCGGGCGGAACGGTCTGCGGGGGATGGTTTGGGGTGCTACAGTCTCTTTTGTGTTGCTGTCTCTTTTGTATTTGAAACATAAGGTTTCTTTTGGTGTTACTGTCTCTTTTGTGTTGCTATCTCCTTTGTATTTGAAATATAAGGTTTCTTTTGGTGTTACTGTCTCTTTTATATTGCTGTCTCTTTTGTATTTGAAACATAAGAAACCCAAGTGAATTTCAAATTGGTGTGTTTAGTTTATTCGCAATTTCACAACATTGAATGACAATTGACTGTTTTGTTTAGTTCATGTCTTGTTAATGAACTCTTACACCTGTATTTTTTTTTAATGAAAAAAACAAGGCAACACGAAAAGAGAGACACAAGTACAAAGGATACATTGATCACAAGTTAAAAACACCAAAATCAAACCGTACATACGACTTTCATTGAATACGGATTTCCACAAAATTCTATATGCATCCATGAAATCGAGTATGGAATTCTGACAACCAAACTAGTTAGGTGTTACAGATTTAAAGACGTGAATCCATCCATAACAACATAAACTATCTTAAAAGAGGACATAGACAACAAGAACCAGCAACACGCACAAACAAAATCTGAAACAGATTTGCCACTTTCAACGGTTGGTTTTCATCAACATTTACATCTTGGTTCAATGCATGGGTAATTTCTTTGAGCAGTTCAACCCCAGTATTCACATTATACAATTCGTTTTCAACCTCAGCCTTCACATTATACAATTCGTTTTTAACGTTTCCAAGCTTTGGCAAAGCTTCTTCAACCTCCTCAAACACAGACTCTTCAACCCATTTGAATAAATGGTCCTACGAGGAAAAATCAAACAAGATACACTCAAGTCAGACAAATAATGGAACACTTGATTAAAAAGATTCAAAGATTCTATAAAAAACAATTTCAACAAATTGTTCTTGTTGCAATTCAAATCACATTAAGCGACTAACTATAAAATCTTTGTAATGAGCCATTGAAATGTTGAATTTTTAACCTGAATCAGTCATTCTCTTGAATAGAATTCCTAAACTAACTAAAACTTACGTCTAAAAATATTTCACATCGACAGAATGGACGTCCGGGATTCTCATGCGTCATGGATGTGTGAATCGTCCATCACCCCCACACTTACATTTCAAAAACCCACGTTTCCCTGAGGATTGGCCTAATGGCTTCTCAGAGTTTGACTTCAACTTCATGGAGAGGACGAGTTGACAAATGAGAATAGAAGGAGAAGAAGCAAATGGAACCTCGAGGAGGAGAATCGAAGGAGAAATCATACAAGGCTCGATAAAACGATGTGAAATCGAACAAGAAGTCGAAGGAGAAGAAGAGAAAGAAATCTCGGCAAAGATGAGAATGTATGGTTCAAATTAGGGATTTGAAAATCTCATTTGGGGATCCAAATTCATTACGTCGTCATTTTATTGGATTTAGGGCTTTATTCCACAAAACCAAAACAAATGCATATTTTCTAACGGGGCTATTATCGATCATTTAACTTAACATAACAAAGCTAACTGTTTCATTCCTTAAATAGCTCAGTCAACGAAAGTTAAGTATTTTTTGGTTTAAATGAAATTTCGTACTTCTTTTAGCTTAACTCATAAAGTTCGTTATTTTTTTGCCATTTTCTCAATTATTAACCTGGTAAAAATTCCCCGCCCTCCACAAATCAATACCGTTTCTCCTCCGTGTCGTCACCTAAACCTCGCACCATCAGTTAACCTCAGACGACGAGAATAACATAGGCATATGTTTTATCGATGTCGAAGAAAGTCGACGACACTGGCATCTCCTTCTCTTCACTACCGATTCTCTTCATATTTTGTTTCTTCGTCTCTCATCACGATGAAAACAAGTTATTTATTATAGTCTACTTTGCTCTTGGATAATTCGAAAATCCTTTGCATTCTTGCTGTCGTTGTATCCAGATTTTGTAACTTGTATATGGTCACTGATTGCAGACTCGGCTTGGTCTTTTCTCTTCTCTTCACTGACTCGATTTTAATTATGTGTGATTGTAGTCTAAAGAGGACTTGGAACTAAAGAAGAACCTTGAGCTATATGTCAAGAGGGTTCAGGTTCCCAATCCGGAATCGCAGAAGGCTGCTCTTGAAATCAAGAGGTAATTCTTGAATCTCGTAAAACCGAAAGTTTGGTTTTTTAGATCATGTCCATTGAGGCTCGTAGAACTTATTTTATTTATGCTCTTACATAAGATGTATGTTAAAGGTCTAACCCCGTTTTTGTTTTTGTTCCGAATGTAGAAAATTCGAGCTTCAACAAGCTCCATGACTTATGTTCCCAAACAACTCTAGTTTCTCCGTCCCCATTATGGAACGCTTAAACCATTTATTAAAAAATGGCTGATTTTATTTTTAAGGTATCTCATGAGTACATTTGCAAATATTCTAAGGTTTTTGGAAATTGTGTGTTGACCCACTTAAAGATTGGCGTTTTAAGGAAGGACTATATACTTCTTATTCAATGAGAAAGGTTAATGAAATATGGTTATCTACTTGTACTTTTGTTATCGCAGAGTGAAGAGGCCCCTATCAACGGTTTAATGGAGCTTGTACAGCAAATTGTGGTGAACTCCTAACAAGTGATTATTATTATTTTCTTTTTTCTATCCCTTTTCTCATCCATGTTTACGAAGGGATTAACATTGTTGAGGTTATTTTTCTATCTAAAACATTCATTTTATTTATTGGAGCATAATGTTGTTGTAGAAGCAGTTTCCCTTTTAATGGGTGTTAAGGATCTTAATCTCTTATTTGAGCACGTAAACAAATATTTGCTTAATTATATTGCTAAGTGAACGTCTTTTGGCATCTTATAATATTGAATTCTCAGGTACCATCTTGCATCAAATGACATTATCTTTTACATGAAGTTTGAAGAATATCATAGCGCTCTTCATATTGCATTATCTCTTGATAACACACAGATAGGTCTCTAACCTTCTTATAGAAAACAGTCTCATTGTATTTTTTTTTGTGCCATGGATCATCTGGAAAAATCCATCCTACATTTTTTGATATACATATGCATTTTATCAATTTTTTCCTTTGATGATGGAGCACTTTTCAGAATATTATGGTTTAAGCTAGTTTGAGGGACTTGAAGATGTGATTCAAAGAAGAAAGAATGAGAAAAGAGAGGAGGAATGGATTATCTATTTTCTGCATATTCATCAACAAGTATTTTTATTTACTTAGTAGTATTTACTTGTAGAAATCCGATTTTTCTACTTTTGTAAACTCTTTACGCCATTGGATATGTATGTTTGTATTTTGCTTCCACTATTATGTAGATGTGGATGACTAGTAAACTTAATATAAATGTTCTTTAATTAATTTCTTTTGTAGATTAGTATATAATTAGTGTATAAATTAATATTGAACTACTATATTATACGTATATATTGAATTTTTTTATAAAAAAATCTAATTGTTAAATTAGTTGCAATTTAGTCACAACTCACTCACTACTTAGTCGCTAAATTTTGAGACTAAAATTTTATTTTTTCAACCAAACATTAATTAAAATACAACGTCCCTATTGATGGTCCAAATAGGAGGTGTAAAGTTTACAAATGAAAATTCAAAAGAAAAAGTTCTAGAAAACCAGGACAAGTCGGCTCTAACATTGCGAATATGAGAAATGCAAAAAATAGACAACGAAGGAAATTGAGCCCGGAGCATACCAAACTCGTCTAGGAGATTGGAGAAAATAGGTCATTCTTTAGGAGACTGTACCATGAGAGTCAACTCTGTGCAATCGGTTTTGATGAACACGTGGCAATCAATCTTGCTTTGAAGAATATTCGTCATCGCCCACAATAAAGCTCCCCTTTCCGAATGAAGGGGTGAGAGAGATCGACGTTGACACCTTGATCTCAGGAATGCTACCTGGTTTTCCTCATTACACACCCATCCCAAGCCAGTAGTTGGGTCAGAGTCTTTTCACAAACCATCAATCTGACACTTGAACGTTGAGACTACTTCTACATGATCTTCACCATCATCCTCATCGTCACCATTCACAAGCTCTTCATGCTCCCTCACTTGGGATTCTCCCAGAAAATCTTTTTACTCTGAGCAGCATTTAGAATGTCCAGATGTTCCGATTGAGTTCCTTCAAACACCTTTATATTCCTATTTTTCCAGATAAACCACATGATCCACGGAAAACCCGTTCGAATAATTTCGGAATTAGAATGAGATGGTAATCTCCAATAAAGAAGATCCAAATTTGAAAAAACCGAACGAGAAGGGAAATCCCCTGGAATCAGCGGGATCTTAGATTCCTTCTACACTCTCAAAGAATGCGGGCATTCGAATAGTGAATGATTAATGGTCTCATCAACGGCACCAAACCGTTTACAAATGTTCTCGCAACTTATACTCCGATGAAAAACCCCATAAGTAATAGCAAGCGCCCCCGAGGCAATTTTCCACATAAATGGGAGATCTTCGGGGGAACTTTTAGCTTCCAAGCATGGGCCTGTAAAACTATGCAGTTCGGTCCCCACTCCACTTCCTCCGATAGTGTCATTGCTAACCGATATCTAGACTTCATCGTATATCTCCCTGACTTGGTATAGTGTCAAATTAAGGAGTCTGGTCTATGATTACGACTAATTGTCATACCCTTCACATTTTGAATATCCTCATGAGAGAAAAATTCATGAAGATTATGCAAGTTTAGCAGTCGCAAATCAGTCACAAAATTTTACGATTAAATGGCGACTCCACTTTGACGAATTATAGACAGTCGCAAAAGACTGTTCTTGTAGTCTCTAATTCACTGTTTTCTTGTTGTAAGTGTTTCATGTTAAACCAGCCGTTGCTGTACATCGTAGGTGTGGTACTTGTGGATTCGTTCGACATAGATCTAAGTGTTGTGGGGGTGAGTTGCACCGTGGAGTCATTGTTCGTGAAGCTATTCATCATAATCGTAGATGTTGCAGGTAGCTGAGTTCGTTTGATCGAAAAATCTTTAGTGTTAGAATTAGGTTAAATATCTTTGATGATTGTCATAGACGATTAAAAAAAAAACTAAGAGTATCAACATGTTTCGTATTTTTGTATTGATAAAAGAATATGTTTTGCTTTATATAAACAAAAATTATAAAAATAACTATACATCTGCGCAACGCTAGTTATTAATTAAATTTATAGGACTCATAGGTTTCCAAGAACGAGAGACTCAAGTAATATGAAGAATCCAAAATTTATTCTAAGTTTAGAACTAAAAATAGAACGGAGGTGTGACCATCTCCAAAACCGAAAAGAAACTGACAATAGCTAGCAGAACAATGGCAGTGAACACCAAGTTTTAAAAGACACATAAGATGAATGAATGGATGAATGTAGAGACTAGTTAATCCAATCATAGCTAAAAAAACACTAAAATGCAAGAAATTGACGAGATTGTTCTCCGAGCCCTACCTCATCTTTTAACTCGGTGACAGTTTCCGTGATTGACGAGAAATTGCGCGTGGACACCGCCTGTCTAAGCTCAATTCCGCCAGAAGTCATCGGTTTTTGGAAGATAGGAATCTATCATATCCGTCACTGAGGTCGCAGTCTTATCGCAATCCCGACGCCGATAACCTGAAAATTCGGCATAAACCCAACTCGGAAACTGGATGAGAATTCCGTCAAACTTATTCCCTGCGATTCTCTCTCCCCCGTCGAGCATGCAGTTATCTCTTGTTCGATTTGTGAACTGATGGTTTCTCTAATGGTATAAGAAAAAAATTGATTTTGTTATTTTTCTACGGCATTAGCAAAACGTCAATCTTAATGATTTTATTTATTTTTAACTTGTTTTCTTACTTTCAAGTTTAACTATTTTTCATTTTAATTTATATTTTAAAGATATATCACATGGCACTTTGATTGGATATGAGAATGGAAGTATAGGTAGAGGTACACCTCAGGATAGACCTAAGAATTATTCCATCTTGGAAACATACTCGAGGAAGGTGGAATGGAAAAAATTACCGGGAACATAACAATTGAGGAGCAATTCTTAGGTACACCCCTAAGGGTGTATCCTTGTATCTACTCCTATCTTATAAGCCAATCATTTTGACACATCATATCATAATATCATAATAAGCAATGATTCAAATTTTTTAAATACAAATAAACATTATAAATTAATAAAAGGAATTGAAATAAACTAAACGGAAAAAATTGGGACGTCTAACGCCGTCGACACCGAGGAAAGAAAAAAACAAAAAATTCATCTTCTCCGATAGAAACCAGTGCCGGCTCAAGGCATAGGGCGGGAGGTGCAACGGCCGGGGGTCCAACTTCGGATCTAAGAGCCAAATTTTTTTGAACTTGTTTAAAAAAAACAAAAAAAAACTCTAATTTTGTATGTTTATAATTTTGAAATCGATTGTTATAGAGTGGTTTTGCAACATTTAAATGTAAAATATTGAAAAGATAAAAATAAATGATGCATAAGTTGAAAGAGATGACCGGAGGCCATGAGTTAGGGTTGCAGTTGAGAAAGAAGAAAAAATGTAGATGATCATAATACCCTTCATTTATGTTAATATGAAAAAAAATTCAAATATTAAATTCTACCATCGAATTCATGACTTTAATGATAAAAAAGAAACTTGTTGTCACTATACCTATCGATCCATTTGGTGAATTCATAGCAATATATATATAAATATATATAATTAAAATAGTTCTTAAAAGCAGAGAAAAAAATGTTTTACTGAAGGGGCCATTTTTTTTTGTTGCCCTAGGGCCCTTATAAACATTGAGCCGGCCCTGATAGAAACCGATCTGAGAACCTTGTTTCTTTCATCGCCGACGCCTCACTCCAACGCTTCTGTTGATCGTCGAAGAGAAAGGAAGAAAAACGAAAAGGGGGGAAAAAGCTTCTTCAACCCCGAAAAAAATTCACCTTCTTCATCAAACCCAGAAAATGCCCCAGAAAAAATCGATACCGCCAATTCGCGATTCAATTTCCTTGAGCAAAATTGATCGATCCTGCGAAATGGAGTGGATGCGTTCGCGTTTTGCTCAAGGAAAAAGAAGATGGATGGATCAAGTGGATGTGAAAGAGAAAACCATTTAGCGTATGAAATTGGAGTGTCTCTGTCGATTCCAGTTCGTCTTAGGGTTCTGGTTATGTATTCTAACTCGGCGTTGGCTGTTGAGATTGGTACAATGTGCGCTAGTGATTGGCTCGGATAACTAGGAAACTATGTTGCTCTGTTTCTCGGTGAATGTGTTTCCATGTGCTTTAACGCATCCACATATACTTTTCGAAGAGACATCCGAAAAATATATTACCGATTTGTGAGGTGATGAATCTTTTTTCTTGATGGTGTGAAGAGAAGGAACACTATTAAAGTTTATGAGATCAATAATGGAAAGATATCTTGCTCTACTTCCGAGTGAAATCCTCGGTGTCTCCGAAAGAGATCGTGTTCCTCCATCGACACAGTTTCTTTGAAGTAGGTAACTTCTCTGTTTGTTGGGGTTAGAAGATCTTGTTGGTGTCTTTACGCTCGGAAAATAAGGTTCCGAGCCTGTAACAGATGATGAAAAAGATGATCTTGCTTGTGGTTTCCTTCGGAGAAGATGAATTTTTTGTTTTTTTCTTTCCTCGGTGTCGACGGCGTTAGACGTCCCAACTTTTTCCGTTTAGTTTATTTCAATTCCTTTTATTAATTTGTAATATTTATTTGTATTTAAAAAATTTGAATCACTGCTTATTGTGATATGATGTGTTAAAATGATTGGCTTATAAGATAAGGGTAGATACAAGGATACACCCCTAGGGGTGTACCTAAGAATTGCTCACAATTGAGATATGAAGATGTTTCTGAGACAGTTTAACTTACAAAATGGTTTCCTATAGAAACATAGTCCCTTTACTTCATTTCGTTTTCTTCAGAATTTTGAGTGCTTGCTAATTAAGAATGATATCATAATATTTAATAATCGTACCTAAACGTGTTCATTTAAGTTGATATTTATGTGTGATTTTCCTTATATTTATATTTATGGGTATATTTTCTTATATGTTTATTGACGTCTGCATGTCGTATCGTCTCAATGCTACTTAGTTGTAGACTCAATACTTAAAAGTCTTTCATTTTGTCAATCAATGAAGAGAAAGTGGTTCCAGATTAGACAAAATCAGAACCTAGAAAAAGTAGGCAACTTGGAGTTGTAAAAAGTAGGCCACTTGGAGTTGTAAAATTTTACAAAGCTTTTTTGTAAAATTTATTCCAAGAAACCTTTTTACAAGCTTAATACATCTGAAAGAAAAAACCTGTGCTAAGCTATTTTGTTATTTACTATTAGATAAGGTTAGAATATAATTAAGAGTTATCTAATTTTATAAAAGATAGGATTATTGGGATTCTAATAATGTCACACATCAAAATTTAGAAAGAGATTGTCTACTATATAAGTCATGTCTAACTCCAATTAGTATGAGATTTTTTGGAAAAGAACCTAAAGACAAATTCGTGAAGGTAAATGGCCAAAACGGACAATATCATACTAATGAAAAGTTGGACATGGGTTTGAAAACCCCAACAATTGGTATCAGAACACATGTTAGGAAGTGGACTAACTCGAAGCTTACGAGAGAGAATATTGGATAAGTTTCGAGAGCTTGAAGTACAAGTAATTACTAACAAGATGGTTAGAATTAGAGATGGGCTTAAACATAAACCTACGTAGAATAAGAGGTGTCTATTCTAATAGAAAAGAGTCTCACATCAAAAATATAATGAAAAATTAAGTGGTATATAAGCAATGTCCAACTCCAACTAGTATGAGATCTTTTGGGAAGGAGTCCAAAGACAAATCAGCGGATAATATCATACTTATGGAAAGTTGGACATAGGCTTGAAAACCCCAACATTTACATCAGCCAAAATTTGATAACCAGGTTTGGACGCCTGTGTCGAAATGTCGTATGTTACGAAATCAATAAAGCTTGTTACTCAAATTGCGTTTGTTATTCATATACATAGCTATAAGTAGAAGCAGGTTTCACCAATGTGAAAGCTCCATTCAAGATTGAAGATTTTCTCTCTGTTAGGGCAAGAATGTTTGCTAAGAACATGTGTTTTTTGGATTATATATATCTTTAAACTCACCTTATATTTGAACATGTGTTTTATTGACTGATGTATTAAGCTTGTTGCTCTCTTCGTAGACAAATATAATTTCATGGATCTTTTTCTTTTTCTTAAGAGATCTACTCACTTTTCATAATTGAAACTAATATATCAAAGAGGGAAAGGAATTAAGTGAGAGTTAAGAGAAGAGAAAAGAGAAAAAAGAAGACATGGTTGGACTAAGGCAATTCTTGTGTTATTTTGCCAATTTCACTTTAATCTTCTAATGATGCACGGTTTTGGAATTAGACTTGTAGTAACAACAAGCATATATTATGGATTCAAGAAAACACACCAAAGCTCCAAAACCATAACTTATCTGCCAAATAAACACAAACAAAAAAAAAGGATCAAGTATCACAAATCAAATTAATTTAGTTTGATAATTATATATGAAAAAAAACAAGTAGAATAAGTTTTCAATCAAAAATAAAAAATATAAGACTTACCAAGACGTATAGATCTATTTTGTAGAGCAAAGAATAAAAAATCCAAATTCCCATGTTGATGGAATTAGCTAGCAAGAACCAAATTGGACGCAAGGACTCAAAGTCAAAGCTATTATCCATCGCTATTTTCTATTGTTCACAACAACAACAACAAAAGAAAGAAGAAAATGATCAAATTAACACATAACTATCTGATAAACTCTAATTATCCATCAATTAGAAGAGAAAGAGAGCTTACAATCAGATATAGTGCATGACATGAAGACATATAAGTGGAGAAAACACTACAAGTAACTCCAATGGGTGTATATCGAGCAGGAGGAGGTGAGATTTTAAGCGTGCCAAAAATATATGCATAGAACGCTGCCACAATAATACATCCAACGCAAATACATCCACAAATGTCCTTCCTCTGCACCACAACATCAACATATATATCATCAAAAGAAATCATTATATTATATATTATACGATGATTGATGAAAGATTTAATGAACATATATATATATATATATATATATATATATATACACGTAATTTGTCGTTGCAGTATATCAAAAAGACAGCCACGTAGCTAGCCGTGATTACGAAAGCGATGCCAAAATTGGTGCTGATGAGAATGCTATCCTTGTGAACAACAGGGAGACCATACAAAACCCAAATACAACATTCCATCATTGCCCATATATAAATATCCGGTCGAACTCCCTCCACTGATTTCTTTTTGTATATCCCTACAAACCTTGGCCTGTATGTGTAATATGTGCTCTTTATTAATATACGTTAATACAAAATCTGTGAAACAATTATCGTAAAAAATGCTGATATGCTAGATGAATACAAGAATAGCAGAATAATTGAATTAATGAATAATTGAACAAACTGAACTTTGACTAAATGGTGATCAAAAGAATGAAGAGGAATTTAAGAATAATATTTTCTTACTTGTGATCCATCTCCGTTCATTATTGTTGAGGAAATGATAGAACAAAAGTATTCATCATCAATTTTGGACAGAAAAGATAAGAAACAAATATCCCCATTTCTTATTCATCTTTATTTTTTTCCTATTCATTCCAATTATTTTTCTAATAGTTACCAGTTTCAGCTTTAATGAAGTTTATGCTGAATAATCATAAAAAGCTAAGAAGCTAGTTTTAATCTCATTTCGTTTTTTCTACTTATATTTTACAAAAACTAAATATATAACGAAATAAATTTTCAAAACCATGAAAACGTTAAAATTTAATTACTAATCTGAATAGTAATAGATAGTAGAATCACGTGGAAAGTTTGTATACCATACCAATAACTCAAAATCTTAAACATTGGCAATATAATATAGATAAACAAATATGTATGAGGAGGAATAAGATCTTACATTGATGATATGTAGAGCAAAAAGGTAACAACATTCCCTGCATCAATAATGGGAGAGTAAAATTGTAAGCCACTTATGCTAATTAGACAAACATAAATGAATACACACGGAGATAGGCATACGAATTGTCAAAAATGAGAAACAGAACGTACCAAAAATTCCAAGGATTGTACGAATTTCTTTCACGTTAGTCATTGTGAAATCGATGGAGTGAGAGATTGGTGAAGTATAGAAGAAGGCCAAAAACAAAACAAAAAACTCTAATCTGGCGAGAAAGCGGTTGAAGGGGATTATGTTTTGCGTCTGTAAATATATGAAGGGTGAGAGAGAAAGATTTAGATAAGGTAAAAGTCAACATGTTAATATTTACTTGGAATTATTAGATTTTCTCTTTTTATAAACTTTTGAAAACGATAATTATTTAACACTACGGCGTAATAGTAATTAGTTTTTCTGTTTCAAATGTTTAGTTGTCTTTATTATTTGATTTGGTTCGGTTTTTTCATAATTATTTTTTTAATAAGTTTTTTTTTATTATTGTCAAATTATGAGGGTGCACAGCCACAGAGTGATTTTAGAAGAAACTCTAAATTACAGTCTTGCCCTTTCTATAATTTGTTAATTTTTAACTTATAAAACATGTGATAATCTAGATTAAAAGAAAAAGAAATTAAATCATTGGATTGACGTGGCTATACATTAACCAAGGTTGTCATCGTATTTTTTCTTTTTCTCAACAACACAAATTTTTTCTTTCTTTCAACAACACAAATTTGATTATTTTTGTAAAGATTCAAAGTACAAATCATTTTAATTTTCAGGAGGATGATGGACAGAGGCACCTCCAACAAACAAAGCATTATCAGACATGAAATGAATCAGACTATAGAAAATATAGTTACAATAACAATTTACATGTTGAAAAGTACAAAGAATAAATTTTAGCTTCCAAAAATAAATGTCTTTGACAAGATTGATCATTTTTCTATCTTTATATGGTCCTTCTAATAGTTTTACTAACAATTGAATATCTCCTTCAAAATACATCATAATTTCTAATAGTTTTACTAACAATTGAATATCTCCTTCAAAATACATCATAATAAAACCAAGTGACCACAAATGTTCCATGGCTATTAGAAGCGACTTCCCTTCAGCTTCAAGAATAGAAGAGGATACCTAGTTTAGCATAACCTCATGTAATCGCATTACCTACTTCATCCTTAATTATCCAACCAGCTGATGTATGTCTTGTATTTGGATCATTAACTGCATCGTGATTACATTTGAGTGTCTTGGAATCTGGTTTTCTTTTTTCCATCTATTTATGATATGTGGTTGATTATCCACACATGTACTTGTATTAGTCTCAATGAAAAAAAACTTGAATCCACTTTCTAGTATCATCAATGGCATATTGAAAATCTCTCTTAGAAAATATCGGTTTGCAGTCAAAGATCAATTGATTCCACGATTTCCATATTCGCCAAAGAATCCAAAATAGTCAAAGATCAATTGATTCCACGATTTCCATATTCGCCAAAGAATCCAAAATGGTAAATAAACGATGGAGAGTAGTCAAACAAGATTATGCGGATAAATCTAAAAAATATCTTATCATTTCTACAGCATTGTTACTTGGATAAAAAGGAAGAGCATATGGCAGATTACATGTCTCAATATCATCATTGAAACCGGGCATTCGAATAGTAAATGAGAGATAGTTTCTTGTCCATTACAACATCTTTAGCATGTTGTATCAATGTCAATCTCTCTAGTTTTTAATCAGGTTACCGTGACCAATGATTGGGATAAGACTCTCCATAAAAAGTGTTTTATCTTTGGAATAATGTTAAGTTTCCATATCCTTCGTTTTAGCTCTGGATCCCTATGGGATTGATTAAGAATTCTAACTCCATTGTCCGAATCTTCTACTGCATACCCTGACTTGACTGTGTATTGACCAGATGTCGTGTAATCCCACACCACAGAATCCTCTTCACTCACACAAGGTTGATAAATAGATTGGACTATCTCAACATCTTCGTGATTCAAATGATTATGGAGAGCTCTATTTTCCAAGACCATCTGGAATGGTCACGACGCATTAAATCCGCCATTAATAAATGTGGATGAATGATTGATGAATCAATATGAATAGCCGGCTTTGGTGGAACAGTTGGGATCCAGTTATCGCTGAAAGCTCTTAAAGAAAGTCTATTTGAAATATTGAACCATACAACTTTTTTTATCACCTCTAACCCATGTAGAATAGAACTCCATCCAAAAGATTTTTTTTTCTTTTTGGTAGCTTGTAAAATATTAGTGTCTCGATAATAACGTGCTTTGAATAATCTAGCAAACAATGTATTTGGCTTTGTTAAAAGTCTCCATGCTTGCTTAACAAGTAAAGTATCATTAAACTTCTCCACGTCTTTAAAACCAAGACCACCCTCACATTTAGGTCTTTTTAGTTTGTTCCAAGACACCCAGGGAAATCCTTTCTGACCTTCTTGTTTATCCAGCCAAAACCGAAGAAATAAAGAATATATCTCTGCACAAATGGACTGCGAAAGTTTAAAACATGTCATTCCATAAACTGGTTTTGGCCATGACTACTGATTTAAGTAATACTTCATTGTCTGCCATAGATAAATATCGAGTTGACCAATGAGACGTGTATTTTTTGATGGATGCTGTAATAAACTCAAACATTTCTTTTTTCTTTCGACCAAATTGATTAGGAGATTTCCAATACTCTTTTTAACCTTTCTTGAGTAAGTCCTTGGATGCGACTTCCAAAGGTGATTATCGACTTAGAAGGATTAATCTTTTGACCAGAAGCTTCCTCATACACCGCATCGCTCGACAATTCGAGACATTTGCATGACAAAAAAATAATGAATCATTAGCAAACATAAGATGTATAACCGGATGAACATCTTTCTCAATTCTAATTCCTTGGATTTTTCTTTCAATAGCAGCTTGCTTTACCAAATGACATAGAACATTTGCATATAGACTGAAAAGATACTATGATAAAGGATCACCTTGCCTAACTCCTCCCTCGGGTATAACATGTCTTTTAGGATTTCCATTGACAAGAACCGTATATGTTATTGAACACAATAAACTCATAATCCACTTAATCCAAACAGTTTAGAAACCAAGAGCTAACATCTTTTATTCTAAGAAGTCCATTCCACTCTATCATATGCTTTAGTAATGTCCATTTTGATAGTCATGTATGTTTAAGAAACACATTTCCGACTTTTAAGAGAGTGTATAAGTTCATGAGCTATTAGTTAGTTATCGGTGATGAGTATTCCCGGAATAAATGTTGCTTGTTACTCAGAAACTATATCTGAAAGGAAATTCTTTAAACGACTAACTAGTAGTTTAGAAATAATTTTATAAATGACATTACATAAACCGATTGATCTATATTCAGAAAGAGTTTTCGGATTATTAATTTTTCGAATTAAATATAAGTTTGTGTGATTTAACTTTGGGTTTAAAATTGAATTATGGAAAAAGATCTCACTTCCTTACAAACATATAGGCCAACAATGTCCCAAAATTGCTGGTGAAAACGTGCAGTAAGCTCATATGGGTTCGGGGCTCTATGAGGTCTAATAGAATAATTTCAAACTGGAAAACAAAAATAATGACAAATAAAATAGTAATAATAAAAAATTAAAAAATATTAATATCATCATATTATTAAATAAAAATATATTATTAAATATCAAAAATAAACGAAACATACAATATTAAAATACCTAGTTCCAATTAAAATTTAACAGAGATTTCTATGCATTAAAACCTTAAACTTGTGATTTTTGAATCTGGAATCTTGTTCCTGTTTTTGGCTTCGTTGTCTCGTAGTTTCAAGTTTTTCAAAGTCTGTAAAAAAATTCAAGAAATTGCAATATATATTTTTTTTTGTTGGGTATATGAATGCATGAGACACACGTCAAGCTGGAACCCTTATGAAGTTGAGCTTCAAATTGAATCTCATCTTTTAGTTCGTTCGGTTTGGTTTTCTTGATTTTTCCCACCGTCTTTTTGTTGTCCTTGACAACATCTACATCATAACCTTTAAACTTGCTATTTTACGTTGCAATAAAATTTTCCAAACCCACAAATCCTTTTTTAACTGTTACCACCAACTACTTCAGCATTTGTCTCCCCTCGAAACTATTTCCACTATCTTCAACTGAAATAGTTTCATCCTGCAGAAAAAAACATATAATCAAAGATCATACAATTAAAAAGCTATCTTGATTGTACTAATAAGATCGATTTTGAAAGAGATGACCTGCAGAGAGTGCAAATGCAACTGCCTCTGCATCTGGAACATTCCCATTATATCAAAGTAGCCACCTCTTCTGCTTTCTCACCATACATTATTACTATTCATATCGGAATCATATTAAGCACACAAATAATCTCAGGAAAATTAGAATGCAAAAAAGGGGAAGAAAAAAATGAAATATGTACATATTTGTTGATGCAAGGGTTCGGTTTTTGATTATTTCTAATTAAAAGGACCTCTTTGCAAATACATCTTATTTAATCGGGGGATTAAATAGCTAGATTCGTCTTGATGTGCAACCGTTCGGCAATAACGGAAAGATCGGCTCCTAAAGGGTCCCCCGAAGGGACCTTCTTGTTGTAGCTGAACCCGAAGGCTGCCTACGTACCTCCGAAGAGGATCAAGCCACACGTAGTTCCGAAGACAGAGGAAAATCCGAGTCTATACTCGAGAGTCTTGTGATTAGCTTGGGCTCTTAGGCCGAGTTGTAGTTAATTCTGTCTCTTAGGCCGAATTGTGTTTAATTCGGGTTTCTAAGGCCGAGTTGTGGGTTTTCTCTATTTTCGGGTTTCTCTGGTTCTCTAAATCTCTATTTCTCTCTCTAAAACCTGATTTTCTAGGTTTAGTTCTCTCTAAGAGACTATAATATATTTTCTGGGATCCCTTATAAGGAGAAGGGAGGTCTCCTTATATAAGAAAGATATGATGGTCTATTTAGGCCCACTAACCTAATAATAAGGAATAGTTCCTTATTCCCCCAAAAATAAGGAATATTTCCTTATTTCCGAGAGATAAAGAATATTTCCTTATTTCCGAGGACTAAAGGATATAGATAAGATTTAATTTATCTCGTCTAGCTCGGCTTGCCGAGCTAAAGGAAATGAGGAATATCCCTATCTCGGGTTTATTTCCCGAGATCAGATCATAGCTAAACTATAAGGACTATATCCTAATTAATTTTGAGCTATTTATAAGGAACAGTAAGTCCCCCCCCCTCAGTTCGAACTTGAGCAGAGTCAACGAATTTCTAATTTCATTGCTCGGAACTAATTGGGATATGGTTCGTTTAAGTGAAGTTCTGAACATCTACCTAATGTTATAGTTGTGCCCTGAGAAAGACTGCCTATGTACCCTCAAAGGGGATCAAGCCATCCGTAGTTCATTTTAAATCTATAAGGTGACAAAACCGCTGAAGTCTTTGAAATCCATAAGTCAAATGGCTGCGGGTTAAGAAGAGTTGTCTAGTCTGTGAACTTCCGAGAAGCAGGTAAACTAAACTAACTAAGAGGCAAGGAAACTCCGTAAAACATACGATCTTCCGAAAGCTAAGCAAACTTGTCTAACGGATTTTCCTAACCTAATAGAGTTTTCCGAGCTTATAGGGTAAAGAAACTTATTCTGAGCTTATAGCGTAAGGAAACTGATTCCTAAGGAACCTGATTCCGAGGTTATAGCGTAAGGAAACTTGTCCCGAGCTTACGCGAGGGAAAACTCTCGTCTTTTATTTGGCGAAACTAAGTTTCATTAATTCAAAGAATTATTCGAATGATTTGTACTTCAAATTTACTAATCCTTTGAACAGATCACCGGATGTTCTTGGGCGAAGCCCGAGTTTCGTATTTTTTATTACAGTGAGGATACTTCGACTGTCATCCGTCAATCTTAAGTTCTTACTTTATCGGATATTACGATCTTACTTTATCGGATCTCAAGATTTTCGAGCATCCTCCGAGGGGCGTTTATTTTATTTGTACGAACCTATTTCGAAGTTTTCCAGAATTCATTGTAATTTGTTCTTGATGACTTTGCTTAAATAATACTTATCTCATAATGTTTACTCGAAACTTCGAAGTCTAAACTTCAAAAGTCTAAACTTCGAAATCCGGAAAATAGCAAAAAAAATAAGGCACGCTTTCCTTATTCATTCGCTTAAAGAGAAGTTTAACAACGAGTCCTACTTTATCAGACAAATTGTTGAACTTTTGCATTCGGTAAAGAATGTGTAAAAGAAATTGTTTTAACGAGAAATGCTCGACTATTATCTGTCATACCGAATTCTACTTTATTGAATCCAGTACTTGAAGTGGTTTTAAATATGCGGGAATGACCCGACTTTCACCTCTTGATTCTTCAGCCTTACTTTATCGGGCCTCAAAATCCTTCGGCGACGGAAATTGCTCCGTTTTATTTTATATCGGATGCCTGATCAGGACACCGGTTTTGTGCTGAATGTTAATAACATTACACAATGTTTGTGTTTTTTTTTTTTTTTTTTTTTTTTGTAGCTGGACTCCGAAGAGTTGCATACGTACCCTTGAAAGGGATCAAGCCATTCGTAATTCGAACCTTACTAGGTTTTTTTTTGAGGTCGATTATCTAGGCCTATGCGCTAATCTTGGAAAAATAGAAATATTCCATTTTTTCCCAGACCAGGGAATTTGTGATAAGATTTGATCTTATTCTGTCCGAGCTTCGACTTCGGCCTAGACGAAGTACTTAATACCCCTGCTTTGGATACTAAATCTCACCATTCTTTTTCCGAGGTTGGGACTTAATATCATTAGATAATTGAGCCCGTTCCCCTTAGTAATAAGATTCCTCGGATGGATCGATCGGATTAATTCGGCAAGCGAATTTGTGTTCTGACAGATTGCTTATAGTCGAGAAAATAAATTTATTTACTCAAGAGTAAAGTGTAGATAATACCTGAATTTTTTAAGCGTTCCTTTGACGGACAAATGAAAAGATAGCTCGGTGATGCCGAACCACCTCATAGTAGCCACTCTTGATTTCGGAAATACTTTTTGATGATAACCAGAGGTTGAAAACCAGAACTGCTTCGTATCCACGAGACTCAGTAATAGACTTGTAAAAAGTCAAGTAGAACTTTGGTTACACCTCCTCGGCTATTATGATCTCGGTTTGGCTATGTTCAACCGGTAATTTCTTTATCTCTCCTCCACTTCTCCTTTAATCATCTAATCTTGGTTTATGATTAAACTAATTAAATTTTTTTTTTTTTTTTTTTCTTCTCTTCCTCTCTTTTCATCAATTTTTGTTTGGGCCTCACATTATTAATTGAGCCCAACCCCTTTTTTTTTTTTTTGTCTCGTTTCTTCTCCCCGATGATGTTCGTACGGAACGAGGCCAAAGGAAGGCGTTTCGATCCGACGATTCGATTTTTTGTAAGAAAAGGAAGAACCATTCGAAATGATCTCGACGAGGGGGGGGAGGGGGGGGGAGAACTTGTATAATCTTCAGATCAAGATCGGAGAAAGCTCGTGGTTCATGATTCTGAGGTTATGCTTCGATTGGTGGCCTTGCCTCGATGTCTCAGCTTAGTAAGTGAATGATTCGGGCTGCTCATATGAAAGAGAGCTCTTTCAAGTCTAACTTTGACGCTCTTCTTGCGCAGACCAGATCCGTCAATTATCCATGACAAAGGTGGTCCCAATTCATGAGCCTGATTCCAACTCCTTTAAATTCTCCGATAATTTTTCCGAGAAAACAATCCGAACAAGCTCATATGGCGATATGATTCCGATCAAGTCTACCTCTTATGTCGAATTGAGTCTCGGTAAACTCTTCTCGCTTTATAATTTCTATACGTCTGAGAACGAGTCCGATTCTTGATATTTTTATCCTAACCAAAATGTGGGGTATTATGACTCTCTCTAGCTTTGGCTTATCTGGTCTTTCCGAGAAACTCAAACGAAATATATGTTAGCTTTGTAGTAGATCTAGATGAATTATGATTTCTTGCGTTTCCTTGACAGTCCTTTCTTCTATTTTCATGAGCCTGGTTTCCATTGACGACGAAGAGGCAAATGTATCTTCGTAAGCTGAAGGGAGATCATCTAGAGATACTTGCCAAGCAAACAGTGGCTGAACAAGTTCTTTAACCTGGGTGAGCAAATATATCTTCTTTTCCTTTCTAATTTCTTAGTTTGACTCTCTTTCTAATTTTCAAAGCATATTGACTTTAGGCCCGGATAACTTGCTGCTTCGGAGTGACTAAACTCGTCGATTCGACGTTTAGGGAAAAGATTCTGTTTTTCTCCTTATTTTTGGTGATGAACCAGGCTTGAAAATTGAAGCACAGCTGGTGAGTCTTTGTAAAACTACTTCCTAGTTCTCTACTTTTAAAAGAAGAGGAGCTATTTTTCTTCCAATTGCTAACAAGTCTCAAGCTTAATTAACTAAGATGATATCATTGCTGAGTTTTTCATTCGTTTATCATAGTAACTTTCTCGGAGAGCTGGACTTGAGGTGGACTCTATGATACCAAATTTAAGACGACTGCTGGTTTTCTAGAACCTGTTGACGAACATACTGGAGCTGAGCTTTCATGTTCTGAGGGGACTGGTAAGCACAACTCTCTACTATTCCTTTCAACAGACTTTCTCATCTCTACTTGTATAATTTATGTCGTTAGAGCTCCTCCTCTGATTCGAAATATGTTCCTGCTGATGTATGCTGTATAATACCGAATACGTCATTCTTTCATCTTCTTTGCTTCTAAGCTCTTCTGATGACTTTTACAATTGGAGCTTTACCATCTTTAGGATACTCATGTCGGATCGCAAACCAGAGCCGAGACCTCAAAGCGGAAATTCCATGAAATAGTAACTCAAGGTAAAGCCCTCGTCCATTAAGCTTTCCCGGACGATTCTGATGCGTTGGATGTTAGTTTAGGAATCAAATGTCGTGGAATTCGGAGAAATATGTTATGCAGAGGTCGGAGAACGACGTTGACAAAAACATCCCATTCATCTTCTCTTAGCTGTTCTTCTGTTTGCTTCGTTTCTCCCTTTCAGAGATAATTTTGGTTTTCTTCACTACTGAAACTAAGCTTCTCGTATCCTCTTCCTTTAGCTCTGAAGTGATGTTCTTCATGATCAACCGACTTATCTTTACGTTTTGACAAGTTGCTAAACAAGATCGTCCTCTAAATAGATCCAATGATCGCTTGGTGGCATTAAGTAATAACGTCGCTTTTTAAAAAAATCCCAATGTTTTGTCGCAGGCATTAACACAGATACGGCGGGGTTGAAACTGTTTAAAGATATCAGAGAATGTAGTGCTCCAGGTATCAAAGAATGCTGAATCTAATAAGAGTGTGGAGATCGTCGACCGGATTCACTAAGAACGCGGAACTCATTGAGACGTAAGTGGTTATTTATTCCATCGAACACCAGTTTCTTATCTCCCTTGTTGCTTCCCTATTCTCTCTAACTGTAGTGTTCCTCTTGTCAGTTCCGAGGGCGGATGGTCGCAGAGGTTGGAGAATGGCGTTAGAGACATCGCTTGTATCCCATTCGGTTATTCTTCTTTCTTCCAAGCTTTTAAACAGTCGGGCTATGAAAACCCTAGGTTATCGTTTTTTCTTCATGTTTCTTCGATCCCAAGTAGGAGTAATCCTAATAAAAATTTGTCAACAGCTTAGGATGTATTTTTATATGCTGTAATCCATGAGTTTGTAATTGATTAATTAATTAAATAAGAGAAGAACAAAGACTTAGCTTTTGTAAATCGATGGTCGTAATAAAACTGAGATGTCTCCTTCTTGGAGATTGAACGAAGAGGACAAAGGATGAATCCTAAGTATTTTGCAAAAACCTAGATGAAGGGATTCGACTTTTGATTACTTTTAATTAAAAGGATCTCTTTGTAAATACATCTTATTTAATCGGGGATTAAATAGCTAGGTTCGTCTTGATGTGCAACTGTTCGGCAATAACGGAAAGATCGGCTCCTAAAAGGGTCCCCCGAAGGGGTCTTCTTGTTGTAACTGAACCCGAAGGCTGCCTACGTATCTCCGAAGAGGATCAAGCCACACGTAGTTCCGAAGACAGGGAAATTCGAGTCTAAGCTCGGGAGTCTTGTGATTAGCTCGGGCTCTTAGGCCGAATTGTGTTTAACTCGGGCTTCTAAGGCCGAGTTATGGGTTTTCTCTATTTTCGGGTTTCTTTAGTTTTCTAAATCTCTATTTCTCTCTCCAAAACCTGATTTTTTAGTTTTAGTTCTCTCTAAGAGACTATAATATATTTTTGGGATCCCTTATGAGGAGAAGTGGATCTCCTTATATAAGGAAGATATGACGGTCTATTTAGGCTCATTAACCTAATAATACGGAATATTTCCTTATTCCCCCAAAAATAAGGAATATTTCCTTATTTCCGAGGACTAAAGAATATAGATAAGATTTAGTTTCTAAAGGAAATGAAGAATATCCCTATCTCGGGTTTATTTCCCGAGATTAGATCATAGCTAAACTATAAGGACTATATCCTAATTAATTTTGAGCTGTTTATAAGGGGGTGCTAACCCACCATCAACAATATTCAGTAGACATTTGTGACAGTACATATTTCATGTGTTTTCTTCTCCTTTTTTGCATCATGTTTGTGTGTTGTTTTAATGTACTTGATTGTGATATAAATAAGATGAAAGATATGGCGAGAAGGGAGAAGAAGTGGTTGTTGCTTTGACAGATTGGGAATGTCCCAAGGTACAGAGGCAATTGCAATAGCTGTTTCTGCAGGTAGTTGAAATCGATCTTATTAACACAACAAGAGTTGGTTGTTGCGTTGCGAGAGCTAATCTGTTAGCTCTCCCCATACTTTGATCAAAGTGCAACGACATCGAGAATATGTATAGCCTATGTATCCTCTTGTTTTGCTGTTGGATACTAGGAGGTTAATTATATCTAGAAGCTATCCTCCCTTGTACATATATTTTCCATAAACATCTACCAATTCATTCTGAATCACGATCTCATGTAAACCTTCCACAGATTTGATTTCTTTCGGTTTTGGTGCGTTTTTGTTACTCTCTATCAGTGGAACACATTCAAGCGGAGATCAATGAATGGAAGTTTAAATCTGCAAGTGGTGAAATTAGGGAAGGGTGTTTTCAAGAATCTTGTTGCTGATAATGGAGTGGTATATATGAGTTTACAATTTGCATGTTTGTCATACTCCAAAACGCAATCATGAATCTAAGAAAACTCTATTTTTGTTGCAGAAAATGCTCCAAAAGATCATGTCTGGAAACTGAAGCATGGATATTATCATACACCGGGTAAGGGTGGAGCAACAACATCTGGGCATCAGGTCAAAGACGTAAAAAGTAAAGAGCAGAGGTTTGAATGCAGAGTAGAGGTGAAAATATGAAAGATTCAATCTCACAGGTACATGTTTGGTAGGTGTAGGACTTTACTTTTTCCTACAAAGATTCTCTGCAAGAACACAGTCCACCACTTTCGAATGATGAAACCTATTCGCATCCTTAGAGACCAGGTTAACAAAGGTATGGTCCGGTAAAAGGTCCATGAAGGATTGGAACCTTCTCCTCTTCATTTACATAATGCAAAACGAACTTCATATCTGCTAAGATAACCTGTTTCCTTGTCCAACTTTCTAGGAAAAGCACAACAACATCTTTTCTCCATCTAAAAAGGAAAAGACCATGTACATATATAAGTACATACGACAAGATAACATTATCAATAACCTAGCTTTCTCGCTGAGGCGAGTGCGTCTAATGGAGATTAGTGGCTGAGGCTGAAGGGAAGATTGCGACGATCGGAGCCCATGGAGAGTCTGCTTAGGAAGGTCACACATTGAGAAGTCCAGAGACTTGCTGTCTATTCTAGACAAAAAAATGTAATGAATTGGGAGAATGATAGCATCAAATCTTGAGAATCCAAGAATGTGTAAGCCAAATATTAGCCCTGGGTTTACTCTTATCAAACATTTCATAACTTGTTGGTTTACAGGGAACTGGGTTTCATATGCTGATGGTGAGGTAGAACTTATAGGTAATTTACTTACTAAGTTTAGCCACACAGCAAACGGTGGACAAGAAGGCGAAACCAAGCAGCACATTGTTGTTCCTATCACAAACATGCCCCTTGGGGATGACAAGGTCTAGAAATCTTTGTAGGAACACAGTCCTTATTCAATGCTACTTATTATTTTGTTTGTGTACAAAAAGGAGTGTCATTTCACTATACATATAAAATAAAGAATATTCATATCTCTTAAGTTACATCCATCAAAACCGAGAAAGATAAGGAAAGAAAAAAATCATACAAATTGGATGTTGCTACACTTTGATGAAACTCTAGGGAGAGTTAACAGATTAGCTCGCAACAAACTGTTGTTCTTGTTGTCTGCGTCAACACCAACTTTCACAGTTTCAAGACATTCCAACTTTCCCAAGAATTGTCTCATCTGTTTCAATTCTTGAAAAGAACCTCCGTACTCTGAAATCTCTAGCACCTTCACTTGACATGTCCATAAACAACTTACTACCTTGAGAGTCTTCCGCTTCTTCTCATGTTTCTTGTTAGGAATGCAAGCGCATACATCTCCGCATTTATCTGTTACACGGTGCACAAGACCCTGAAAAAAAAAAACAAAAAAGACCAATCTTGACATAAGTATAAAAGGGCAACACTACTAACACTAACAAAAAGAAAAAGAATCTCAAAATCACCTTGAGGAGTAAAGTGTCTAGATTTGGACAGCTCTTGAGCAAAAGCGGCATTACTTGCCAACCTTTTCTCTTGTTACTCTCAATAGATAAACTAAGGAGGTTGTTGAACACCGGCATGGATTTACAGCAGAAATGGAACGCCTCAAGGACATCAGGAGACAAGTGAAGGGTCGTAATGTTGCTTATACCCGCAACTAGCTTTGTAACATCACCAAATATAGGCTCCTTTCCTTCGTCATCATAATAGTAGCAATCATCGTCATCATCATAATACAAATCAGCTTCTTCTTCATCATCATCGTAATCATGATCGTCAGTTGACTCCCATAACTTAAGATCCAGCCTGACATGGACAAGCGAATCCAAATCAACAAACTGATAATCATTAAATACATGACTAGAATAGTCAAGGTACGCAAGACTTGGTGCTTTAACATAAGTTTCTTCATGCTGCTCTTTAGAACCCGGAAGATCGACCAAGGCCACAAGTCGCTTGACGGATGCACTTTCCACAAACGCTCCGCAACATGGCGGATCCATAGCATCAGCATCAGTTATGAATAATTCTTCTAGCACAGGGCAGCCATCGACGAGCCGACGATAGTTGTCAAAATCAAGCCATCTAGCTGATACGAGAGAGAGCGATTTGAGTGCAGGGAAAAACACACGCTCAACTTCCACATAGTATCCACCGGATAGTGTCAGCTTAACCAGTGTGTTACTCGTTAACAACTCTCTCTCTAAATCAACAACATATCTGGTGCATTCCAAGTCTAGTTCCAATACACCTCGTTCCATTACACTCCAAATCCAACGGTAGACTCGAGAGTAATCATCGTTACGGTCAATTCTACCTCGATGACTCAGAGAGAATTTCTTCATGGGAGAATTGCTTAACAGAGCTACTGTCTTGTCTACGAAATCTAAGAAGCGAACTGAACCACTATTTACTTCTTCTTCCTTGGGATAGACAACCATTGATTCATCAAAGCTAAGGGTGTCTACAAGAACCAGCAGATTCCTCCATCTTTTGGACAGAACCGATGTCGAAGCAGCTAGCTTTGTCGGAAGTAAAGACAGGATTTTTCCCAGAATCTCATCTGGCAAATTGCTGATCCGATCTCTACAGGAACTCATATACCCAATAAATTCAAGCTTTGTTTGTTCTACCAACGCACAAAAAAAACAACTCGATTCAAGTTCCAACTTTTGCAAATCAAACGACAGAAGCGTTTTTGGAACCCAGAATCTATGATGCCTCCTATAAATCGAAGACGAAGGTAATTCAGGAAGGGGAAAAAAGTTGGACAAACTTTTGACGACGGAGATCGAAAAAGCTTTGCTTTGCTTCACGATGGAACTAACCGGCCGACAAACTATTCGCCTTTGAACGAAAAATAGATAAATTACACAAGACGAGAACCGTTTTGGATAACTATCTATAAATAAGATAGTTTTTCCTTTTTTTTTGTCTTTTAATTAATAGTTTCCAATTTCAATTTTAATATTTTATTCTTCAATTTTGTTCATTTAAATTTAATCAACTTACAAGATGGATTGTGCCTAATGCCTATAATAATGATAAAAACTTTATATTTGAGCAATCTTTTATGTGAACCTTAGGAAAACAAGTTTCTCAATTATTATTTATTTATGAATGAATTATGGAAGCTTTTACGAAAAATCTTTGAGGGACATGAAAAAGTGTTGTAATGCAATATATTTTAGTATGCTGCATACGTCTCACACATGAGAAAAAAAAAATGGTTATTCTATCTAAGGTAGAGATAGAGTCAGAGATAGAGATATACAGAACTTGGATAACACAAACGGTACTCGAGACTAGGGGAGAGTTTAACGGAAAAAATACTTTATCTTCATTTTTTATTATATTACCTTTTCTTGAGAATCAACTAAACTTTCATATAGGAATATATATTGGGTAAAAGGATTAGACCTTTGCCAAAAAAATCAAGAAAATAAAGGAAATCTTTATGATTTAATTTATTTATATATATTGTATATACAATAAAAAAAAATCTGTATATAGAGAAGAATATATCTTCTTACTCTTTGTATTCCAATAATTTATTGGAGTGGATTTCATGTCATATGTTGTGTTCAAACATTCCAAAGAGTTTAGTTAAACAAGGCAATCACAATCGTTTTGTTATATATTGTGTGATGAACGTTATGGAAATCAATAATGCTTTGAGAGATTTCGGAGCCAATATAAATGTCATCACGAAAAGCTTGATAAAGATTAAAAACATCACCTACATGAAGCCACACAATAAGTCGATCAGTTTAGTTTCATCGTCAACTACACAAATTGGTGTTTTGGGAGACTTCCCAGCTTTCATTGATGGGTGTTCCATTCCAACGGATTACGTGGTTGTTGAAGGGAAGGAACAATTTAACTCATTCTTAGGAGACCCTTTCTAGCTACCGTAGGTAATATTCTAGACTATCCTGGAAGAGAAGTTACCCTCCAAGTTATCGGGAAAAAAGGATCCCATGATGGAAGGAACAAACTTGCGTGGAACGATGAGTGATGAAAAATCTCCAGCTATGGAATACAATACGTTAATATCGGTGAATGCACCTAGTGCATCTCAATCTTCAAACTCAAACCTTCAAATTGAAGGTAAAACAATCAATCTAATTTTTACACCAGCCAACAAAGAAACAAATGAAGTAGAGTATGATGTAAGAAGTCTTGACAGCGAATTCCCATTCATATCCGGCCATCAATCACTAGTTAAGTGTGAGACGAATTGGCCTTAAAATCATGGAGTTTCTTCTTAACTTGAGAGAGAAAGAGAAAGAGAGAGGGGGGATTCAGTTTTGCAGTTATGAGTGAATGAGCTTATAATTTGTGGAACAATACAATATTCATCAATATGTCTTATTAGTTGAATTTTTTCTCCTATCCAAGAATGATATAATGATAACACATCTTTTTCCCTATCATATAATTTATAACTCGAATTGTTAAGATAATATGAGGAAAACTGTCAATTTTCACACGAGACCCAAACTTTTAAGTGAATTTCTACACCGGATTCTTTCTTTGTCTAATTGCACCCATTTAAAAAACTTTCTATCATTTTTCCCACAAAATTCGAATTTGAGGTCTACCCACACTAAACCGAATTTTAACCAAACTGAACCCGATTTTGACCTGGATTTAATATCTAAACCCGATTATAACCCGACCCGAATGAAAAAAGGAAAAAAAAAAAACAAAAAAACCGAAAAAATCTAAAAAATCAAAAATAAATTATAAAAAATAAAAATAAAACTTCAAAAATTTTAAAAATTAAAAAAAAATCGAAAAATTTCAAAATAAATACAAAAAATGGAAAAAAAATAGAAAAAAATCTTAAATTCCTGTAATTTTTTTAAATAATTTTTAAAATATAGTTAAAGTAAACTTAGAATTAATGTTATTAATTTAAAAAATGTCCAAAAAAATCTCATAAAATTTAGAACATTTCTAAAACTTCATGTTATTTCTAAGATAACTTCTTACATAAGAAAGTTTTGGAAATTATAAACTATAGAACTCCCATTCTTTAAAATCTATTCACCTAAGAAGGGAAGAAGGGAAGGAAGCAGTGAGTTTCACCTTTTGTGGGACGGTGTCATCCTCATCAACAAAATACTGCCTGAAAACCGCATAACATGGACCCGATTAGCTTATGCCATCTCTCTCAATCAATCATGTTTACAAGTATATAAGCTCAACTTACCTAACTACTGAATAAGCAGAATTCGATTACAACGGGTTTGGATAAGTCTGGAAAACAAAAGACATCAGCAAAAGTGAATATTATCAATTAGAACTGAAACTAATGTATATCCATTCCAACCTTTTTTTATGATTTTAATTTACAATCATAAATATAATTCAATTTCTTTACATGTGTAAAATGTATCAAATCCAGGAAATTCTTGTAGATCTCAGATTCTATGATAGTGATCGATAGATCTAGTCAAACATTCCACCATATGAGCACTAAATCATTTCCACGTTCAAATCGATTCAAATGTTTGTGCACTGTGAGAATAAAAATATATTTTTCTACGAAAGCGACCGGATCTCATATATAACTCAAATTACAAAGCGTAAATAAGGAAATCATCAATAGCCCGAGACGATTTAGAGTAAAAATAGGGAATACAAACAGAACTTTGCATTTTGCATCTATACACGAACCAAATCGGGCATAGTACCAATTTGGTACACGTGTACGGACTCATTTCAACCAAGGTAGGGGTGTAAAATGCTAAATTCGTAAAACCACCGATCCAGAGAAATGTCGATTTCAAAGAATAATCAATGGAATCGAACAGAAACGGAGAGAGGAAGCAATACCGGGAGATCGTTAATGTAATCGCTCAAATGAGGAACATCTTCGAGCACATAACCACCAGTTCCTTGCACCAACTTCATCTGCTCATCGACACCATTCGAATCCATTTTTCTCTACCGAAGACCTTATTCTTCCGTTTTCTCTATAAATTAATAAATTTTCAAAATCCCAATATGAAAAAAGTTTTAAAAATTTTGGAATTTAGATTTTAAATAGATAGATGAGTATTTTTTGGCAAAAATTAAAACATGAGTACTTTCAGACATTTTCTCCATTTATTTTTCTATAGATAAGATCATTAGAAATCTATTCTATGTTTTCTTGTGAACTATATGATTTTTTGAATGAGTTTGATCTTCATGCTTACTCTTCCATATGTGAATAAGGTATCTTAGAAACAACATGAATTTTGGAAATGTTTTGAACTTTTTAGGTTTTTTTTTGAATTTTCTACATTAATTATTTTAATTTAAATATTTTAAAAAGTTTCTGGAATTTAAATTTTTATTTGAAAATATCATTTTATGGAAATTTTTTGAATTTTAAATTTTTAATTTTTTTTTTTAATAATTAGTTTAATTGAGAAAATTGATATTTTCATTTTTTGTATTTATTTTTAATTTTTAAATTTTATGAAGTTTAATTTTTATTTTTATAATTTATTTAGAAATTTTTAGGTTTTTTTCGATTTTTTGTTTTTTTTTTCCTTTTTTCATTCGGGTCGGGTTATAATCAGGTTTCGATATTAAATCCGGGTCAAAATCGGGTTCAATTTGGTTTAAATTCGGTTTATTCTGGGTAGACCTCAGATTCGAATTTTCTGGGGAAAATGATAGAAAGTTTTCTAAATGGATGCAATTAAATAGAGAAAGAATTCGGTGTGGAAATTCACTTAAAAGTTTGGGTCCCCTATGAAAATTGACAGTTTTTCCGATAATATCATGATTTGCTCTGGAGATAATATCATGATTTGCTCTAGATAATATCCTATTTTCCTTCCTTTTTTTTATTTTTTTATTCTCTGAGGCCAAATTTGTGGCATCAGTGCTTTGTGATATTAATACCAACACCTTTCTCATAACTTTAGTTTTTATGGATTTTTTTATTCCTTGCGATCGTGATGATCCCGAAAAGAGAATTCGGTTATGCGAGGTTTATTTAAGATCGGTGCGACCAGACCCGACTTATCTTACAATGTGTTTTCAGTTGAGTCAATACGTTCATTTTGGAACACAATTATAGTGATAGGGTGATTAACCCAACAACATTCGTGGGAAACACGCATTCAACAGGACTAGCATGTGTGGATTATATTTTGCCACGTTTGTTACCTTAGATACTACGATATGGGCATGAATTCGTAGAACACGAAGTTTAATTCTAAACTCTTTTTGTTTTTCAAAATAAATTAAAGCTGCACCTCGTGACAGGTTGTCTACGTACCACCAAAGGAAGGATCAAGATGTTCGTAATTCGGTCACATGTAAGTACGAGGCGTAGACCTTTTTTTTTAGCGAGTGTTCTCTCATTTTTGTTGTTGTGTCGCTTTAAGCGGGGGCCATACTGGTGACCAAAGTGCTTTGACGTTGCAAGTGTTGAGTTACTCATCATCGTGTGCGATATCGTGCTTTGAAAGAACGTCATGAATGGTCCCCACAGACGGCGTAAAATGTTGAACCAGTATATTTCATTGCATATTGATGTTCGGGATTGTGCTCGAAATTTGGGGTTGGAGTCCCAATGATGAGATACACTAGAGATGAGCAAAGTTGATATTCAAACAGAGGATATAGTAGACTGAATGTGCATGTTTGGATTAATCGCATAACATGTTTCATATTACTTAAATGATTACAAAGATATTGAGTTCGGTTTAACAAGATCGAATATAGAATTAGAGATCGAAATCAAACACTTAATGACTAAAAAGTCGAAAGAAATGTTAAATGTGATATAAGCTCTTCTTTATTCTCTAAATTTTGAGTTCTGGTTCTCTGAGTGTGAAGTGGTCTTCTCATTAAATGTCTCTTCTTATTTATAGAAAGAGGATATAGAGGTGAAATTCGTAGCAAGTGAGCGTGTTTCTCGAGGATTATCATTCGTTAATTTGTACTCGCCGAATTAAGTAGGACGACGGATTGGTGAGTAGGTAATCATCTCCTCTGCATGCGAACTGTTCATGATAGGGAGTTGTTAATGATAATTGCTCCAAAAGCAACGTGTCACGTTATCTCAGTTAGGTTGTTCGAGTTTGCGATGTGACTCATTGTAGATGTATGGATGGAGTCGAGGTAGACAGTAGACTATCGTGTCGTCTGCTCCGTGGTCGCAAGAGTTCTCCGCAAGGTTGCATTGGTTTAATGGTGAACTGTTGGTCTGGACTTCTGTTCATGGGTCGATCTCGATTTGGACCGAGCTTATGAAGGGATAAAAAATCCACCTCCAACAAATATGCCTTGGTTATATTTTTTTCTTCTGTCCAACGATCATATAATGATAACACAATTTTTCTCTCTATCATATAATATATTACTCGAATTGTTAGGATAATATCATGATTTAGTGAAGATGTTTTTTATCAAGTTCAGTCATTTGGTGGAAGACATGGTTAGGAATGAATATAAATATTTACTTGTGATCATTGAGTTGGGTGGAATAAATTATCATCTTAAATTATCTGAAAAATTATCTGAAAGCCGGGAACAAAAAAGCAAAACATTCACAATATTTATATTTAAATCTATGATCTATGAATAAAAACGGTTTATGTTTGTTGTGTACAAAATTAAAGAAGCTAATTGAATATAAGCTTGGAAACAATTACGTAAAATTGTGTAAGTTGTATTCTAAAGAGATTGAACCTCCGCTAAAAAATCAGGAGGTTGATTCAATGATGATATTGTATGAACTGGAATAATTAGACTGTTAAGTCGTGTCTTTTACTAATGCTCACGTCCATTCAACATTTATGTATAGCAAACTCAAAATTGTTTTGATGATGAGTTGGAATCATTTATCATATTTTTTTTTATCACATCCTTTGAAACATAACTATGTTATATATTTACATATAACTGGAATAGACACGAATCGAATACCTAAAATTTCACAGTATTCGGGTTTGGATCCGAACCCGTTAATACTTGCGGATATCCTCCGATACCCGGATCCATCCAAATTATAAAAACGAATAAAATAACATTACTGAATTATTAAAAATAGTAAAATAAATTTAAATTTATATATAAATAAAAATAAATAGACTATATGATATAGAAAAAATTTCAATTTGAGCTTATAAATTTTAAAACATATTTGTAATGTATATTTAATAAAATAGTCTAACTTCTTATAGCTAAGATTTAATTTTTGATATCATTTTAAGGTATTTTTATATTTATTATATGAATAATTTATATATATTCAAAGAAAAATATATATAACACATTGTTAAATCTAATTATCCAGATTCGGATCCGTAAACTTCGAATATTCTATTTTCGGATCGGATTAATACAAATCTCGGATAATTGTCCATCCCTAAATTGAATTACGTCTATATGTAGCTTCTTGTTTTCTAATTTTTCACAGATACCTATTTATTATAAATATAAATTCACCCATCTTCATTTTTTTTTTTTCAATTTACGCTTGTGAGTTTTCAAAATTTGTTAAATGGATTAGTAGGAAAATCATTTAGCATACATTAGTCATAAATAACAGAAACCAAATATATTATATAATATATCAATATCACAATTTTGAAGAAATTCAAGTTCTAATAATGATAATCTAATAGTGAAAATATAATAAGGATGCAATAATGGAAATATAATAATGATCCGATCTATATATGTGTGAATGCGCTGTATTTAAGACGTTGATATAGAAAAAAAAGGATACTAAAAGACTCGAGAGGTTGCCATTTATGGAGATTCAACAAACAACCATAACGCAATTGACGTATACATATCCGATACTTATCTCCTTACTATTATATTTTTGTTGTGATAAATGTCCTCAACTTTTTTCCGATATAATATTATTTTCATCTAATTGGACAGGATCAGTAACTTGACTTTTCTCATTCTAAGCTCCTCGTTTTCTTTAAATAGAGGGCATACGGGGTAACATTTTATTCATCACTTCACTTGTTCCTCCACAAAAAAGAAAAGAAAGTGTTATAATTACGCAGTTGAGTAAAAATGGCTTCCAAGGCTTTGCTTTTATTGGGTCTCTTTGCACTTGTTCTCGTCGTCTCACAAGTCGCTGCGGCATCTGAAAGGCAGACTGGTACGTATCAGTCTACTTCTTCCACTAGATGCTATTATAAAAACAAATCGTTTGTGAACCTAATAAACTAATGTACTGTGTTGTTTAATTTTGGACAGGCACTGTGAAGGAGGAGAGTGAGAAAACAGTGCAACCTGATCAATATGGCCATGGTGGCAATGGAGGCTACAACGGAGGAGGAGGAGGCCATGGAGGCTACAACGGAGGAGGAGGATACAACAGAGGAGGTGGATACAACAGAGGTGGTTACTGCCGCCATGGCTGCTGCTACAGAGGTTACCGTGGTTGCGCAAGGTGTTGTTCTTATGCCGGGGAAGCTGTTCAGACTCAGCCTGGTCACTAAAACTCTATATGTATCCACCATGCATGCTTACATCTATATATATACACTTATATGTATGTGTATGAGTATAAGTAAACCATGGTGCGTTTCTGATCAAGTAAGATGCAAAACTGTGAGAATAAAGTTTATAATGTAATGTCTTTGTGTTTGAGTTGTTGTAATCTTCGGTGTTTCCATAATAAAAGCGTTTCTAGTTTGTATTCAATCCGCTTTGTGTACGTGTGATCTCATTATTTGTACTCTTACGTAGAGTTGGAGAAAAAACACCCTGGCAACGCATCTAGAGTCTTAATTTGGGTTTAAATGGTGTTTTTTTGAATTTGGACTTGGCGATCTTGATTTCATAGAAGTTCTCTGAGTGAGGAGCGGGCTATTGAGTTCGAGGTCTTCTCAATATTATAGTCAAAATTTGATGGATTTTCCGTAGATTAGCTTTTGTGGGGTCATTTTTTCCTTCTTTAATGGGTGGGGACTTTTTTTTTTTGTTAAAAGGTTTTGCAATGCGTGGGGATTTTGGTACATAGAATCCCTATATAAATTTTGATAACCTTTAATTAACCCTAAACTGAACATTAAACCCTTAACTATCCACCGCTGAGATTATGGGATTCAACTCAATACGCTATGAAAAACCTTTAGACTTCCAAACCTAAGAAAAGCAAATCTTCCATTTTATAGCAAATCGCCATTTCCGCCTTGCTGAAAATTTAGTAGATTCAGTCCCAAACTGATCTGCCAATTCCCTCAATCAAAATAAAACATAAGTGTTCCACAACAACGATCAACTATCTCTCTTTATATCTTCTCCAGTTATGGTTCAACGGGACAACTACACTCTCTCTCTATCTAAATTGAATAATCATCATATGAGCTTTCTACGTTCTCGTTGAGCTTTCTACTCTCATTTCGAAAGCGTGTTAAACTGGGTGCAAGAACACGAATAACTCTCAATATTTGCTTTGAATAATTCTCAATATTTTCAAAGCAAGTTCACATAAGGAAGATATTTATACTAATCTATTGCAAAGAACCCTAAGGAAGATATTTATACTAATCTATTGCAAAGAACCCTAATATATACATAGGTTTGGGTTTGTGATAGAATTGATTTGTTATTGGGCTTTCGATTTTCTTAGAGCATGAATAATGACAATATCTTAGCAAAGAAGTTCTTATTAATTTTTTATTATTTTTTATATGGAGTCTACGCTTTTTTTTAAAAAACAAAAAAAAACAAAAAAGAAGAACCAATCACGATGGTTCACGTGTACATCAACAGTTAAGAGTCGACTCTTATTCAAGAGGTTTTGGGCGCAGTCTCTTAAAATTTAGGTGGGACCTATCATAAAAATATAATTTTCCACCTAAGATACTGTGCTAAGAAACTCTATTAAACCCCGTTATTCATTATATCCCCGTCCTCAAAATATTTCCGGTACAGGTACGACTATCAAATAGAAATACCCGTGAACCAAACCGTTTGGTTTCCCTAATTCCTCTTGGTTTATAAAACTTAGTCCAATGTTGCACAACTCATGATAGGCTGATGAGCTTGGCATTAAGGGCCCACTAAACTTGAAATCAGCAGAATACAACAAAAATTGGCTCACTAACACATTTCTTAACTTCCTTTTTGATAACCACACTTCTTAAGTTTGTTTCTTCAAAAATTGGTAACTTTTTAAAGTTTCCGTTGTATTTATAGTAATTTTAAGTTTTTTTAATCATTGAAATAATATTATTTACTGTATACATTTACTATTGTTGACGATATATGCATGTCCACCAATAAAATAAGAGATATAATTCAGTTTTCTTTACTCCAAAAAACAGTGTTAGTTTCTAAGGACATTTAGATATTTATTTTTTAACAAGGCTTAGGTTTATGAGACAATTTTTTCTTAAAAAGGTAGGTAAGTACTATGCTAGATTTTTTTTTTTTTTTTTTTTTTCAAATACTATGCTAATTTTCTTATCGTCATACATTCTTACTGTTAATTAGGACTTTTTGTAGAGCAAAATTCGACACTTGACAACTAGTCCAGGACTTGTTGTTCTACTCCACATAAAATATTATGTATAGAGAAAGTTACTAGTTACGACGATTAATAGATACCAAACAAACAACTGTTAGAATCGTGACAATCGAGACCCAAAAAAAAAAAAAAAAAACTCAAAGGCAAAGGACTTGTCGCCTTATGTCTCGGAGAGAAAACTACGGAACAGAAACTTAGGAAGCCGCAACGAAGACGACATTAACAATCACTCAATCCCAAAACTGAATCTTCCATAAGCTCATTATTTATTTTCGTTTTATTTCCAATTTTTCCCAAAGTTTTTTCTTTTTTTTTTTGTTTAATAAGGTGTGACGAATGTTTCTTTTTTAGTTTTATTGAGCCAGTCCTATATATATCCAAATGTGTCCTTGGTGTATTGAAGATTAGTACATGAGAGCATTGATTAATGAGTGACCCAGGTCGTTGTTGGTAAAACGTACAATACTGTAAATAGTATATATATGTACGCGATTTATTGATTTATACAACTCTATAAAAGTTACATATGATAGATTTCTTAATTATATAAAAAAGGGGATTGGAGCTTCTCACCTTTCAGCGCTTTTAAGGCTTTCCTTTACCCTTTCAATCAAGCAAGTGCATGCCACTCCATCTCTTTAATCAAAAGGGCACCCACCAGAAAACCTTTACTAATTTACGCATTAGTAAGTCTTGCGGATAATACTTTGTCAAAAGATTTCTTTATTCGTGAAATGCGGTTACATGATTTGAATGTTATTGGAGCTTTTAGAAAAGCATAACGTCAAACTTCTACGGGCAAATTTTAAAAAAATTTCATTGCAAAGTTTACTAGCGACCTCTAAGGCTCTAACTAAAGTTTGTTTTCCCCTTAAAAAAGGTATATAACATCTGAATTTAAACTCGACTACTTAGCATAACTACTATACACAAACTACCTAGTCTTAGTAATGAGTCATTTGTTTCCTAATAAAATCACTACGATTCTATTAATGTACATTGCTATTCCTAATAAAAAGGTATATGACATTTAATTGTTTGATTGGTAATCTCTTAGCGTTGTGGTAAAGAATGTATCGCTTTAAAAATTAACAATCACAAAAATGTTAACAAAAAATACTATAAATTTTATTCTTATACTTCTGCACTATTCTGTAACCACTAACCACTCTCGCTTACTATCAAAAAATTCATACCATTTTTTTTTACCAATCAAACCCTTAATTAGATATTTAAACATATCGTTTGTGAGTATTTTAAAAAAAATATTGTTTTGTTAGTTAAGGCCAAAATTTAAGTTGATGATAAAATTGTAATTCATCTATAGTTAGGCCTGTAATTCGATATTTTCATCGAAACCCATTGAAAATTTATGAAGTATGTTTTCTTCTTTTCTATATCGTTCTCTTCCATGGATTTCGATGAAAACGTGTCTAATTATGTTAAGTCATCACTTATCTATAGACTTTTTACCAAAATTGGATGAGGTGTTGAATGTCTTAACCCAAAGTAAGGATTATTGGGAACTAGTCAAATTTTTAAGGATCGTATTATAGGCTTGAGATTTGTGGTTGAGAATGGTTCTCAGGGTCACATGAATCACAACCTATTGACAACCAAAACTCACATAGGATCGTTTTCGAAAAATATCCACTTTAGTGGGTGTGATAAAAAACCAAAACTCGCATCTTTGAAAAGTGGTATTTTACCAACTCCATAAAAACAAAAGGGATTAAATTTGAATGTGTGAATCATGTTACAACCATCAAAGATAGCCCTCTCCATCGACAATCGTGTAATCATTAACGGTATGAGTGACAACACTTGGTCTTAAAGCTCAAAAAGCTGATCACAGCAACAACATCAAGCTAACTGGTATGCAATTTATTAACTATTGAATTATATATACAAGTGCGTCCAACCATTTGAGTGGTTCAGATGATGTTCTTATCAAAAGTGGAATGTGCATTTTGGTTCCACGACTTGTTGATACTAATGTTATTAGTTCTATATGGTTATTCATGAACAATTTTAATGCAAATGGTAGCTTATCTCGGTACAAGGCTCAGCTCATTTCAAAAGGAACATAACTGAGACATTTATTCATGTTATAAAACCCGCTACAATCCGCACCGTCCTCACCTTCGCTATCTCTTGAGACTGGCCTCTTCTTTAACTTGATGTCAAGAACGCATGTTTACATTGGGATCTAAAAGATACCGTCTATATGTTATGGGTTTACCGATTCCTCTAAACTGGATCATGTGTGCCTTCTTTAGTGTTTTCTTTACGAGCTTAAACAAACCCCTCACGCTTGGTATATCCGCTTTGGTACTTTTTCAAGACGTATTGGTTTCAAGCAAAGCCTCTGGGATGTGTCTCTATTCATCCTATGGTTGTGAAATTTTCTACTTATTTCTCTATGTTGACGACATAGGCTTCACTACCTCCACCACGACCCTTCTCAACCCCATCATGACGAATTTTTAGGCATTCTTCATCATTTCATTGGTATCATTGTTCAACATGACACCTAAGGTTTGTTTCTTCATCAACAAAATTATGCAAAAAATATCATCCAAAGTGGCAGTCCTACACTTGTAATCCTTATCTAACACGCTAGACACGAAAATCAAACTTGCCGTCAATGAAAGCCCACCAATATTTGATCTGAAACTCTATTGTATCTTGGCGACGACTCCTCCTTACTTAACTTTCACTTGGCCTAACATTGGTTGCTCACTCTAGCAGATTTTTTTGTTCATGCATGGTCCTCGGGAGACTCATCCCTTGACACTCAAACGTCTACTTTGTATTTTCAAGGGTACCATCATTCATTTTCTTCGTTTCCGTCGCTCCTCTACGCCCACCTTGATTGCCTACTCTGACACTAGCTGGGCCAAAGCTCTTGCCTTCATTTATCTGAAACTTTTGTAATCTACACATGTCTGATTCGGTCTATGAAATAAGCTAAGAAATACAATTGGGATGCAACTTTAACTGTCACACGATATCTCAAAAGTATTCATCGCCAAGAAGATGATTCTACTTTGGAACTTAAGATTTGGTATAATTCTGATTGGACGGGATACCCAATTATGCATCATTCTCTACATGGTTGGTTCATACAAATTGGCAGGTCACCTATCTCCTAGAAGACATAGAAAAAAATTTTGGTCTCATATTCTCGAGTTGAAGCGTAATACTGTTACATATCCTATAGTATTAGCGAACTGCTTTAGTTGAAGACATTTTTTCTCTCATTTGGTATCTTTATTTTAAATCTTGTGCCTCTCTAATATAACAACAAAAATGTCATTTATCTTGATGTCAATCATGTATATCAAGAGAGAAAGAATTAGATTGAAGTGAACAACTATTTAATTTGTGATGAGATCCTCAAATGTACCATTTCTATGAAACTCCTAACTAGTATTACACATGTGGTTGATATACCAAGACTTTTGGTCGCAAAGAATTTATTAGCTTTCTTGTCAAATTAGATGTGTGACTTTTATACTTCAATTTCGAAGTGGTTTTGGCTAATCTTTTACATATAATTATTATATTTTCATAGATATATTTTTATGTACATGTTACTGTAATTTACTTTTGTATGGTAAAAGATTATATTTGTCTCTTGAAGTAGATGTACACTTATATATAGATATAAGTGTTTTTAAGCATATGAACAAACAATAGACAACCATTTACAATTTTTTAGGTTTATGACGTACTTTTGTATGGTTACGACAGAGGACCAAAGAAAATATAATCTATACCCAGAAAAACAATCAAAACAATGTGATCATACCAAAAAAAAATCCATGACAAACTAACATAAATTGTCACACCCACATAGAGAAGAGTAATTCTTCAATTTGAAGTTGTCCTTTCCGATTTTTGTTTGCATAAAAAGTAGCCTTTATGAAAACATCAGACCCGATGGAAAACCAATAATTACATATTGTTTGTTTCTTTTGATGCACTTAACCAAAAGAGAGACACATTTTGTTTTATTTTAAGATACTTTATTTTAATTATAAAGTGTTTCAATCAAAGGCATTTTTTCCAAGACAACGGACTGGTCAATTCAATATAAATGATGAAATGGTTAATCTAGCTAAAATTGCTTATACAATGATCACGTAAATTTTTTCTAAGTTTTTTTTTTGTCATGAGAAGTCATCCACGCAAACTATAGCATTAACTCAGATTATGACTGTATATTCACTATATTATATGTTTAGATTAATTTACTAATATCTTACAATTTACAAACTAAATTTCGAACATGCAAGCACAATTAATAGCTGTATTTATATTTAATTTACGAAGTATGTGACTATAGTAAAGCGGAAAACAAAAAACCATTTTTTTTTTGTTAATTAACAACCCAAACCAAAATTAAGATCTTCCCAGCTAATGACCAATCAACGTTAAAAAAGAAAGAAAAAGAGACTAATCAGCTTCTTCTTGTTTTCTTTTTGTTGTTGGATATTGGAAACGTTTTACAGCTAGACTACACGTGCATACATACGCATGAGTGTTAAATAAGTACTTGTATATATGCATTTACTAGTCACCAAAAAAGGGTTAGGTAAAAGAACAGATGGAAAAGATCAACACAGTTACTATTTTACATTTTTCTAGTTAATAATATTCTTCTCTTTTTGTTTTTTGTTTTTTGTATATACACTTGAATGACTTATGAACATTCTCATTTCCTTTGAGTAGTCTCATTCCTTTCTTAGTATAATGCTTTTTTATCCACTGCAACTTTCCTCTGTTCTTGAACCATTCCTTTCTCTTCTATAATTCTTGCTTTTGTCACTATCTAATTGTTTTATATATCTCATTGAATGCGTTGTTTCATTGATTTCAAGCTGTTGCGTTGTTTTCTAAATCTTGATTTTTTCACATCACTAAACTGAAATCCCTTAAAAAAAAAAAAAAATTGGGCGGGGAATTTCAAGTTTTCACATAAGAACACTCTTGAAACATTCATGGCGACAAGAATTTCGATTCACAAACGTTCCACAAGGTTCTGTCTTTCTTCTTCATTTTCTTCTGATTTTACTCATTCGTGTTCCTTAGTCTCAGATTCTTGTCAGTTTTCTGTTATTTATTTACGACTTTTTTCCAGCGACCCAGTCCCCATAAAATCTCCCAATAGCAACAAATCAAGTGAAGCCTTTTACAACATGGATCGACTTCAAATGGTCAAAATCTTCTCAAAATTTGTTAAAGATTTTTCTTAATCCTCTGTTTTATCAAATCAACCCAAGTATCTTTGTTCTTTAGGATCAGGTGTTGCAGAAAGAGATTGAACAGCTAAAATGTCTTGTAAAATCCAGAAAGTTACATCCCCATAGGGTCTCAACTGATGAGGTTTTTATGAAATTTTTATTTGTTATTCTAACTATCAAAGAATAAAAAACAGATCTCAAAATTTAAACTATTACTCCGTAGATTGATTTGCAGCTTCAAGAAGATGAAATCTTAGTACGGCGTGAAATGGAGACAGTCCTTGGACGCAAACTGTTCTTGGAAGATTTTAGAAACCAAGATTCTTCTTCTATCCCCAAGGTTATAACAATATAATAACTTACAACACAAGTAAGCCTTTTCCCCTAGGTTACTTATCACAATGTTTATATTGATTTAGGAGGCAAAGAAGCTGGTGAGAGAAATCGCTGGTTTGGAGCTACAAGTGATGTACTTAGAAAGATATCTTCTTCTGTTATACCGGAGATTCTTCAACAACAACAACCAAATTACATCTATCTTAGAATCAGAGGAGAAAGAGAGATCATCAGAGGATCTTACTCTTGCGTCTAATAAACTCATTGATTCACCTAAAGACGCACAGAAAGTTGTAGAAGAGTCTGGAATATTCCGAAGCCACTCATCGTTGTCTCATTGTTCAGGCTATTCCTTTCGAATGTCGCCGCAAGTAATGGACTCATCATACCATCGCTCTCTTCCTTTCTCAATGCTTGAGGTCAAAACCTAACCTATTTTATAGCTTATTTTGTTTTTGAGTTCGTTGTTTATGATCTATGTTTCGGTTGCAGCAAGCTGATATCGATGAGATGATCGGGACATATGTTTCTGAAAACGTTACCCAATCACCAAACAGTTTGTCTGAAGAGATGATCAAGTGCATCTCAGGAGTATTTCGTCAACTCGCGGATCCAGAATCAATCGATGATGATCGAGAAACGAGCAGTCCTTTTCGCGGGAAAGAGCGTCTCAAGGTTATTAACCGACTTTACGACAAATTACTAATGGTGAAATCGATTTGTAGAGACACGGACAAGTTAAATGAAGTTGAAGCTGCTTTAAAACATTTCAGGTTTTTTCTTGAATCTCAACTTGTTTTGTTTTTTTTTACAAATTAAAAACTCTGATCAATTGTATGGTTCTTCTTGAATAAAAATGTTTTAGGTCGCTTGTTAATAAGTTAGAAGGAGTGAATCCAAAGAAGTTAAATCATGAAGAGAAGCTAGCTTTCTGGATTAACATACACAATTCTTTGGTTATGCACGTAATGTTTCTCAAAACTAAATATCTCTCTCGGTAAATAATTAATTTTGTTAGCTCAGCTCAGGTTTGCATTTGTATTTTCTGCAGTCGATTCTTGTTTATGGGAATCCAAAGAACAGTATAAAAAGAGTATCTGGATTGCTCAAGGTAATGTGTGATCTTACTTACAGAGAAAATATTGCTTGTAACAGAAGTAACAATGTCTAGGGTTTTTTTCTACTGTGTGAAAATGTAGGCAGCGTATAATGTTGGAGGTCGAAGCTTCAACTTAGATACCATTCAGACTTCAATTCTTCGTTGCCGCATCGCTCGTCCAGGACAGGCAAGTCTAGGAGATTGTGAAATTGTCGAATTTGACAAGTTGATTTGATGGGTTTATGAAGAATTTTGATTATTTGCAGCAGGTATTTCGGTTCTTGTTTGCTTCTAAATCAAAGGGGAAAGCTGGAGATTTGGGTAGAGATTATGCTATAACTCACCCTGAGCCTCTTCTTCATTTCGCGCTCTGCTCAGGGAACATCTCAGATCCTTCTGTAAGCAAAATCTCCACACTCAAAACTTCATTTCTTGTGTTAGAGATTAGGTTTAAAACCATACGATTCTTGTAGGTCCGTATATACACGCCCAAGAACGTCATGATGGAGTTAGAATGTGGTAGAGAAGAGTATTTACGGTCAAACGTAGGAATCTCGAAAGAGAACAAGATTCTTTTGCCGAAGCTTGTGGAGTTATATGCTAAGGACACTCAACTGTGTCACGTTGGGGTTCTCGACATGATCGGGAATTCTCTGCCTTGCGATGCGAAAAACAAGATTCAGCAGTGTAAGAACAAGAAGCATGGTAGATTCGCCATAGATTGGGTCGCACATGATTTCAGATTCGGGTTGCTTCTCTAAGAATGAAACACGAGTAGTGAACTGATTGTTTTCTTCTTCAATTATGCGTGATAAGGCAGATATTTATCATTGAATCCTAAATACTACTCTCTTGAGTATAAAGAAGAAGGCTGGAGAGTTTGGGGATTAATTGTGAATTCCAAAGAACATAGAGGATACCAAACTAAAGAGGAGAAAAATATAGGGGTGAAACTGAGAGTTGAAAGTTCACAGAGGTTATTAAATCTTATTCCTCTCAAAACTATAATCATTCATAAATATGATATGGTGATGATAGACATAAAAAATCAGAATCTAAGTTTTGACACCAGCAAAATATTGCCATAGTTTGATCAATGGATCATTTGGATGGTTTGCAAATTTACTAAGACTAGAATTTCTTCGTTTTCGAGTAAATCAGAAACACATTCGAGGAAAGCAAACTATCACTAGATGCTATATTGAAACATTTGAATCCATGAAAGACTTTGAGAAAACAAATGAAAATACCATGTCTCAGTGCGGCCACAGAAATCCAAAACAACATTGCGCAAATGAACTCAGGTCATACAGAAACCGCAAATCTTTAGCTTCACTGCTGCACAAAGAGAATAACAAACTTTTTAGCAAGTGAACAACATTGAGATCACAACAAGTTTAATAAGAAAAAACAAAGCTCCATACACATCTTTTTCTACTCAATAACTTCCGAATAATCATGTTACAGTTCCACACCTATTCAATTTTGATAAGCTACTACAAGAAATCCGATGCTCAATATGATCTCATGGGAATGAAATAGGGAAAAGTTGGATACTTAAGGGATTATAGGCAAAAATCGTAACTCGAAGCTGTTAAGAACATTCAAGATAATTCTTTGTATACAAGAATATGAGATTTTTAGGTATATAAATGCATAAGAGATGCTCAATCCTCAAAACTAATGCTCATCACAGACTATATGCCTCAAGCATAAGATCAGTCATTTTTAATGTCTCTATCATCAACAGGTATGAACATAAAAGAAGACAAAAGAAAACATCGAAAACGATCTCAAATTTCCTGTATAGGAAACACTGGCATTGCAATTACTAAGCAATTGACTTGTCTGACATCGATCGACAGAGAATCACTCAATTGTAAAGAAAACTTCTTACCGATTGACTTTTCAAATTCAAGATGCGAATTGAAAGAGAGAAAACTCAATTAGCAAAATTAAACGGAGGAATTCTAAAATCTGAATTTCTGACCTGAAAAAATAATAGCTGAATCGAGACTTAGAAGTCGATCTTAAGTTCTTCCTTGGAATCGGAGAAATAAGCGAGGACGTATGGAGTTGCTCGGATAAGTACAACCCAGCCGCAGAATAAAGCAGTATGGCCCTTCAATTCCTTCAGAGCCACAGCTTTGTCGGGCTTTCGCATGAACATTCCGGGAAACATGTCTGTGTAATCTGCGTCGTCCTCGTCTTCTTCTTCTCCAACAAAACCCTAAACCTTATTACGTTTTGCCGTCTGATTTCTAATTAGAAATATGCGAATTAACCGAATATATGGGCTGTAAATTGGGCCTCATTAGATCATTATTAGGTCCACGTTTAACTTCGATAGAAAGAGGAATAAGTAAAATTAAAATAGAACATCTGTCACCAATTTGAACCCAGTCAAAGTGGTTGAGACGCAGTTCCTCCCACCAGGGTTCGACTCCATATTGGTACCACTTAAGGCGGATGAAGAAAGTCTCCTGCCTCACGGTTTCTTCCCGAGCGATAGTCTCGTGGTTGCCTTACACACTCCAATGTGTGCCCTTACTTCCCGAGCGACAGTCTCGTCGTTGCCTTCCACACTCCAACGTGTGCGCTTTCTTCCCGAGTTAAAATTCTCGGTGTAATCTGGTTTCTTCCCGAGTAATAATTCTCGGTGTAATCTGGTATCCCTTTGCCGAGTTCATCATGTCTCGTGCAAGATCTTCCGGCTTACCCTTCTGTGGAAGCCCCCAAATGAGGTAATCTAAATTACCTCTCTTTTTCAATTTTGTTTTGCTGGATTTGTTAACAGCTCAATCATAGTTGCCTAAATGATAAGAATCTCTTAACAATTTCTCGGTTTGGTTTTTGGTCAACACTTTAGTAGTCTTTGTCAATTGGTTTTGGAGATTTAAAGCGTCACAGACTTTGAAATAGGTATGTCCGCTTAAACAACAACTTGTCTACGGTTTATGCTCTGAAGTCACGGCTTGAATCTTTTGGTTGCTGCATAAGGCTATGTACTGTGATTTTATCCTTTTACTTGAGTCTATTATTTGAAGACTTGAATATATTGGTTGGTGCACGGTCTATTATTCGAATCCATGACTTGGATATACTGGTTGGTGTTGCCTAGTCTATAATTCTATTCTGTTTTTGCAGGGTCTATATTTGTACTGAACGCACTGCTTGAACTTAATGGTTGGTACATACTACATGATGATTTGTGGTTGGTACATGAATTTTATTTCAAAATTCTTCTGGAGAGTAATATTTTTTATAAGATAACAATGACGCAATAGATCCAAATCTTCTCAATGTTATCATCATTCTTCATCGTGTCAACTATTTTTGGTCAAATTTAATCGACAGCTGAAATATAAAATTGTAGTATCATAGTATGAACGGAAAGCAGTAAAGCATAAAATTCCGTAATAAAAATAAAACAACATGCCACCGACGATTCTAAAGTTATTGTAGAAACGAAATTTAATGGTTGTGTTTGACTTCGTTTCTATAATAACTTTGGGCATCTTTGGAAGTTAATGCATTTGTTAACTCCAAGAGAAAAAAAAAAAAAAAAAAAAGAAGCCAAAACGTGGTCGTAAAAGCTCCAATTCCTTCACCATCTAGTCTCCCTATCTCGTTTATGAACAGAGAGATCTCTGGGGGACCTATAGTCTGCACAAACAATTTTTTTTTATGAAAAAAAACTCGATTAATTAATAAATCAGATGGATGAATGTAAAGTGTAAACCAAAATATATAGTGATAAAAAATTCAAAGTATGGTATTGTGACTTTTCATACGTTATTCATAAATGAAATCCGTACTTTAGCAGAGAAAAAAAAGCAGCATTAAATAAAGAGAGGTGAAGAAATAAAGGCATCACTATTAGTATACGAAAATAAATAAACAATAAATAAACGGACCTTGTTGTTGTTGGAAGCAAGCAACTAGCAAGCAGCTGAGCAAATTCTGAATCTCTATCTTCTCTGTTTCGTCCATTTTAATTCCATTTAATGCCACGCCCCACAATCCATTAATGCTTCTCTCTACTTCCACTTCAATTTTTTCTCCATCTCCACCGTCCAATTCATCTACATCTCCATCCTACACGTGTCCCCTCTCCTCCATCTCTCCGGCGATAACAGTGCCTCTGGATCTCCGCATCTCAGCCGGCTCGATGAGTGCGGTGCCGTTCGGAAGAACATAGGGCTCGTCATTGATTTTGTCCGCCGCGATGAGCTTCCCATCGCTGGCACCCGCTCCGATATCGGGAAGAACACTCCCGATCGCCGTCGGAAGAAGGGCGATTTCGTGCTTCTGTAGTAACGGAACGAGAACACTCGAGATTTTGTGATTAGGTTTCCGAACGGAGATTGACGCTTGTTCCACGTAGATCTTCGGTATCTCCACGGAGACACCGTCGCCGGCTCCATCATCACTCTCTCTGAACCCGATTCTCTCTCGAATTCGTAAGAGTACGATCGCTTCAGCTCCCGGAACCTCGTGGAAATCGGAGCAATCGCGGGTGATTGCTCTTCCACCGACGTTATGATCTCTTGATCCGCCGTCACCGCCGCAGAAGCAGCGGTTGTGTTCCAGTTGCTTCGCAGTGGAATTTCGCGGATGATGATCGCGTTAGCTTCTTCATCTAGGCTTGGACGAATTCGAGGAGCCATTAGTGGAATGAACGGCGAAGTAGGCGCCAAAACGCCGACAGATGATCCGAGAATCGCCGTACGGCAGAGCGGGCAGTTAGGGTGAGATCGCAACCACTCATCAATGCATTCAAGGTGGAAGGCATGGAAACATAACGGAAGCGTCCGAACATAATCTCCTTCCTCGAATTCCAACAAACATACAGCGCAATCGCGGCAATCCCCAACTCCCGCGGAGGTTTTCCCAACGGCAGGAGCAGAAAGGCTCTTTCCGGTGCATGCGGCGGCTGAATACAGAAACAGCGGCAGCGTTTTGATAACTGAGTCATCTAATCCGTAAGGCGAGTACGAGGAGTAATGAAAAGAGTCGAAAGGGAAAGGGGAAAGCGATCGGAGATCGGAGGATGACGTTGTAGTGGAAGAAGCCGACGATAGGTGAAGGAGGCGGCGACGACGGCAACGCCACCGCCGGAAACGACGAAAAAGAGGTAAAATAAAACGGCGAGAGATGAGACGAGAATAGGTTACGAAAAGAAAAGCGGCGGCCAAAACCACCACCATAGCGATCAACGGAGGACTAAACTCCAAAGGAGGATCCGAAGAACCAGAAAGAATCTCCTCGGATACACCGGAAGACGGTGAAGGAGCCGGTGAGATATCGCCAGAGCGTGGTGGTGGGGCGACGAATCGCATGGTGGTTTGGTAATTTATGTAAAAAAAAACAAAAAAAAAAAGTCGAACACTGAAAGAGCCTAAAACAGAGCATCCAGTGAAAGGCTTAACGTAAATGAGTATATTTGGGGATTTAGGGGGAAAAAAGGAGGAGTTGACTAAACGGTAATGGGAAGACTAAGTGACACGTCATCGTGTATTGTTTTTTTTAATTATTTGATTTGATGCAAACAAATACGACGGTCCAAAATGGTTCATGACTAAACAAATCAAATAATTGAAATTTGGAACCAATCAATCGTGGAGTCTTCTAATATGAGGTATTTTGGTCTGATTTAGATAGACTATTTAAATCGTACCAAATATTGGGGATATAATGATTCGATAAATTAGTAACTGTATTACTAATATCATAATTTAAGGTAGGAGGCAGAGATTAGGAATCTAGCAATATGTGTGGAGTGTGGGGGAAAAAAGATAGAGATAGTGCTCCTTTAGGGTTGTTTGATTTTAATGTGGATTTGATGTGGTGACCCACTCTGATACTAATGGTTTAAGAACTTTATCTTAGTGGATCCAAGCCTTTTTGAAAATTCTTCTTTCTTTATCTTCATTTTGTTCATAATACGTGAGTGAACATGTTTTATTTGATGGAAAAAAAAAAACTCCAAGAATGTTAAAAGTAAATGTATATAATTACATCATTAGTGAATTGCAAGGTTTCCTAGACTTGAAGAATCAAGGATTATGGTGGTCAAATCCCAAGACTGAGAGAGTTAAGACGAAAGACTCGATTTTCAAGATCCAAAACTTCTTACACGAATATATATACATATATTTTCTGATGGCAATAAAGGTGCAATTAAAAACCCGTCAGAAGTACTTGCCTTGGCCTATACAATAAAACACACTGACTCCATAATTTATTGCTCAACTACTTTCTTTTTAGTCTCGTAGATATTTCTTACATTATGGTTGAGAACCTAAAACAGTCGTAATATTGCATTATTCATTTCCGGTTTGAGACTTGAGTTCGGTTGAAGATTCGGTTCAAGGCTTAGAAACTTATTATCCACTTCTAGAAACACCTAAAACGTTTAGATTCCGTTTACTATTTGTATCCAGAATGTGCCTGGATTCCTCCTTTGCTATGAGTCTTGATAGACTTCGTAGAGACATAGTATTCTAAGAATGAAATTTTACTTGATGATAAAAAAACAGACAAAAAAGAAGGGAAGGGTCTCTATTGGATTAAACAAATCTGAAATGTTGATAAACTTTGTCATTGTATCATACTTTTACTACCACAACCTCTGTCTTGACTATATGTGAGTTCCAAGAAGACTTTTAAAACATGGACATATCTGGAGGAGCTCCATACATACTCTTCCATGAATACGGGATCCGCCATTTCCCACCTTCTTCCCCTGCAAGAAGAAACAAAAGCAAGACACATTAAGTTTCATCAGTTCTCACGATTGATCGTCCCATATGTTATTATTACCCTTGAAAGAAGAGAATTTTTTACCATGGAACTTGTCAGGACTCATGCCTGTAAGCTTAGATGCAGCTTCTGCTAGAAGAAATGCATCAGGAATGTTGTCTCCTTCAGAACAGTAACATAGCAGGCATGTCACTTTCAAGCCTCTTGCCTAATCCCCAAACAACATAAAACCCCAAACAGACTATGTAAGTGTTTACATCATTTCAGGCGTGTGAGTAAATTGTTGACCGTAAGGAATTTATTTCACCTTAAAAGCAGAGAAAAGAGCTGCAAATGGCAAGCTTGGATAATAGTCTATGTCCTCAAGTTCATCTTCTGAAAGGAAAGCTAGCTCTTCTTTACTTTTATCCTCAAACACGGAGCTAAGGTACTTCCAACATCTTCCTTCTGAATCATACTCTCGCAATCTTTCAAATCCGAGCTTTTCGCAGTGATCATCTTTTCCATCAGATTCGGTGTTAGACAGATAATACACCTGTGGACCTCTAAAGTAATTGCCAAGGAGACCACAAATCAACTTGTGAAGATTTTGCATTTGGTAAAAGAAAGAGAACAAAAAAGGAGCAAGTGAAGCTCAATTTTCTAGTCCATGTTTAGTTTTACGTAGAAGGCGAAAAATTATAGCAAATACAAAAGGAGGCGTTATTGTTACCTTGACATATCCAAGTTATGCAGTCTCTGGAAGTCTAAACTCGATAGCACAATAACGTGTTTCTTTCCACTTGAAGCAGCAAAATCAGCTAAATTCTCTGCGAATTTAATCATCATTCCCTGTTTTAAATCAACATTGTAAGTTTAAACTGTCTCACTAAATTCCCAATTTTTTTTTAATTGAGCTCCATTGAATACAATCCATTAAAAATAGGATCATGGAGGAACAAAGCTGCGATAGTGTAAATACCTTTGCGACTGGAGACCGTTGCTGAGCAAGAGTAGTAGCAATTGAAGATGACTCATAAACTGAATAAAAAACAAAACTTTAGAGGTTTCACAAAGATAAAAAGCTGATTCAACAATATAAAGCTTCGGAATAAGTCACAGGAAGTCTCCTCAATCATATAAACAAGAGGATCATCATTACATCTTGAGTGAAGCAAAGATAGTTTGAAGAAAACGAACCCTCGAGAGGAAGGGCGATCTCGCCACAAGGAAGAGGGCCATAAGCGTCATTTCCAACACAAGGAAGCACATTTGGATCATCGAGGTAACCAACTCTCTCTGCATCAGTAGATGACACTAGAAGATCAACAGCAAGCTGCCCTACATTCCCAATTGACAATGCAGGCTGGTTCGGAAACATAAATCATAAGTTCTTCAATTAGAAATCTCTGAGACAGAGCAACGCTTATAAACCCTAAACCCTTTCATATGATTTTCAGGTCATTTTCAAAAGTTCTCTAGAGAGTTGGGGACTTGCTTAATTTCAGTAGAGCTGCTACTTTCTTCTATTTACTCGTCAACTACGACCTAATTTCTGAAGAAAGCTACATTTTTTTACGCTTTACAGACGGTAAAATCCAAAGGAATCAGATGCCCAGAAGAATATAATAGATCGAAATCGGAAAACAAAAGGAAACGAAGCAGCTTACGAGAATCAAAGTCGAGCATTCTTCATGTACTCGCTTTCCTTCTTCCACAACAAACTCCATTTAGAATAACCGAAACGTAAGAAGAAACACTGATTACAGAATCGGATTGCAAGTTTCTCACAATCAAATTCGCAGATTCTGCTTCTGAAATTAGGACAGTTCTTCTTTGCGAAAGCGAGCTTGAAGAGCAAGCCAAGAACTGATTTGGGCCAGTGTTATGGGTCAAGTGTAGTCCGTAAAGTATAAAAGGCCCAAATGTCTCTCTTTGAAATTATAGTATGTAACTTTGGTCTAGACTCTAGAGTGTTTTTCTTCTATTTTTTATTTCCTCACAATTCACATTAATATTTCAAACATTACATTGTTTTTTACATTAACTAGATAATTATATACATTTTAGTATAATTCTTATTTAATATTTTATTTGTGCAAGGTATATGAGAATACCATACCAATGAATAGCCAACAATAAAACATCATCACATGTAATAATGTAACAAAACAAAATTTCAATCACTGTGAAAGAATTGATATACATAAAAAATCTATCATATACATTGATTGTATAAGATCAAATACAATCAACTTGTGTTCACCAAACAACAATCATAAACTAACTTCGAAAACTACTAAATTAAGAGTAGGTTTTGTGATTAGATTTCCGAACGGAAACAATCAGCTTGTGTTCACCAAATAGCGAATGTATGCCTCCATTCAAAGTTCCTTATCTTGGGCTGAATAGTATTCTGCAAAATGACCTTGTACAAAGGTTTCATGTTTGGCTTAAAAACCTATCCTTGACATTTTGTATTAGTGGAGCTAGTTTGAAACTAAAAACAATAATTGTACTTAACAAAAAAAGTTTCCTATATTTGTTATGGATCCATAAATAATCCATCTAGGAATATGTTCTTATTATCTTGACCTGGAAAATTAGTTCTTATTATCTTGACCTTGAAAATTAGGCTGACTTCTTATGAATCAAAAAATTGTCGTAGAACTTGCATTTAGTTTTCATAAGCACATAAATCCCTTAACATGTCCAAATATAATGTCGTTGGCTCAATGCCATCCTTAAGCCTTGAAGGTTTTGGTTTTTCATCTTTAATCTAAGGGTCCTTCAACATCATGATACCATCTCCATTGCCAAATTTTATCTTCATCCCTTTTTTTAATTAAGTTCTAAGCCTCATTTATACATCTCCAGGAAAATGAGGTCTGCGCCCTAATCTTGGCTTCCATGATTGAGGTTTTGGGGGAAAATTCTCCCCTTAAATACTCTCGTTAAGAAGAATTTATATTTTGTTGATACTTTCCATATTTTCTTCCTAGTAGGACCATACTAAACCTTTTAGGTCTTTGAATCTCATTCATCCTTCACTCTTCGTCTCTATCATAGTATATACCTCTTCCACTCAAATTACTTATCCATCAAAATCTTGCAATAGCGGCATTAATGTCAGCACAAAGGGTCTTGTGCAGTTTGAAACAAAACATGATATAAGTGGGAAAAGCTAGGGTCACAAATTTAATCATCACCTCTTTACCTCTTTGTGATAAAAAAAAACCTCGTGTTCCATGAATTTACCTTGTTATAGGTCCTTCTATGGAGGTAGTTTAAGGTTTCAATCTTCGAGCATTTAAGTACTTTTGAGAGTACTAAGTAAATTTCATCCCCACACACCATAGGATTACATGTGATTCTATGGTTGACATTTTTATATTCTCTTCAACCTTATTTCTGAACGTGATTTTGGATTTACGAATGCCTACTTAATTTCTAACCATATGTCTTATGATATTCCTCAATAAACTATTATCCACAAACCATATATAAGTGTAAGATTTGAGGAGCTTTAATTAGTAGCTATCTTGATTCCGATAATCCTTCTTTCTCCTTTTTTTCTCCTTTTGTAAGCAACGAACCAATATCTATGTGCATATGATAAAAAGCAAAAGAGATAGGGAGTGTCATTTTTTCTATCCTACTAAGAATATTATTTAACCATAGACTTTACCATTCACCAAGATTCCATAATTTACTGTGTTTATGCACTTCATGACCCTCTCAATCATCCTTTCTCCAAATTCCAAAATTCTCATAGCCTTTTCCATGAATACCCTTATCATATGCTTTCATTTTTTTTTTTATGATTATTGCTGAGGAAGCTACTTCATCTTTGGTTCTTTGGACTTGAATTAGCTCATGTGCTACGAGAATGTTATCAAATTTTAGTCAACCTTTGATAAAGCAGCATATATTTTTATGATTGTGGAAGCCACTTCATCTTTGGTGTTCAGAGAATGGATTAGCTTATGTTATTAGAATGTTATCAAATTCCAGTCTAAATTTGACAAATCAGCATGCATTTCTCATATCATCTTTATGAGGAGTTTTTTTAATATTTTTGATAAGATCTTATAGATTTTTTTTAGGAAAAGTTGTAGAGATTGATGGATATGAATTTATTTTTATTAGAAATTTGCATATTTTTAATCAAACAAATGTTTTTAAATTTTATTCTCTCGTCCCTATCACCTTCTTCCATGAATTTTTGTACAATTCTAAATTGTCCTCACATACTACATCACAATTGTTTTGGTAAAAATGGTTTATTCTTTCGTCCCTATCACCTTCTTCCATGAATCTTTGAACAATTCTAAATTGACCTCTCATACTACATCACAATTGTTTTGGTAAAAATGGTTTGTTAAACAATATAGATAGGGATTTGACCTCCACTCATCTTAAAGACTGATTCCTTTATTTCTTCGGGGAGAATATCTACTTCAAAATTTTCCATTTGTCAACTTGATATCATGTCTTTTAAACTCTGAAAAAATGAAGTTTCCTCAAAAACTGACTTAGAGGCAATCTCATATGTAAACATCTTGGTGAGGTATCTGACTACTAATTTTTCCATTCCCAACTCTGAGTAATTTGTTTGGCCCATTTCTTCATTAATGTGTAAATATCTCAATTTCTTACCCTCCATTGAGCCAAGTCACTCTGCTCACTTGCCTCTAGTATACATTTTCCTCCTTGTAGATACGGTGTTAATTATTCTTGAGATCTAGAAAGTCTTGAAAGAACTCTCTCTAAGTTATTTGAATTGGATCTAATTCAAGTAACTACTTTTATTTAGTTTTGTATAATCGTCTACTTTTGCAAATAAAATTTTGGTTTCATACCACACTAAATTTTATCTGCATTCATTTTAGACTTAGTAGGTTAATGTTTTGTTCTATTATCATAATTTGTTAATTTTCTCCTTACTAAACTATGTAACCATTTAATTTCGACATATACATATACATTTCCTTCTTCGTTCTCTACACGATCTATATTGATTTCCTCTTCCGGTGAGCTACAAATAAAATTGTACTACTTGAAACCTTGAAAAGACGACTTCATCAACGCTTTGGCGTGGCGATGAATCAGACAACCAACAACATGTGTCAAATTTAATTCAATGCACCTGTCGCCGCCTACTCCGGTTCGACCTTGAAGAGATCCAAGTGATTCGTTGATCTTCATCACCAGTCAAATTCGTAATACGTCTAAGGGAGATCAACGCGACGAAGATAGATGAACAAATCACTAAACGATGTCAATGTTTTCGGAAGAAGGTTGGGTTGACCGGATTCAGGTTCCAATGTTGTGAGCTTTTCTGCGCCGCGTACTGTTACATAGGTCGCCACGATTGCAGCTAGGATTACAAAAACACCGGATGCGAGATGATCGCCACGGATAATCCGGTCGTTAAGGTTACGAATATGGTTCAAGTTCAAGTTAAATTCAATCCAAAGGAATCTTCAATCGTGGAAAGCGGGCGGAGCGAAGGAGGAGGCAGAGATAGGTTTTGTATTATATGTGTGTATGTATATGTTAGGTTAAAACGGTTAATATTTTAATTTGGAGACAGTTAATATATTTTGATAATTGCCATTTACACTTTCTGTGAGCCAGAGGACTGATACATAAGACCAACTATGGTTGTTTCTCTACAGCCCCATTTTACTAGTTGAAAATATTCAAAGAGAAAAAGGAAAATGGAGAATATAGGAAAATTACTCTAACTTTATAAAAAGTTTCAACCCAATTTTTTTTACTATAGAAATACTATCTAATCACACACAATATATTTAATTTACTATTAAATCAATTGAGTTTATACGAATAGGATGACTGAAAGATTAGAATGACTTAAAATAACGACACTTGTTTAAAAAAGCGTATTCGGCGGCCATTTCGTCGGTGACGAGGCGTTCGGTGGTAGCTGGCCACACCATGCATATGCCAAATTAATTCAAGAAAAAAAAAAGATGGAATTTCAAAAAAAGAAGTTTTTATTCGATTCAAGTTTGAAATGGATGAATACCTAATAGGATTATAATCTTTTGCTATTAAAATACAAGAGAAACATGTAAAAATGGTAAAATGATCGGGAAAAAAAAACGGTGGAGTAGAGTTGTAGAAGTCGGAATTTTCTAGGTTGAAGATGAGAGCCTTAAATATGGTTCTTTTCGCCATTCATTAAAAGAAACAAAATAGACACAACGAAAAAAAAAAGAAACATGTAAAGATGGTGAAATCTTCAGAAAAAACCGGTGGACAAGGATTGTAGAAATCAGATTTTCTATGTTGAAAATGAGGCCTTATGATTTTTTTTGTCATTCATTTAAAAAAATCAGAAAATAGACAAAACTTAATTATGAGAGCTTAAACCCGTGTCTCGGAACTAGATAAAAGATTTATTTCCTACTTCACTACGTAAATTTATTGTCATAAATTTCCGCCAATAAATATATGCAGGCCCGACTCAACAAAAAGATAGCCTTAGGCATAAAAATATTTTGGACCCTTCATTATATTTTTTTTTCTATTATCAAAAAAAATTACGGGTTATTTAGCATTAAAAACGAAAAACAATCGCCAAATTTCTAATTTTTCTGTAAAACTGGGACATTTTCTAATTGTTTCTAAAATTATGGGCCCTTATTTCAATTTTTTTAAAAGAAAATGGGCCATTTTTCATTTTTTTCTTAAGAAAATGGGCTATTTATTAAATTTTTTTTTTTAACATTGGACTCTTTCTACTTAACAAATTTTTTAAAAATGAAATGGACATATACCCCTCTGGCCCTACTCCTATGCCGGAATATATGTGTAGTTAAAAATCACAAAAAGATAGACCTCGATTAATCCCGCTTAGTTCTTAATTTTTTGGTTAGATGCTAGGATTATCCAGATCATCCGACTAACGTGTAACACTTATTTTATTAAAGATAAGACCAACACCAAAAACGTGGAAACGTAGTAACAAAAAGTATAAAATTATAGAAACCCTGTGATTGATTACACAATTATTATCGGAAGTGATCCATATCATATGATGACAAAGAAAAGGTAATAATCTAATTCAAATGAATGAATGAATCATTTAAAACGACATGCATAGACTTTATGATGTTGGCTGTCTCGTCAGTTGGATACACTCTTTTCCTTTATCGCTCTCTTTTGAATTTCATGAAAATCGTGATGGTTTTGATTTCAAAAATAAAATTATCACCCAATCAGATTGCAATAATTGACATATCATTTTGTTTCTCCTAAACAATTTTTTTGCTTACCAATAAAAATAATTGACATACCAACCAATTACAATAGACTGAAATACGTTTATATTTTTTTTGGAAAAATTATATTAAAACAACTCACTTAAGCACTGTAACATAAAAAGGGGAAATGGCAAAGAATTATGCATGAATATATAAAGTTATTATTATGAAACGTCAAAAAAACTATATATATATGATGGAGACGATGAATTAAAAGAAACTTGAATGACACCAGTACGTCAAGTAGTGGTGACCAAATAGTCCATATATTAAATGATATGTATTATGAAATCAAATCTTATCCTCTAATTGAAAATTCTTATTTTCGTCCACGAACCGTCTCTTAATGTCTTCGCCCTATATCCATTAATTAATTATATCTACAACTTCAGACAAAATCTCAACAAACAAATAGTAAAGTTTTACATTCTGTAAATCATGCCTGTCCCTGTGATAGTCTTCCATGTGTAATGCGTCCACCAAAATCGTTATTTTGTTAGTTTTTAAAAGGACCTGGTCGTGTTTTTGTTAGTTTTTAAAAGGACCAGGTCGTGTTATCGCTCCGTCAAACAGGGCCAAATGTGTTGCATGATCTTAATACAATGTTATGAAGCAAACATAGATTATACATATTATAATGATACTTAACTGAGTAAAACAGTAGCAACGGTCTATGGTGCAAATATTTAATGGTTTGATACGATTATATTGTTATACTTTTTGGACGATCGTACAGATTACTCACCTAACAAATCCACGTACCCTAGACAAAGTAATCATATACATAGTGATGTCACTTACGTTACATGTATTAGTAATACATGTACATTTTGAGCTCTCATTTTTTTTTACCAGAACGGATTTGAGTTTTGTTCACTCGTGGAATCTGTCTGAGGACGAGAAAAATCAAGCGAAATTGGAAGCTGTTGTTTTGGTCAAACGGATACATCATTCCTTAAACGACGGAGGTAACTAAGAGTTCAAGAGATAATAATAAAAAAAAGTTGATTGAATTTTACAAAGTAAGCATTGATCACGTTCAAGACACAAATATGAGTATATTATCTTGGTCATGAACAAGTACTAAAAGGAACTTCATTGTTTGGAAACTTCAGACTGATCCAACGAGTTCATGTGATTAAAATCCAAATCCAGACTAAAATCAGAACAACACCACATGATTTCTAGTTAACTAGTTCGGGGCTCCCAAAGTGAATGACAAGATATTATATATATAGAATCAAATTTACAACTATTGCTGCAATAAATCATTATCTGCACATATATTTTGAAGATAATCATAATACGTAGATAATAATTGGCATTCTTTTTTTAATTAATTAGCCAAAAATAGTAAGTGAGTGATGGAAAGATGACTAAATTAATTTGTTTTCGATCTGAAAAATTGTGTTACGAACAAAAAAAAATTCAAAAATAATTATAATTAAGAATATGGAAGGGAGATATATAAGTTATTATAGAAATGAAAACAATGGATCACTTCTGCAAAAGTCAGTGTTGACATTTTCTACATTTCTCTATATTTGTAAAGATACATTGAATGAACACTATAGTACACATCGCTATAATAGTATTAATTACTTTTCATCTACATTTGTAGAAATCTCCGCACAAGCAACTAGGATATTGATATATAACTGATGGCAGCAAAATAAGATCGGATTTTCTTAACTTGTGCCGAAGTCAACAAAACATTTTCTGCCATTCTTTACACACAAAAAAAGAACTGCAAACTTATTGTGCGTAAAATAATTGTTTATGCTGCTCGTGCTGTCACACAAACCACGTCGTTAACACCAAAAACAAATTACATTTATTCCAAAACTTTTGCAAAAACGTGAATTTTAGATAATCAAATTCACATATGATCAAAAAAAAAAGGAAAAAACAAATTACATACCCAAGAATAATATTTCCGCATAAGAAATTATTTTTAATGAAATATTTTCCGTAAGAATTCGTTGTAGTGAGAGTTTGATTTATATGTTAGATGTATAGTGGAAAAAGCACTAAACACCCAATCTCGTAAGGTGAACAAATAAGGTGAATAAATGTAAAACATTTGTACAGAAGTTGGATAACAATAACTACTATTGAGTAGATTAGTTAAGTTTTACATATAACAAAAAAAAGATACGAACTTGAATAACAAAAACTATCCAGATTCCTTGTTTTGGGATGCTTTGATTCTGTCATCATCTTCCTGGATTTGGAAACTGCTTCAAGGAATGAAGTCCTTAGCTCATAAATTCATTACATGTGAACTGCAGAATGGGAAAAGAGCTTCTTTTTAGTTTGACTCCTAGTGTAGTATTGACCCTCTATTCAGTGTATTTGGAGACAATGGCCCTAGACATATAGGGGTTCCATGAGAAGCCACGGTGTGTTAGGCTACAAATAATCAAGGTTGGAGATGCCGGCATGTAAGGTCTGATCAAGCAATGTCTCTAATGATTCTACTAACATAAATCTTTCTTTCTATTATCCAAGAAAATGATTATCAATTTGAGTGGAAAGTCCCGCATAATTTAAATAACTCAGGTACTTTCTCAGCATCTGCGACATGAAATTATCTTAGATTATCTGGTTCTAGTCTTATATGGACCAAAGTTGTCTGGTTTTCTGATCATACACCGAAACATGCTTTCACTTTTTGTTTTTTTATCAAGATATACTCCCTCTAAGAATAAGGTTTCACAAATGGGGAATGAATGCTCCTACTACTTGTTGCCTTTGAAATCAGCATAGTGAAATCAGAGATCATTTTTTTTCCAATGTGAGTTCTTGGCAAATCTCTGGGCTCAAATTTCTAATAATTTGTCCACTTCAAATTTTTTCTTCACTGGACTGCAATTATAAACTAGCTTCTATGTCCATCACCAAGCATTCCATCCATTCTTAAGATTTCTACATCACCTAGTAATCTATCTAGATTGGAAAGAGAGGAACTCAGACTTCATACTTTAGTCCACAGTCCCTACCAAATGGTTTTCAGACAATGAAACAGAGTTATTAGAGATAAATTTATGGCCAATCAAGAAAAAAGGGACGAGATGACGTATTTTCATGTTTTATTATTATGTGCATTCTATCATTAATAGTATATAGGGTGGAATCATGTTTTTCAAAATTTGAAAACGTGGAAAAGTTGGATAATATATGTGTTTCTTAAGAGAAAATAATTGATCTTTTTTGTAATGTAGAATTCACGCAGTAAAAAGAAAAACCTTTGCAAGTGTGTTTTTTTTTTTTCTTTTTACCATCTTTTACAATGGAAAGCTATTGAAAAATAGAGCAACGAAAATTGATGTTGTATGCATTGTTCAAATTAAGCTGCGCCAAGTGAATGAAACTAATGTGAAATGTATATGCAAAAATTATTATGTAATTTATTTTAAAAGTTTAAAACCAAACGAAAATTGAAAAATACTGTATTTTTTCTTTTTGTTGTGAACAAACATATACTGCCTCCGTATAGATGTTAGGGATAAAAGCAAAAAAAAGAAAAAAATTGTGTTTGTTTGTCGGACGTAAATTTTTTGATTTATACTAACTATTAAAAGTAATTTAACGAAATACAAATGGTTACAAAATTCGAATAATTTATATATAGTGTAAAAACTAAAAAAAAATCAAAGAAGAAGAAACAAGAAATTATCTAAAATATCTTTATAAATAAAATAAATTATATAAAATATCTTATTAAAAATACATACTAAATTTTTTTTGTTAAGGAAAAATATACTGAATTTGAATCCAGATATTAAATGAAGACACTTTTAAGTACTAGACTATCTCTCAGGTTCATACTACAAGTAATGTGCCGAATCTAAAACGTAATATATAGAGCTATATATGGGAGTTAAAGATTTAATATTACATGTTAGATTATCTAGAGCTATATCATATTATTTACGTGTAAAATAATGTATAAGTACTTTGTTTAGATGTATCTTTCTTTTTTTCTTTTCCTAAAGACATTTGTTTAGATGTATCTATTAACTTTAAAAACTTTTTCTCCATATATATATAGAAAGCTCAGTTTCTATTGGAAGGCCAATCGAGTGGAATCAGTTAAGCCAACCACCCATAAAACAAATTCCGCATCTGAACAATTGTTTCAGAATTCCTTGTTTACTGGGTAACGGGAAAATTGTATTTTTGTTCATTGCGCTGGTTGTGCTGTGTGGATCTTCCAAAGATATAATGGCGTTTTCAAAAATAGTGACAAGTGTTCTTATTATGTATGGTGGGGGAAATTATAGTATCCTTAACAATTCTGTAATTGGTGGTAATATCTGGGGCTTGCACGTTTGCCATGGTTTTGACGGCATCGTACGTACCATACATATTTAAAATAATGGTAAGTTTATCATCGATCAGACAACGATTGATCGTGTTCTAACTCATACTTATCACACAATTATACATGCTTGTCGTCTCAAACGAACGGTGTGCAAAATGCAAACTACTCCTAACGAAGAAACTTCGTTGATTTTTTTAGTATGACCAGGTTGTTTTGAATCCACCCTACGCGTGGATATAACAAAAACCTATTTATTTAAATAATATAATTCATTATGAATTTATATATATACTTTATTTTCTTTATAATAAATTAAATTATTTTATTTTGAAACCTTGTATTAAATGGTAAACATAAACCAATAGATTGAAAATTGTTTCCCAAACAATATCCTCAATCTATTCTATTTTTCATACCACCTTCTTATATAAGTATTAAGAACTAAAACTCAGAAATCAAGATCATTAACATCACTATAGGCAACAAAATTATATAATTGTTTTTTTTTTAATCTATGCTTTACTAAACTAATACAAATAATACATAAATGCGAGTATACCTATTATTACTATTAAAAAAATTTGACTTTAGAAATCAATTTATGTCAATCTAGTGCATTTTGATGCCTTTTGATATGTATATGATACAATCTATTAGAAACATTGGACTTTTAAACCAATCTAAAATGATCATTTGACCTAACACAATAAAGAACTGTTAAAAGAAATCTTGAAAAAAATTCTTAAAGATTTATTTAAGTGTTGTTGGCATGATAACTCCACAATTGATAGAATACAACATTTTTTAAAAGACATATCATTTTTATGCTATCTATTTCGCATCTATAGAACTGTCTTATAAAAAACAACACTCATATTATATACTATTTATCTTATATTTTAATTGTTTTTACCTTTGTTTATGATGTCCTCCAATATTGAATCAATACATTGTCTAAGATTTTCTAATTCTTTCAGCATATGTTTGTATTATGAATCCTTTGACCCACCTACAATATTTGATCTTACATTCCTCCAAAAAGATTAAGTCGTAGGTTGTTATGAGATACTCTTATCCACAGAGCCTACCTTTCTCTTATGCTTTCCTATACATACTAGAGAGAACTTCTGTGAAAATGATAAATAGATAAGTTCGTAGAGAATCTCCCTATCTAAGACTTTGTGAGGTATTACATGTAAGAAGAGACGTTTATCAGGAAGGAGTACATTATTGTGTGGAGACTGTCCATCATCCGTTAAATCCAATATGAATAGAAGTCGAGCCTATCAAGGACTAGATTGAGGAAATTTCACTAAACTCTGTCATAGGTTTGGTGTAACACATGTAATCAATTGGAATGATTGGTTGATAGTTTTGGTAAATTTTCGAATAACCGCTAAGTTTGATAAACGATCGGTGATTCTGCAATTGTTGGTTACGCAGATTACAAAATGATGACTATACGACCGTTGATTAGTGCGACTTATCAATAACATGGTTTTCTGAGTACAACTAGCTAGGCACGAATCATTTGATGGGCGGTTATGGGTCAAGGTGCATGATGTGGAGGTGATCTTAGCATGCCGTTGTATTATGATAATTCATTCCAATCAACTCATTTGTATAACTCTTACTCTCCCAATTAATTACTTTTTAAGTTGTTAATGGCAAGTTTGAGGTTCGATCCGCATGGAGACCAAAGATTTGCTAATTTCTAATATAAATTAGATTACTCAAACTAATACAACAGTTATGTTGGCAGTTATGTTGGCAATTTAGATACTCTACTTAAGCAATAGCATAAGCTAAATTATAATTCAAGAACCAAATGCCAGAGTTAAATCAAATGGAAAAAAATGTACATCGAGATTAATAACAAGATAATTAAGAACCATGTATCAAGAAGTGGGTATGTAAGATCAAGGTAAACTAGAGGTTGGTTTCAATTTCTACTAGGTTCAATGAATGCATAATCTAATGGTTTAGAGAACTTTGATGGCTTATTCAATTTTATGCTAAAGAATTTGAATGATCTAGTGTAAAAGGATATAGTGAGGCTCTTGTGAGCTAGATAACGGATTACAATAGTCATTTTGATTCTCTCTAAACCGTATACAAGAGATTCATCGAGTCTTTTGCGAGCTAAACAACTTCTTGCTCAATTAAATTTGGTTGAGGCATTTAAACAAACACTTAGAATGCATTAATACCCTAAGATCTAGAAAAGAGATTCATGATTTCCCTAACTAGCATTTAGTTCCATTTAATTGATAGATCCCCTGTAATGCTCCCTAGTATATGAAATCCCAAAACTAATCAAACTTGACCTAGACCCATCTCTAATCCATGGAGGAGGATTACTTACACATGGTGAGGTATGACCAAATCGATAGCTTAGAATGCAAATACATAATTAAAAAGCTAGTATAAGAAGGAGAAATGTAAATACTTAAATTGAAACTAAAATGAAACCATCAACAAAAGTATGTGCTTTAAGAGAGAAATGAGAAGAAAACTTATATTCAATAGCTTAAGATGGCTTAGAGTTTATATCTCACAAATAGCTAAGTATTTATACAAGTCTCGTAGGGTAAGAAGGTAAAAGTCAATATTCTCCTCCAGATTGCAAGTTGTGCCGCCGGCACAAACAGTTTTTCCGTTGGCAAGATCCGCTTGTTGCTTCAAGATCAACTCTACTTACTTTATACCTCCCTCTCCTTCATTCATGCCGCCGGCAGGCTCTACTAAGGTCACCAAAATTCATTCTTCATTATCCAAACTCCTCTTTTGTTGCTCCAAATGTCTCCCAAACGATTCATTGTATCCATTAGGCTTCATTGGTTCCATTTTTCACCTAAATTGCTCAATGATATGCATAGATGCTAATGTCATGTTTTAGTTATATTTGTACAACTCATAAGCTAAACTAGACTAAAATGTATGAAAATAAGTCCTTAAATGATGTAAATTTACTCAAAATGGCATAAAAATGTATATCTAAATGTGGTCAATTTACACACTTATCATTTCATGATCGACGATGTTTTTTACATGTCTGCAAGACTTTCGGCGAATTGTGTGTTGATACTGGGTTCAACTTCTAATTATTTGTAATTAGATGGGTTCGTTTTTAGGTAAGCACTTGATAAGAAAGTAAAGAAGAAACCTCAGAAAGAAAATGTATTATTAGAAAAGATGTTTACAATGCTTGTTAACTCGAAATGCCGAGATTAACTTTATCAAAGAGAAGTAAAACCTAGGTTGTCTAGTTCTCCTCTTCCCGATTCTGAATGAATCTCATTAGTGGGGGGGGGGGTATGTATTTATATATCCTTAATAGTCGGTCTAATAAGCTCATGGGCTAACCTCGGAAAAATGGAATATTTCCATTTTTCCAAGACTAGGGAATCTGTGATAAGATTCGATCTTATACTGTCCGAGCTTAGACTTCGGCTTAGGACGATGTTCGTTTATACCCCCGTTTCGGACACTAAATCTGATCAATCTTCTCCAAGGTGTCCCTCGGTCATCTGGGCCGAGGGTCGGAATTCCTGTTGTCGGGACTTATAACCTAATAGATTATCAGGGAAGAGCTAGGCAGGGACCAAACTCCAATTATTGTCAAACTATTGATTAGGGGTAGAACCCCACCATCAACAGTAAGTCCCCCCCAGTTCGTCTGAGGATGTCTTCGGACAGCGTTGGCGAACTTCCTCCTTAAATGGTTTCTCGATAAATGAAGTTCGGAACCAATTCATCTTCATCTTCATTTACTTCAGCATTACTACTTCTCAAATTTCCGTACTTTAATTTTGGCGGGAATAGTCCGGAAAATATAAAGTCTTATCGTTATGGCGCGAAAAATCCTAGCTCCGCACAACCTTTCTGTTTTCCGATGACGTGTCAATCATACACTCGGATCCTCCGAAATGATCTTTTGGCAGGAGAATAAAGAGATCGTGGTTCATTCATTGAAATCTTATTTTCCCCAATAGAATTTTGACACTTCCTGAAGACGTCGGTTAAACTTCCGCAAATAAAATCGCCTTTAACTATTTAAAGAGGCTAAATCCCTTTTTTCCCTCATATCATTCATACAATCCCTCTGAATCCTCTTCTTCTCCGAAGTAATCAAAATGTCGTTAACTAAACAAAACTCTCCCAGCTCCAGTTCTAGTTCCTCAACGGATTCTACCTCGGATTCTTCTTCTTCCAAATCTAGTGATTCTCACCAAAAGAACTCCGAAAATCGATCAATTGAGTCCCGGGTCGATATTGAAGGCGTTTCCTCCGTCGAAAAGGAAAAAGAGAACCCTTCTCCGTCCATTCCGGCAAACTCTCCTTCTAACAGTAACAGCTCTAAAACCGTCTCCGACCAAGCAATTGTAGGAGAAGACCTTTCCGAAGAATTTGGAGATTCAATCTTCAAGGAGGGCGACATCGAAACCCTTCGTCTATTCGCCTCTGATCCCGAAGGTCTCGAAATTCTGATTCCGAGATCTAAACAAAGACCTTGGACTCCTCCTGAGGGATTCATGTGTCTCTATTTTCATTTCTTTACCGAAGCTCGACTTTGGTTCCCAATTCCCTTCCTTCTAGTTGAATTCTGCAGGCAATTGAAAATTGCTTTCACTCAACTAGGACCTGGTGCTATCAGACATATGGTAGCTTTTCTTATTCAAACCAGTAGGGCTGACGTCATCGTTCCGTGCTTGAAATTCTCCGAACTCGCCAAACTTGTTGATAGTCGAGACGGCAGGACCTGGTATACTATGATTAAGAATGCCAGCAAACTGGGGAAAGGGTTCACTTCCAATGCTAAAAACTGGCGCCCTAACTTCTTCTACGTTCGGATCAATCAAGCCTCCATCTTTGATCCTAGTGCCGAAGTGATTAAGTCATGGTCAGTTGATTCCTCGACAATCACCAAACCGATCTTGTTTAAAGAACTTCCTCCTATCTTTAAAAAGGAAATGGATCGAATCTATAGTCTTCTACCGCTGGTATTTCCGAAGATTCCCGCGAATCTAATCAATTTAGCTCGATCTCATTCAGGTATTTCAAACTCTCTCTTTTCTACATAATTTAGATTACTTCTTCTTATTGTCGGGTTTTTTATATGCCTTGCTATATCTGAGACGGACTATCCCTCGGAAAGATCAGCTTCAGATTATACCAACAAGTTGCTTATCCGAGCTCCTCCTAAAAAGCCGAGGTTTCAAGAATCGCAAGAAGGTGAAGTCGACTCCTCCTATCTCAAAAACTCCTCGGACGAAAAACGTGGAAAAATTACCGCCACTTCTTCGAAAATAAAGAAAAGGCCTGCTTCTTCGACTATTGAGGCTCCTTTGACCAAAAGGCGAAGATCTCAGCTCGAAGCCGAGGACGCTCCTTTTAACTTTGAATTCAACTCGCCACGGCTCCTCTCAAACGATGAAGAGAAGAGAGCCGAACTTTTCTAGAAAATGGCGGGTTGTAATTCTTTAAGACCGGAGGGTGATTTTCTCGCGAAGGAGCACATGTCAATTCTTACAAGGAATTTGATTCGGGTTTGATAATCTAACTCTGCTTCTTGTCGTGTTTCCAAATATTCTAAGGGTTTAAATGAATTTCTCCTTCCTTTCTCTTAAGGGAGCTCGGACTACTTGTTTCCTTGTGGGAGAGTACGAAGGCTTGTTGAAGGAGAAGAATGATTGTATCAACAGTCTTGAAAAGAAGAACAAGGCTCTGGAGGTTAATCAAGCTTCTATGAAGGAGGAGGTTCGTGCAGCTGCCGCTTCCTTAACTCATAGGGTACAATCTGCCGAGAAGAGAATGACCAAGAAGATTCAAGATAGGCTAGACTCTATCGAAAAAATCGTCCGAGCTCGAAAGGTTGGATTCGAAAAAACTATAAATCTCGGTCAAGCCCAGGCAGTCCTCGGGGTACTTAGTAATTTGTCTTCTCAAGGTGTGAATATACCCGCCGATCTTTTGAAGCAAGTGGAAAAGGATGCTTCAGTAGCTGGACAGGAAGCTAAGGATTATACTTTTCCGGAATTCGAGCATAACGCCTTTAGCTTTGATTTGTAATCTTTATTTCCTTCTTTTTGTTAAAGACCGTTTAAATAGTAATAATAATTTTCTTTTAAAAGTTATCTATCTTTCCTTAAATGATTAAGAGAAGATTCTTCGAGTATTATGTATGTTGGTCTTTTTCAATAGTTCCTTCAACAGAATACCGGATATTCATGGGCTAAGCCAAAAAATGTTCAGTGAGGTTAAACCTCGACTGTTTTGACCTCTAATCTTTAGATCCTACTTTATCAGATCCTTAGATTCTTTGGGTATGAGTGTTTTTTTTTTGAGCTGGAAGACTCCGACTCTGCCTTAGAGTTCCTCGGTCCTACTTTATCAGGCTCCGAAACCTTCAGCTGCATTTGGTATAGAATGTGTTGGGTGGGAATAAATCCTGTTATCGAATACGTGATCAAGGCATCGATTTTGTATGTTTGATTTTTTTGTGAACCGAGGTTAAATATAGTCGAATTATTGAAACTCTGTCACTATAAAACCATGTTCTAATGTTTGTAGCTGAACCTTATGGAAGGCTGTCTACATACCCTTGGATGGGATCAAGCCACAGGTAGTTCCGATTATCTCGGAAAATCCGAGATATCAATGTGGTTTTTTTTTTTTTTTTAATGTCGGAGCCTTTTGAAGTTTAAAATTTATTTTTTGAAAGAAAGTTCGGCTTTTCATCCTTTAGGTCTTCTCGGAGGCAGCATCTTGCTTCGGCTTGATTTCCTTTTACTGAGAAAATTCCAAATGGAGTTCGGAACTTAAAACACTAGTGATAAGTTGAAACCACTCCTTTCATTAGAAACAGCCAGGGGGTCCCAAGAATTACGTTGTAGAGAATTGGTTTTTCTACTACATCGAAGTTAACGGCTCTGATTGTTCCTCCAACTGTTATCGGGAGCTGTGCTATTCCAAGAGTCAGAACACTTTCACCATTGAATGCATCTAATGACTTAATCCTCGGCTTGATCTTCGTTTCTTTTGACCATAACTTTTGGAAGACCTCTATACTGATGATATTCGTAGCGATTCCGGTATCCACTAATATCCGGGGAACTCTGTAATCTCCAACTTGAAGTTCTATCACCAAAGGGTCGTTATGTGGGACTTCGACTCCTACCAAGTCTTCGTGAGTGAAAATGAGCTCCTTTGGTAAAATTATCTTCGGCTTTATTTGCTGCTTAGATTGGTCTTGTGCTACGTATGAAGGTTCTGAAATAACTTTTATCCTTCTGTGATGGAACGAATATCCTAGTTGAGGAAGTTCTTTTCTTCTTTGATAGTTCTTTTCCACAGATGGCTCCTTTGGTCGATATTTTTCTACTAATGTTTCCTTTGAATTTAATTGTCTGGGAATACGTTCCAAATATTTTCTCAAGAGATATTCCGATAGGTTACGGCATTCTTCTGTGCTATGTCCGTGGGTGGTATGGTAATAACACCATGTTGGGGAGATTATTTCTCTTTTGATTTCTGCTTTTCGCTGGTGCTGTCTTAGGGTTTCGGAGGTTAGGAGGGCAATTCTGTCTTTTTCTTTCCGCTCGAATGTTTTTATTATAGTGCAGGCAAGACTCTTTAATTCTTCTCCTTATTTCTTCATTTTCCGAGAGAATTTGATCGTCCATGGATAACCGGGCTTTACTTTCGTCTGCCCTAATGTATACGTTTGCTCTATAGAACGCATCTTCCACGGTTTGGGGACGGTAAACTGAGAGTTCTTCCCAGAATCTCGTCTCATACCATGCTCCACTAATTAGGGCGCCGATGGCTAGCTCGTCGGAAATATTCAACTGGAAGTATACTGTTTTGAATCTCTTAATAAAACTCTTGAGTGGTTCGGTTGGCGTTTGCTTTACCAAATCGAGGTCGGAAATTGTTGCTGGTCATTCGAGTTTGAAAATATACTTCTTTAGAAACTTCTGCCGTAGTTCTTCGAAATTCTCTTTTGAATTAGAGGGTAAGCTGGTTATCCAGATGTGGGCGTTTCCTCGTAGAATTTCGGCAACATATTGGCACTTCTTTCTCTCCTCGTGGGACGGGTGAATTCGTGCTTGGTTGATTGCGATCATAAACGTTTTACGAAAGGCTATCGGATCTCCTATTTCATTATAGGTTGGCAGCTCCAATTTTCCTTTTTCAAAAGAATTAGATCCAAACTTCGTTGTTTTGGATAAGTTCCCCTTTTTAATTCCGAAATTTTGGTCCAGATATGGGGGGTTTTGGAGCATAACTTTCATATCCCGTAGTTCGCGGTGCAATTCCGCTATTGAGTTTCTCGTCGTAGAAGTAGTTTCGTCGTCTACGAGTCTCTCGCTGTCGATCGCTCTTTGAATCTTGGTCGGTCCGTTTTGTTCTTCTTCCACCTCTTCCACTCCTTGTTCTGATTCACCTAGTGACATGTAGTTTTCTGAAATATTGCATGCTGGTTGACTGCCTTCACTGCCTGCTTCTATATCACCTAGGAGATCGTTCATAGGTCTTTCGTTCCTTTGATTTTTCTGTTGAACCTGTATTCCGAGTTCTAGATCGGGGACCTCAATGGGTGGTTGATCCCACCGAGTTTTCCTGATTTTTCGATGAAGGAAAGTCATTACTTGGCTTCTTCCCTTCTTCCGAGATTTCTTCTGTTTCCTAAATAGAGGTACCCCCCTACCTGGCGCGCCAAATGTTGATATTGGGTTCAAATTCTAATTATTTTTAATTAGAGGGGTTCGTTTTTAGGTAAGTACTGGATAAGAAAGTAAAGAAGAAACCTCGGAAAGAGAATGTATTATTAGAAAAGATATTTACAATGCTTGTTAACTCGGAATGCCGAGATTAACTTTATCAAAGAGAAATAAAACCTAGGTTGTCTAGTTCTCCTCCTCCCGATTCTGAATGAATCTCATTAGTGAGGGGAGAGGGTATGTATTTATATATCCTTAATAGTCGGTCTAATAAGCCCATGGGGTAACCTCGGAAAAATGGAATATTTCCATTTTTCCAAGACTAGGGAATCTGTGATAAGATTCGATCTTATACTGTCCGAGCTTAGACTTCGGCTTAGGACGATGTTCGTTTATACCCCCGTTTCGGACACTAAATCTGATCAATATTCTTTGAGGTGTCCCTCGGTCATCTGGGCCGAGGGTTGGAATTCCTGTTGTCGGGAGTTATAACCTAATAGATTATCAGGGAAGAGCTAGGCAGGGACCAAACTCCAATTATTGCCAAACTATTGATTAGGGGTAGAACCCAACCATCAACATTGTGCATGATTGACGATAATATATGTGTGATTGATGCTCAGGTATGTGTGATACAACTTGAGTCTAGGAGATCATCGTGTGTATTTTCGGTTGAGTAGCTGTCGAGAAACAGTAAGGTAATTGGGAGGTTCTGGAATAGTCAAAGGACGGTTGGCTAATTAATCATTTGTTGAAAATGTAGTGGATATGAGTTAAATGTGACATGTATTGCTAACTTTGCGAATGAAAGATTTAGGATCTGAGTTGTTACTTAGTCATATGAGGATGGTTGGTTGAGTAACTAAGCAATAAGGAGATGTAGTGCATATGGTGGGTCAACGTATATGATCTGGTTTAAGATGAATTTTGGATATCTCTCTTCGCATTTTTCCACGTAGGGATGGTTTTTTGAGTAACTAAGTATCAAATTGAGATGTTGCATGGTCTGATAGGTGTAGCTAAGATAATGGAAGTTTGAGACACTGGACCCAGATGGTGAAGACGTGCAATGAGATATATATATCAAAATAAAAATATGACAAACTGAATATATTCAATTGGATAAGGTAATTTTTTTATATTAGCCAAGAGTTAATGAGTTTTTATATTAGTCAAGTTATTCTAAACTCAGGAGGTTTGGTGGTGATGAAACCAAACTAAAAAAACTTTGAGTTTTGGGAAGTAAAATCGGGTCGGAGCATTCCACCTTACTCATGTCAACTTTCATCACTAGAACTCCCCTTTCTAACTTCAACTCTGGTGAACTAAAGATAATGAATGTTTATAAACATATTATTTTCGATTAATATTTCCAATACATAGGTATATGATTTTCGTAAATCAATAAATTACAAAAAACATTGAGATGTCAATTCTAGTTATTTAATTTATAAAAATAAATTAAAAACAATATCTCAATGTTATTTTAACTTTAGGTAAAACAATTATGATAAATAAATTTAAAACCTTAAACAAAAAAATTAGGATAACTATATCCGCTAGGTTTATTCTTGAGAAATTACTCATCAAGATGGTGGGTTCATGTAATTTGTCTTGGTTTGGATGGATCATTGGATTCCAAATGTGTGGTCTAGGTCTTCCCGAACCTGAAATGCTATTTATCATCCTAACCTCAAATTTAACCATATGATTGATCCTCTCAGGAAGACTTGAAATCTTAATTTATTGAATGAGTTCTTCGATCATGAAGATATTGTTCTTATTCAGGACATACCGATAAGTAAGATTCATGTCCCAGATAGGATTGGATAGACAATGACTAAGTCAGGTGTTTATACAGTTCGGTATGAATACTGTGTAGCTCATATCGATGTTACAATTCAAATGGAACCACCTTTCAATGGTCCTACAGTGATCAAATTGCAGGCTCAATCATGGTAAATCAATGGTCCGCTAAGATTGAAACAATTTGTTTGGCAAGTGATTTCGGGCTGCATATCAGTCTATAGTTGGCTACGTAATCAAGGCATTGAGTGCGATACGGTCTGCCATAGGTGTGGAATGGATAGCGAGACAATCAATCATACATTATTTTAATGCTCCAATGCGGTACATGTTTGAGCACTATCTCCTACTCCCAATGGAAATCTCTCCTTCCCCTCACCATCGATCTTTACAAACATAAATTTTCTTTTTTTCACGAATTCCAAAGGCGCTACTTCAGGATTATTCTATCGATCCCTTCCCATAGATATTATGGTTTATATAGAAGGTCCAAAATGATAAGGTAAACAAGGGTATTGACATTAAACCCCTAGATATTCTAAAACATGTTATTGGAGAAACCCAAACTTGGGCTGATGCTCAGATTTTACTAATGATCAAGCGAACCTACCTACTCAAGGTCTTAGCTCCTCAACAACTAGGAGGTTTTGCCAGACTGGTGGACCATGAAAGAAAGACGACAAGCTTTCGGACATGGGTTGGTGACTAAGTAGCCCGAATAGTTCGACAACTCTGATGGGCGCCAAAAGCCTGAGACAAAGCATATCTCCGCTTCATACATAGATGGAGGTCCTTCTTTGGACGATGAAGTGTATGATTTCCCAGCAATATTTGGTGATTCGCCTGCTTTTTCAACACCACTCACAGATTTTTGCAGTCTTAAAAGTCAATTTCAAGACTTCTCATTTACTTTTATTCATCGAAAGCTAAATGGTAAGACGAATTGCTTGGAGTGTAGTATTTCTATTTGTGATTTTGATTTTACATTTGTAAAGTGTGTTCCTCCGATTTAGATTACCAAGTTTTTTGTATAAGTTTTTCTTATTAAAAAAAAAAAAAATTTGGTTATACATTTTGCATAACTAATTACAGAAAATTTGGTTATACATTTTGCACCTTTAGTATTCGATTCATCATATAAAAATACGAATTTCGTGTCGTATTGATATCGTAATACTAACGTCCTGCATAGTGCAGATGGATTAGATGTCGTTTGTTGGACCATTGACATTTGACAAGTAACCATATACTCGCGTGAATGTGAAAGGCTTTGGGATTCGGCGGGCCCTATGTCTTCAGATTGAAAACGGCGTCATCCTCCGGTTAGAGTCCATGACCATTGACAATTACCAAATTTTCAATATTAATTAATAGAGAAAAAGGCAAACGAGGATATTTTTTATGAAACCCTAAAATGTCAAAATTGATATAGCTGTCAAGCACCGTTTTCAATTAATTAGGATTTGACATTAGAAATTGGATCAGTTTTTTTTTTTATTAACATGAATTTTCTGGTGGAGTTAACGGTATTATTTATTTTAACCGGAGTTGACTTTGATCATCATGACCTTTTTTTTTGGTCGACGATCATCAACACTTAACACAGATACATAAATATTTTTAAACGAAATTTTAGTTCTTTTTTGTAAAAACTTAAAAGGGCAATGGAGATTATTAGTTTGTGGTAAATGTGAAATCGCAGTTATGATGCATATTTAACTCGTTGCTTGTTTCCATAACCACAAATATAATGACTAAGGTAACATAAATTCTATAATATTAATTTATTTTGTTAAAATAAACTTTTTGGTTTGATAATTCTACCATCCGATTCTACACATTCTCTTCTTTTACATTTAGTACAATGTGAAAACCCATTCGAAATTTTAGTTGGTCATAGAATGTCATTAAATACTTGTTTCATCTTTAAGATAGATATAAAACATATATATATATATATATATTTGATTTCGACTCAAATCTCTAAACGAAATTTGAATATCTATGATGAGTTTTGTTTTTGACATTCTCGTATGAGTGTAGAAGATCTCTAATATGATTCCAAAGTTGTCCAAAAATGTACTTTACATCTCGACGATATCTTCTTCTCTTGTGGTCATTAAAGTCAATCGACACGAAAAAGATAGTAGTTTATTTCGGTTGTACGTATTCATTATTTTCCAAAAATAAATATTTTTGTTTTGCAACTAGTTTTTTTTTTTCTTTTGCAACTTGATTCATTCGTAAGAAAATTTCCTAACATAAGAAATATCAAAACTTACATTTTTCATAGAAAGAATCAGAAAAGTCAAAACTTCTGGAAGAGAATTTTTTTCACATGTCTAAAATCTAAATTAAAACATAATAATATGTAACCAAGTAATAAAAATCAATTCCGCTAGAGAATAGTGTTAACGTTACGTAACGTTTAGGCAACGTGTGAAGATGATCAGCCGCCAACACAGCCACACACGCGTTATCTTATTTTTGTTATTTTCGACCACCTTCTTAGAAAAAAACCCAAAGATTGGTACGGACGGATCTCATGTACAATTATTTTCACATTGCTCAGAACACATGTAAGACCATATAACTCCCGCAGTTTTCTTTTAAAAAACTATTGCAACTTCAATACAAAAAAATATATACTGTGATGTGGTGCAATGGTTTGATAAAATTGAGCTCATTTAACAAAGGCATTGCATCATCATTGCATAATAAATAGACAATGGCAGTATTCAGGACGAACTCGTCACTTCTTTTTTTCTTTATTTTTTAACTTTTTTTTTGTAAAAGCTAATCTTTAATACTATATATTTTATTTTATTACAGAAATACATAGACAATACAACAAAAGCAAAAGAAATAAAAATTATTATGCAAATAGGAAATACAACAACTAAATGAAACCAAACTAACAGTAAAACTTAGGAGACTAAACGCGCAGATGAAACAACGATCTTGGATACCTGACATAGACCGAGTTTTATTTTCACAATTCATTAGAACTCAAGACTTCACCTTTGTTGCCACAGCAGCCACTAACAAGGCCCGTTCTAAAAAAACCCACCCCCAAAAGTGTCTCTAGCTTCTCCAAAAACGAGCACTAAGAAACTTGTATTAAGATCAACCAAGAATCGAGAATAAACTGAAGAGTTTACGGCCACGCCGGCTACAAAGGGAAGACCAATAGCCAATCGGAATAGAAGCTTCCATTCACCAGTTCCACACTTACAAGTGTCAATCCCGACCACATTGCAAGCAACACAAGAGACCATCTCCCACAACGAGAATCTAATAAAACCACAACCCATAATTGATGCCTATATTCCAGCGAGTGGAAACCACCACTGCCTTCACCACCAAATCTACTAAGCCAACGAATAGGAAATGGAACACCTTCATTAGTACAAGTGAGCCCTATAAATTAAACATGCGACAAACCAAAACAAGATACAACAAACGAGAATTCGACAGATCCAAGAATCGGGACTGTACAATGGTGTGTGCTGATCAAATCGTCGAGGTTGAAGACATACACTGTAGAAACGATCTTAAGAAGAATTCATAAGAAGCCTACTCAGCCTAACAATTCCCATGAAGAATTCCTGACTTAGCCATGCCGCACCGTCGAATGAAGCTTTCTCTCGATGTCGGAGAAACGTTTGTGAAAATCGTACGACTCTGTAAATAAATTTTTCATCCCCAGAAAAATTGAATTAGCTAGAGGAGGAGCGCAAAATAATAAGGGAATAGCGGGGGAGGGGGATGCCGACTCCATAAACACCAGTCGCCGCCCCCACAAGTGGATCTATATGTAAGGTTTCTTAAAGTTGCCGCCACGAAAGAGATAAGAGAGAAAAGAGGGAGAAAAAAAGATTTATCACCTACAAGTGTTAAATATCATTTTTAATATTAAAATAATATTTAAAAATAAGCTATTGCACCACATCACACAGGGTGGACCATCATAATTTTGGAGATAATCAAAGCCTTAACTAATTGTGCAAAATGATATTTTGAAAATTGATACCCCTAAATTTCTTATATTAGTTAATGCCTAAAACCCTAGTTTTATAGGTTTTAATCCAGGACTGACCCTTACATCACACTTGCGAAATTTGATACCCTTAATTTTGTATATACTTTGTGAGGCCTCGAGAATTTTTTTCTCTGCCTCCTCGAAGGAGCTTCATTCCTCCTCCAAGACATAAACTTTTTTGATCTATCTCGGCCAAACTCTACCCACAAACTCTTGTCCCCTCATTTTTCCATACACAATCTCCTAAACCAACAGAGAACTTTGTGGACCGCGAGTCAACGCACTCTCCCTTTCTAATTTTTCCGGTCATTCTCTATGATTCCTCACCTCGTTATTTTCTCTTTATGACTTGAGCGTTAGGATTCTTCAAAAAACACAACCTCATTGTGTTGTCTCGAAAATTGACATGGTTCTTTATTTGACATGAGATTTTGTTCTCAATGGACCAAACTACACAAGCATGCACCCGGCTCCTGAAGACTTCAGCCCATGATGCTCTAAGTTCACCTTATAGTGAACTCAGAAACAATATGAACTCTCATTATTCAGCTTAACCCTTTTCCCAAGAAATAAGGTGTAACCAACGGCCCATTTTCAAACCCAATTCCTAGTTTTCAGAGGATGCAGAAATTCGACGTTTTCTAACTGAAACACCTAACATAGAAATTTTCCTTGGATTACCTCATCCAAGTAGATCATCTTCACCCATGCAACTTAAGGTAGAGGTCCAGGGAAGAGCGCTAAAGTCAAATGGGTAATAAAAACCTGGCTGCAATTGTTTTTTATGTAGACTTCCAAAGATATGCATCATGGTCTCAAGAAAGAGAAAATGATATATGTAGAGAGAAAATATGGATGGTTTTAAATTATGGTGAGCAAGTTCCGAGGAAAAACTAAGAAGAGTTTTATGTCGCGGTTAAATTTTTTTTGCTTCATTCAAATTGTATGAGGTCCAAAATATTCAATAAAAGAGGGTAGAGCTCTGACACTTCCAATGATTATACCATTTTTTACCATCATCCACAATACAGCAAACAAAATTTTCAAAAAAAAATTAAGCTTGAATAACTTTAATATATATATATATATATATATATATATAGTCCATGAGAGATGGTGATTCCATTATGCACACCAAAACTGTTGTCTTTTGAAGATAATTAATTTTGGCCAAGTTAAGCACATGAATACGGATATGCAAACGATCAATCATGTTAGCTTAAAGCGAAACAATATCTTTCATTATGTAAGGGGTATAAGCCCCAATATACTTTATGATTGTGGAGAAAAATCTATGTATGATAAATACGAGTTCTTGAAGTTGGGTCGGTTTTAATAGGAAAGATGCTTAAAATGTTTACTTCTTCCGCATAGAAAACGGAACAAAATATTTGGTACTTAAAATTTTTCATTTAATATATTATTTGGCGTTTACACTACCAAGGTTGCATAATTTTTCCTTTATTTCATATATTTTTCAATCAATATTCAACATCTTAACAGTTTTAAACATGTTCCTAAAGTTTCTCGAATCTTATTTCATTGTTTTTGTTTTTCCAATGGCTTTTCTTTCTTAAACCGAAAATATTTGATTTTAATTTGTTTAAGTCATAGTTAAAAAAAAAAATCCAAATATTTAATAATCACTATTAAATTTTAAAACCTATAATCAAATCCTCACCAATCACCCCATATAAGCATGAGTAAGAGAGACACTTGATATTCCAACAGTTAAGCTTTGACTAGATTATGTCCAATAACGAGATTAAGTATGTCAAGCTTTACTTTTAAGGTTTAGGTGAGAGTCCAAAGTAGCATGATAAAATAAAGATAAGTAGACTCTGCTCTTCGTTTAAAGTATGATATGAGACCTTGAAAATGCCATCCAATAATAAGACCAACTTTAATTCACAGTCCTATGAACTGTGAGAAGTAATTTAGAAAACCAATAATACCCTGAATTGAATTTTATTTTATACGAATAGAATCCAGTAAAGGCTTGTCTAGGTTCATCAACACTAGTTATATGGTCATGTCAATGTAAATACATTTCTATGTATTCGGGAAACTTATGCGCCGAACCAAATTTGGTCCCCAAGAAAGAGCCCTTGTTCGAAACCGCGGCAGCCTAGCTGGGTAGGCGGCAAAAAAAACGTAAATCGAAGTTCAACCTCCGGGATTTTCTATAATCGGTAAAATTAGATTTTTTAAAAAAATTTAAGTTTTTCTCCGACTCAAACCATGAATCAATGGTTATTTGTTAGATTTATCATATTTGGCCTAGAATAACAAAAAAATGTGCATAATTGGTCAAAACCGCGAAAAAATGGAGGTTGCACAAAATTAGGATTTAGAGGAAGCTATCTTTAGGAAGAAGGTGAGGGTAAAATGATAAGTTTCCTCTCATTAAAGCAAAACCTTTAAGAACTTTAGCACTGTTCGAACTCGCGTCTATAAGACCTTTAGCTCCTCTTAATCAATGGGATACATTACACAACTTGTTTTCATATCCCAATACGAATTGTATATTTAATTTATGGTATGAAATCCAAAAAATTCTGCCCCTAATAATCCCCGTGTAATCCTCGATTATCTTGCTAGGCACTAGGTCTATTTCAACCGCCTGATTAACGTCTAACGCCTATTCGAACATTGATATGACCATAGTTGATAGGTATGGTCTAGAAAACTTAACGACACATCGGCAATATGCCACTCTGGACAACTAACGACACATCAGCAATATGTCATATATGGCATCACAAATCATCAACACGAGTATGAGATATTCTAATCTAAAACATAACGGTTTCAGGGTTTATGAACCGATTAACCTAATCAATTTAATAACTAACCAATATCTAATATACATCATTGTGTGCACCTTGTTTTGAGATCTTTTATTTATTTTTTGAAAAGGAATAGAAAAACTTTTCAAATTTCCATATAAAGAAAATGCAAGTAGTAGTACAATGTGAATTTAATCACTCAGAATTTTCGTTTTCTTAATATATATATCATGTGAAAACTGGCGCTCCCGGAATCTGACGGTCACGTCTCCAGTCTATATGCCACTTGGCACTCACCCACGTCGTCCTATCACCAACTTTTACTCCTGCATCTTCTCTATATATACCAACACAACCTCCTCTCCTACGCTCTTATTTCCTTTTAGTCCTACCAAACCTACAAAATTTTCTCTCCCAATCCCAAGAAAAACATTTCAAACCTTTTTTTCCTCCGAAATTTTCACACACGACAACGAAATTAGAAACATTCATTAATCCTTGCAAGGAACAAGAAACCTCAAAAACTTATCCAGAAAATATGGTGATAGCTCCAGAAGCCACTAGTAATCAAAACCACCATCACCGGAGGCTAACTTTTGCCGCCTTCTTAGAATCCGATCCCGACGCCGGCGAAGAAGTTCAGAGTCATGGTGTTGAAGTTGATGTCAACAATCCTAGTAGCAGCAAAAACAACAAGAATAGCGATATTAGTTACTACCAACAACGTCAAAGCAATGCTTCGACCACGAGCGGCGATTCGTCTCCTAATCAGGTTTTATCTCCATGGAATCAGACTTATTCTCCTTACTACACCGACACAACAACGACTCCTTCGATGTCTCCCTCGCCGTGGAACCAGACTTACTCTCCGTACTATAAGTCTCCTTGGATCTACCAGACCCGAAACATCGACGATGATCCGGATAATGGTTTGATAGGAACGATCGTGCGGCAAGACGGGCATGTCTACTCGTTGGCTGCTTCTGGAGATCTTTTATTCACCGGATCCGATTCGAAAAACATTCGGGTCTGGAAAGATCTCAAGGATTTCGCCGGGTTTAAATCAACCAGTGGATTGGTCAAAGCAATTGTGATAACCGGAGATAACCGGATCTTTACCGGTCATCAAGACGGTAAAATTCGGGTTTGGAGAGGGTCTAAAAGAAGAACCGGAGGATATTCTCGAGTCGGAAGCTTGCCGACTCTCAAGGAGTATTTCTCGAAATCGCTGAATCCGAAAAACTACGTCGAAGTTCGTCGCCATAAAAATGTTGTCAAGGTTCGACACTACGACGCCGTTTCGTGTCTGAGCTTGAACAAAGAGCTAGGTTTACTCTACTCCGGCTCGTGGGACAAGACTCTCAAAGTCTGGAGACTCTCCGATTCGAAATGTCTGGAATCGATTACAGCTCACGACGATGCAATCAACACGGTGGCCGCCGGATTCGACGATTTGCTCTTCACTGGATCCGCCGACGGAACTTTGAAAGTGTGGAAACGGGAGCTTCAAGGGAAAGGAACGAAGCATTTTCTGGTAAATGTATTGATGGAGCAAGAGAACGCTGTAACGGCGTTAGCGGTTAATTTAAAAGCGGCTGTTGTTTATTGTGGTTCCTCTGACGGTTCCGTTAATTTCTGGGAGGGGCAGAAATATCTGTCACACGGCGGGTCACTCCGCGGCCATCGTATGGCGGTGCTCTGCCTCGCCGCCGCCGGAAGTCTTGTGTTGAGCGGCGGAGCGGATAAGAATATCTGTGTGTGGAGGAGGAACGGTGATGGGAACCACTCGTGTCTCTCGGTGTTGATGGACCACGTAGGACCCGTTAAGTGTTTGACGGCGGTGGAAGATGAGGAGGATAAAAAAGGAAACGGTGGTCGGAGATGGATAGTGTACAGTGGAAGTTTGGATAAATCGGTGAAGGTGTGGCGCGTGACGGAGACGGCGTCTCCGGTGATTGGCTGAGATGGTTCGAAGAAGTGAGAGCACGCGCCGTCTTAGGGCGTGGAGATGCGGACTACGGAAAAGGGGAATGTTCCGCGGCCCATGTGATTCGTGCCTTTGTGGTCAAGGCAAATTTTATGGCCGGCTAAAGAAGCAGCTCGTACAGCCAATAGGAAACTGCCACGTCACGAAAGTAATTATAAGTTCAGAAAGTACCTCTATTTTATTTGATCTTCTCAGTAACTGCACATATTTGAATTACGTTTCAAACAACAAAAGTAGGGGAAATGATTTTGCTATTTTCGAAAAAGCGGGGAAACAAACCATATATTATTTCATTGTTTGTTCATATATTTCGAAATATAATTTCTTGAATGTTCAGTTTTGTTTATTATTCTTTGTTAACGTCAAAAAAGGACTTGTAAAGCTAAAAGTTGGAATTTAGATTTGTAATACATACGTTACATAACTCACCTAATTATGGTTGATTTTATTTGTTCATTTTGTTGATACAAAAAATGTAGCGGTTGAAAAATGTGATAAACTTCTTTAACAAAAAAAAAAAAGTGATAAACTTATGTAAAAAGTCTCATTTCGTAGTATTAAAGCTTTGGTGCAAATTTATATGTATGCACATTGACATTGACATACAAACACATCGTTCTATTTTTCATATTTTTAATTAACACAGTAATCTAAGATATTTATAAATTATAATCTCCCAATATATATATCAACAAGCAACCAAAATTTTTTTTTTTTTTAAATAAAATAGGTACAGAACCAGAATGTGATGTTGCGCATGTAGATGATAGGCTGCACGCTCTCAAAATAAGACTATTCGACGTCATAACTCATAAGTCGAGTAAGTAATAAAATTGTAAGATTACATTATAACAAAATAAATGACTATTTTTACTTTTCTAGGAGTTAGGCTAACGATCAAATGATCAAAGGAAATCTTACAACTGATACTCAATGCGTTAAGAAAAATCAATAAAAGCACTATAGACACATAAATCCGAAACCAAAATTAAGTACCACATAGATAGATAGACTCGTACTGACTCGTAGATAAGAATTTAAAATTTAAAATTGTTAAGTTTTATGGGTTTCCAATTCAAAAACATTTGACATTAAATACATTGGCTCATGTCCTTTATATATTAGTCTAAATCTCTTCTCAGTTTCCGATGTGGGATATTTTCACACGCCCCTCGAGATAATGGCCCGTCTAGCCATTAATCTCGACAATATCTCATGATATGATTAATTTCGAGTTAGATCGGTCGGATTAATTCATGCCGGACTAACTCCAGTTAAGATCGATCGAGTCTCTTTCGATGGGCTGGATCGGTTTTAGTTTGAGTTGGGCAACGTGTGTTTGAGTTTTGATACCATGTTAAGTTTCATAGGCTTCCAATTCAAAACCAATTGGCGATTTCGGTTCGTGTTGGGTAACGTGTGTTCGGACTCTGATACCATGTTAAGTTTCATGGACTTCCAACTCAAAACTAATTGGTAATAAGTAGATTGACCCATGTCCCTTATATATTAGTCTAATCCCTTCCTAATTTCCGATGTGGGACATTCTCGAATAAATATGTATGTTAGGTTGATTTGTTAGTTCAGTTTGTTAAAAAAAGAAGTAGCCGGAAAAAAAATGTAAATATTTTATAAAAAAAAGTTCCGAACCTTCGAAGTTTATCTAAAAAAATAATAGTATTGTCTTCATGAACGTAAAAAAACTCCCTTTCATGGGATCTAAGTTTGACACAAATCTATAATATATGTATATAACTTTGTGCTCCATTTTTTTTGCAAAATTTAAATAGGATGCATGATTGGTTCTTTGTTTGTCTCCGTGCTTAGGTTGTTGGTCGTGCTTGCTCGGCTCATCCTTGGCGTTGTTTGGGAAGCGTTTGTTGAGGCTAGATCGTTCATGATGGGTTGGAATAGGGATGTTGAAGTTGGGAATCTTTCTACGTGGCTCGTGGGAGTACTAGAATGGTTTCGAATTCTCTACATCCAGGTTTAGTGGCTACTGTTAGCAACAGTTTTGCTCCGGGTCTGGATTGTACAAGATTACGTTAAGTCCGGGTCGGTGAGAAGCATATCACTCTTCTACTTTAGGTTTTGCGCAGGATTCGAAGATATTAGAGTGATTTCATTCCGGTGCGGTTAAAGTGTATCCTTATAGCTAATAGTATTGCTAGGATCCCTCCTTCGTTTACCATATGTTGTTCTTAGCTACTGAACCACCCACATATAGTCATAATTTATCTTGCGTTAGTAGTAACGGCTATGAGCAAAATTGTTTGCCTAATAATTAATTAGAGCAAATCCTTCAGGGTTTTGGTCAATACTCATATTACAGATCATGCTTTATCATTTACTCAACAATGATCGAAATAATAATAATCATTACTGGTTTAGTGTGGGTGTTTCTTTTATAAACAAATATGTTTACAGCTTACAAACAAACACCGTGGGTTAATTATTGTTCCCCAACGTAGTTAGGTAGAGCCCCACTAGGTTCTTGTCCATTTGACTTTAATTAATTATGAATGACTAGATTTAAGCCCATAATCTTTACTCTTTTTAATTTCAATGTTATAAATGTCATACGGTAGAGTATTAGAGGTCATTCTTTTTTATTAGGTGAAAAACTTCATTACTTAATTTTTGTTTGTTTGGAAACCCTTTGATCCAATGGGATCAAGGGTTTAATTTCTACACCAAATTTTGTGTCTGATTCCCAAAACATAGTTTAATCAGATTAATGGATGCAAGTTTGAAAGAAATTTATAATGTTGCAAGAGTTGTCATGGTCCCATGTATTATGGAAGAGTTGGCATGGTCCCATGTATTACAGAAGAGTTGTCTATCATAGATGTGGTATATGTGGAATAGTTTGTCGTATGTATGATTGTTGCGCGGAGAGTTGCACCATAAAATTATTAATCATAATCATAGGTGTTGCAGGTAGTTGAATTCGTTTGATTGTTTATCTTTAATATTAGGATTAAATAAAATATCTCTAATGATTATAATAGATAATAAAATTTATCTAGTTCACTTACATTCTACTAGAGTTGTGTACACAAAACTCCATTAGCTAACACATCAGCAACAATGTTATCATTCCTTACAATATGTTCAAATTAATATAATTGAAAGTTATGAAAATTCTCTTGAAATCGCAGAGAATTTTACAGACTTCTTTTATGTATTAATTCGAATTGATTGTCTTAATCAAAACAATAGAGTTGGACCTCATCTTATTGGGTTAAAAACTTCACATTTCTTTTTCGGTCATTGATAGTTATTTAAAACCTTATGTAGGACTATATGTCTATAAATAAGTATTTTATCGCAAAAAATTGTGATAATTTTAGAAAAAAAATTTATGATAATAAATTTGTACAAAACAGAAAATATGACATTTTTTCTCTAAATTAATCGGATAAAGTGTCAAGAGTGTTATATAAATCATGAAGAGAGCTTATAACCATACGGGTTATATGCACCAAATTAAAAATTATAGAACTATTAAATTATTTTTATTTGGTTATAAAGTTTTTATTGATGAGAAATAATCTAATATACTACTCAAATAAGTATATTTTTTAAAAAAATACCATCATAAGTCTTTTTTCCCAAAATAACATTAAACTAAATTATAACCCGAGTCCGACTCGAGTATTATATATTTATAAAATTATTCTATACTATATTTAAATTAAATTATTTTGTATAAAATAATATATAGTTAATTTATGGTAAAACATTCTTAAAATATTTCTGTGATAAATACAATAATTTATTAACATATAATATGTTATTGCGTAATTTTCAATTTTTTTTAATTTAAAAATATTGCAGAATTAACATTTTGTTTGTAAAATAAAATGGACTACGTTTTTAAAGTGTAATAATGTGCTATGTTTTGGAGTGTAATAGTTTTTAATGACATGTCTGAATGGATGAATCTTATTGTTAGCTTCCCCTGAATTCATTTGAGTGAGACATGTGACAAAAAAATTTATTTGGTGTCTTCTCAATTAATATATAAGGGATTATTCTTCTGTGAAAATATAACAGTTATATAGTAAAAATAGTTTTAAAGGTTTTTAATTTATATATTTAGTCTTGTGTCTAGGGAAAAAAATGTTAGGCTCGCCATGTCCTTCGAGATATGGGTATATCTAATGGGCTATTCTCTTCGAAAACAGGGTGAAACCGCATATAACTTTTTGAATTGCTTATGAGTTCACCGCGAGACAAACAATGGGGTGTCCAGGGTTGAATTCTTCAAGCATCTAAACTTTCAAGAATTGATTAGGTTCATGTTGGAACAATCTTGAAAGTTAGGTTTGGTCCACTAGGAAAAAAAAAAAATCTCTTGTCGAAAAAACAACGTAATGAAGTCACCAGAAAACATAATGTGGTTGTGTTTCTCGAAGATTCTCGAAAACGCAAGTAATAAAATTGAGAGAAAGGTAACAGAGACCACAAAACAAAGGTTGGAAATCGGAAAGAAACTCAGGTTATGGTAATAGTTGACTCTGGTGCGAAAAGAATGGGTGGTCCGTGGAGTACTATGTCATTTTAGTGGCTATTTGGTGGAAAAGAAGGGTAAGAAGAGTATTATTGCAACAATCTATTTCCATATATGTAGCTTTATGATGTCACCTATAGGGGTACATGTATTTTCATATAATCAGACTCGGACATACTATGAATGTTGGTTCAAGGCGCGAATATACTAGCCTAAACTAAGCTACAAGTACTCGCTAAGACATTCGTCTAAGCTAAGTTAGACATGGCGCTACGTGGTTCAGTAAAGCTAAGAAGGTGAATTTGGACCCAATAATTTCCCCTACCCACTTCGCAAGTATAGGTTTATCATACTTGTGGAATGGAAGTCACCTTGCCTGATTCCTCCCCACTTTTATCAAAAAAAGCATTTGAAAAGATTCTATGTCATACCACCAAGGTGTAACGTGAAATTGAAGGGAGCAAATGGTAGTAAAAATGGGTGATGAAATCCTATCCGTGGGACGTGGGTGCTAGACTCCGAAACCCGTGGGAGAAAATAAGACGTGATTGCCAAAAGTGTTGGAAACCTCGACTTGTCGGGAAAACTGGCTCGATTCTCCGGGATGTGTTGGAACCCCCTAAACTGATGGAATAAAAGATGTGATACTCTTGAGGGTACTTACCCCTAAAATGATTGCGAAAATAAGGCATATAAATCATGAGGAGCGTTAACTCTCCTCCTTTGATTTTTAGAATTTCATGCATTAACGGTAAGAGATTTTATCTCACAAATGTCGTATTGTGGGCTTAAAAACATGATTTTCGACTGGTGAAGACCATAGTCAAGAGCATAAGGCATGTTCCCCCAAATGCCTAAAATATTGGGGAGGTATTTAAATTTTGAAGGTTGGTTGGTAAGATCACCAAGTTGAGTTGATGGGTTACAGTCTGCGAATGTTCTTTGGATGGCAGACTATGACACGCAACCGAAAAACATATTGATTGGCTAGTATTTTTGCATAGAATTGGTGCAAAAATGATATTTTTAATTGTCCTTGAAACAACAATGTCAAAAGTGTATATTTTAACAACAAACCTTATATATAAGTATTGAAAGTCAAATTTGAACTATCCCTAACAAAACTGCATACATTGAATTTAATTTGAGACTTTGAAATCCTTATAATTTCAATTTAATTGTTTGCGTAAAAGTTCGAATAAATTGAAACTCTCTCTCCTTGTGTAAACTTTGAGAGACAATTCTTTCTTCATTTTGTGGAGTTTGATTTTCGGTTGATTTTCGGGGAAGACTTCTACAACATCTTTACTGACCAACTGAGGCTTTTTTTAGGCATCGGGTTGTACATGGCTATTGTTTATACGGCATATCAAATATTTTGATTAGGAGTGGCTTTTTGGTTTCCTATCAAATTTAGAGTCTGCTAGCTTTGGGTTTCAGTTTTGGTGGCTTTAGAACATATCAAAAGCGGTTCATGGAGAAAGCGAAGAATGACGACATAGGATTGTAAGGTTTCATGGTAGAAGATATTTGGATACAATGACAACAAATGGTTTTGTTTCTCTGGCGTTTAATTTCGGGGAAGATATGTGATGGAGGCGAAGATGATGACATCATTTGTATTGGGTGTTGTCAGACGTCTCAAATTTTTTTTCTTTCTGACGTCCTCTACCGGAAATTGGTTAGTTCCCATAGGGAACTGGTGCGATAATCAGTCATCTTCAATGAAAGTGAAATGAAGACGTGGAAGATTTTTTCGGCTTGTCCACTTTCCTACCGGTATTTGGTCAGTTTTTACAACTAGTTTGCAACAACGCTCGTCATTTTTGGCATAAAGAAGACATCACCACGTGCAACCAACATCCTTATCACAACAAACGTGCGGAGGTTTATTGAGATGTTCTTTGATTCATTTACTTTATTGACACGTCTTTACTACCTTATCATCAAGATAGTTCTATATGAGATATTTTATTTTTCACCTCTGTTATTACTAGCCTAATTTATGATCAAACCAATATATGTTTTTTTTTCTTCTAGTATTTTGCTTTTTGTTTTTACTTTGTTTGATATGTTTGGTTAATGAGTAGATAAAAAATGGTGTGTAAAGTTCAATCACATGTTATCTTGTTTAAGTTAGATTGATTAAACGGATTATCCAATTAGATAGAGAATTCCTATAATGTGTTCCACTCATAGAAGATGTGACATTTTCTTTAAGATGTTATATTATCCATTGATCTATCTTTAAGAATTTGTGGATCTAGAATTTATTTATGGTAGGCATCCAAATTGTATATAAAATACAGACTTTCTCTTATCAATATTGTCTTTTAAAAAAAATCCCTTGTATTTTCATGGTTAATTTCTATATACACTGATTTAACAAACGAATAAAAGAAAGTTATGTTACAGCGTTGTCAATACCGAACTTAGCTCAGTTGCTAGAGCGGAAGACTGTAATGGTTGCAGATAATCTTTAGGTCACTGGTTCGAATCCGGCAGGTCGGACTTTATTTTGCACTATTCACACTATTGGGCCTTTAGAAATTCAAAATAGCCTATATATTTTTCTCTTGCTTCGAAAGCCCAGATCAGCAATTCAAAAACTCAAAATAAAACCCAAATATTGAAGTCAAATATATTAATTGCTGAATTATCCCATTGGGTATGGAAAAGCTACAAAATCTAAACTATCCATTGGGTATGGAAAAGTAGCTTGTCAGATAAATTTTATAACGACAAATAAAACTTTCTGCCTTCTCAGTTTCTCCTTTACAGCTTTAACTCACTACTCTCCTTTTTCTCCCTTCTCTTTGAGGATACAAACAAAAAAGGTATAATGGTTACCACCCGGAAAACGAGGGCCGTAGTCACCTCAGCCTCTCACCGCCGGCCACAGTGGGAGCCTGAATCTCCGGTGAAGAAGTTCTACAAGTTGGTTTTACCTTCAACAATGAAGACAAAAATGATGGTAATAATAACTAATAAACAAACACTTTTAAAAACAAAAACACTTTGCATGTTTTGCTTTTGGTTTGATTCTTAGTTGCTTTAACCTTCTGTTACAATTTATTATATCAGCAGATTCACATGACAGCCTCTATTATTTATTTATCTTGGATTATAGATTTAAGTATGATACTAAAACTGATTTTAAAAAACTGTTCTTGAGACATGCAAAATCCAAGATCTAGCCTTTTGTCTGAAAATCTCAATTGTTTTGAACAGAGGATTCCGCCAGGATTCGTGGAATTACACGGGTCTAGACTCTCCGAGGTTGTTACATTGGAGACTTGTGTCGGATTTAAACGTTCGATAAAGCTTAAACGGATCGGTAAAGAGATTTGGTTCCAAGAAGGTTGGAATGAGTTTGCAGAGGCTCATTCCATTGACAGTGGCTATTTTCTCCATTTCGAATACAAAGGGAACTCCACTTTCCGTGTCACAATCTGCGATCGTTCGGCTGCTGAGATCAAATATCCACTGGATACAATTGATATAAGCGACAGCGACGATGAGATAATCGAAGTTACAGACAAAGAGTTTGTTGGATTTCAAGGTACAATGGACAATGCTGATTCTGTTAATGGTGAACTCAAGAAGCTACCAAGAGACATCGAGTTTGAGAATCATCTTAACGGTAAAACAAAACGAAATCAGACTTTGTTCTTAGTATTAGTAATAACGTTATGTGTGTCTGAATTTGTTTATCTTCGTTTAGATGTTGATAGGATCATCAATTCAATCGAAGTGCTTAACTCCGAAGACATAGACACCAGAGTCTTCAGGGGGAAACAGAGCTTTTAAGCAAGTGTATTAATTCTTGTGTAATGTGAATTATTGACCTGTAATAAGATAGTATGTTAAACAAAACTGTAACCAGGTCTTATTTTGATTCTTCTTTCTTTCATCTCTTTCCTCAACTTCTCTACCTCAACCCATTTCCCTTGAGAAGCTAACACATTCGATAAAGCCACAAAATCTTCACATTCAGAACCTGAAAGCTTCTTCTTCTCCTCTTGTTCCATCTCAAGAAGAGCCTTTCCAATCTCTTCACCCATTACAGTCTCTCCATAAATGCTGCAAGCATTACAGAGACTTCTCAACAAGATGGCGTCAGGTTTTATAGGCATAGCTAATACAAACTCATAAGCTTCTGATATCCGTCCTGCTTTTCCGAGAAGATCAACTATGCATCCGTAATGTTGAATCACTGGAGTCACATTGAATCTTCCTTTCATGCTCTGAAACAGCTCAAGTCCTTCTTGAACAAGACCTATATGACGATAAGCTGAAAGCAAGCTAGTGAAAGTTATCTCGTTTGGTTTAATCCCAGATTCCGCCATTCGGTTTAGGAGATTCGATATTTCACTTCCTCTTCCGTTGAGAGCTAGCCCCGTTGCCAATGAAGTCCATGTCAAGACATTCTTCACTTTCATCAACTCGAACACAGAGATTGCACTGTTTAAGCAGCCGCATTTTGAGTACATGTCTACAAGTCCAGTACCAATAAAGACATTAATTTCAGGTGTGAAACCGAGTTTCTCTATGTAACCATGAACAAGAGAACCGATTTCGAGCAAACCCGTCTGAGAAATGGCTGAAAGAACACAAACCATGGTTGTATCAGTAGGTCTAACTCCATAATCACCACCAAAGGAGCAGAAACTTCGAAACAGAATCATAGCCGTTGTCACATTGTGATTCCCTTTGTCCTTATGTGAACAATATCCTCCGATCATTGCGTTCCATGTAACAGATGTTCTCTCAGGCATTTCGTCGAACACTTTTCTCGCGTAACGTAAATCCCCACTCTTAGTGTAGAAATGGAGTAAAGTAGTTCCAATTAATTCGGATACAGAAAGGAACCCAAGCTTTATCACCATCCCATGAACAGTTCTGCCAACGCGCAACGCCGAAGAAGCTGACCTGGCGCAAGCACCAAGCACAAAGACAAACGTGCGCTCATTGAGAAGAAGCAACGTACTTTTCGATGCCCAGTTGGTGAAAATCCGAATCGAGTCATCTGGTTTGCTGCATTTAAGCAAAGTGTTAAAGAGGAACTTATCTGGATGATCGAATCGAGGAAACACCAGCAAATGAGCAAGCTTGGAGCTTTCTGTAGATAGCTTCGAACAGTAATGACTTAAGAGTTCACCGATAAGAAAATTGTCTTTGCAGCCATTAGTTACCAATTGAGCATGGATTTGCTTAGCCTGAATTAGGGTTTTCGAATTCCGTTGCAACAAAGACAGAAATCTTGGTACAGGAAAAACCGAGCTCATACGAGCTAACTCTGATTCTGTAATCTAATGCTCGTTTACTTCGTTCCTTTATCGCTTATATTGAACGCGAAACCTCAAAAGAGAGAAGATAAAAAGAAAATAATGAAGAAACCAGAAAACACGAACCCATCTTCATCATTTCATATCAATCTTCGTCATGGTCAAGTTTGGATACCAAATTTGATGGAGAATAGGTATTTACAAACATCTATAACTTCATTAAACCCTAACTTGTTCTACTCAAACAATTTAAGTGCCACTCAGAGGTTATATATAAGAGAGAATGGTAAATCAAACTTATCCACATCGAACCACACACAAGTAAACCAAAGAAAAACGAGACACTAACGCGATAAGACACATAGAGAAAGAGTTGTAGTTGTGTTTTAAATTAAGATACCCTAGACGATAATTTGACTTTGAAATCCCTCCACTGTAGATCCATCACACCATAAAAACCTACAGTGGAGGGTGATCTCTGTTTTCAGACGTACTCGTTGACTCGAAAGGCTGTGACTTTGAGAACGAAATCTCTTGTTCTGAGAAGTTCGAACACACAGACGTCTCCTTCTCCTAGGTTGTTCTCCAGAGTGAACTCGTACCATCCTTGACTGAATTTGGCTCTCCCGGCTTTGTAGAGACATCGCACTGGCCATTGTTTCTCCGCTAGCTGGACCTTGATGAACCCGGAGATCCCACTTAGGTACTTCTCAGCAAAACCAGAAGGCAGATACTATTCAAACAAAACAAAAAAATGAATGAGAGCCCATTGAGGAAAGAATGTAACTTTGGCGAATTCTGAGCTTTGTTTTTTTTACCATGATGCAACCTCTGTATAGATAGGATGGTCGCAGAACAACTCTGAAGAAAGGGTTTGTTGGCTCAAACGTTTTGGCTGCATTGATGGCCCTCTCTCTTTCTTCTGCAGTCACAGTTCTCTTTCTCGCAGAAGCACTCTCGTAGAACTTTGAACGGTTCTCTGGGTCATCGTCGCCGCGTGGAGCAGATGAGTTTATTTCCTCTGCTTAAACCATACAAAAAAGGATATTAATCTCATGATGAACACTCTGAACAACAGTATGGTAAAATGCTTTACCAGGATCAGCGTTTTTCTTCTTCCTCCCTCTCTTTTTCGGAACTTTTGGGGTTGGAGTTGCCTCTTCAGCTGAGGAAAACAAAAGAAGGAAACATCAAGCATCAATCTCAAAAGAGGAAAAAAGAGGTAAAAGTGATTACCTTTAACAGCAGAACCAGTGAACAAGCTTATGGCTGAACCGGAATTATTATAACCTTTATTGGCGGGTACAATGGATTCAGGAAGCGGTGAAGGGTAGACGGAAGAAGGAAAGATGACCTCGGCATCTTCATCTTCAAGGTCTTCAAACAAACGAGCGCGTTTGAAGTGGTTGTGAGCGGAATCCATGAGACCAGTAGAATGGTAATTGATCTCGGAATGAGATAAATTGAAAATGTAGACACTAAAGGCAGAGTTGCCTTCGTATCTAAAAATCAAAAGATAACCAATGCGAATGGAGTAACGGTCAACAAACTCTTGCCAACCATCTTGAAACCAAATTTTGTTGTCAGCTTTCCTTAGTCCTACACGCCAAACATGACCATCAGGTACTGTGAGTGCAACTGCTACCGATAGCTCATCCTTGAATTTACTCACAAACTTATCTGGCACTCTCTGCACAACCATACCCCCAATCAGAACCAATCATCAACTAGTATATCAAGATCCACACAAGAACATGTTTCATGGGAAAATCCACATACATGATGACTAGTGTAATCTGTAAACTGTAAACTGTACTTTTCTTTGAAGGAAACAAGCAGAGAAAGTTAAAACATAGTAAAGTACTAGTCAAGTTTTAGTGTTCACTCACTCTATCATCAATAAGGAGTCAAAGTGAGAAGACAGTTAAAAATAGAGTAACCAAAATAGAAGAGAAAGCATAAACAGATCTCAACTTTTGTCTACTCAGAAGTTGTACTAATCTGACAGAATCATACATCTTATCGTCATCAAAAGTCAAATCACGTAAAAACACACATTCCCAAACTACACTCAATTTGCTGTTAAACAACACATATCCCATCAAAATCAGAGACCAGATGTAGATTTTCACCAAACCTAAAAACAATGACTAAAAATATACTGACTTTGCAGACTTCTGATTCCAAATCTAGAAATTCCCATTTGACTGATTGTACTGGGCAAGCTTATAAAATTGAAACTTTTTTTTTTTAATCTTCCTAGCTCAATTTCTCAATAAAACTTTGACCCAATTTCTACCAAGAATCAAGACAATTTAATTCCTAAGAATTAAAAGAAGTGCCACAACACAAAAACCCAAAAGCATAATCTTGGAACCTCGACACCAGATTCTAACCTTGAAAAAAACCCTCAATTTCGCACAAATCCAAAGAGTCGAAACTTTGAAAGAAAAACAAAATTAAAAAAAAAAAGAAGAGAGAATTTAGGATAGAAGGAAGAAGAGGGAGTTACCAGACGCTTTTCTTGGATAGTGGATGAGAAAATCAACTTGTGGAAGAAAGGGCGTGGCATGTTCAGACAAACAAACAATAACAGTGACGAAGTAAGAAAAAAAAAAGAGACGAGACCAGAGTCAGATCATGAAACGACGCCGGAGAATACGGGACAGAGACTGAGCAGAAGCGAAAAAAACCCCTTTCAGATCTGAAGGAGTTTGGAAAAGCTTTGATTCTGGTCAAAGGGGTTACAACACACTCTCTTTTCTCTTTTTTTTTTACACCTGACCTGAGTGACCCAACCAAACAAAAAAAATTGGAAAAGAAAAACGTTAATATAAAAAAAAAACAACTTGTCCTAAAAGAAGCTCGAGCGAGTTGAATCTGTGTTTTCTCCTTCACTCGGTGAGTCGAATCGGTTGATCACTCGTGTGGTTTTATTACTGATTTTTTAACTAATCAAAAGCTGACCGTCCCCACCTACTCCCCTTTTTCGACCATTGTTTTTTTCTCTCTTTTTTTCTTTTACAAATATGATATTTGTTTCTTTTTTAGCACGAATATGAATATTTTATTAGCTTTTATCACACAAAATATATGGTTTCCATGTAAACAAAATTTCTCTCTTACTTTTCCATTGCAAACAAATATTTTGTAGGAAATCTTTTTTTTTTCTTTTTCTAAATGGGTGTAGTAGTCAAATATTTAATGTATCTACATTATCAGATCTAGAGTTCGATACCTAATGCAATTTTAAAATTACGATATGGTGAGTGCAAGTCTAACAATCCGTTGTACATCCATATGTTGTGGGGGAGAATCTGCCATCGTAAAGTCATATAATATGATCGGCGACAAAACGTTATTCTAGTGATTTATATATGATATTTAATAGAAAAAATATAAGTTCATTTACCTTATATCAACAAAAAAACTTCTTATATATTGAATTTTGAAAAAAAAAATTGGATGCCTTGAGAGTTCTAATGAAAATTTCATTTTCTATCCTTATCTTTAAGTAGAAGAAAAACAACACGACCACATGTGAAATAGATGCTACACACGCTTTCACAAGCGTATTCCAAAATCTTCAAAAGACGTTTCAAACAACTCCGCACAACAACCTTTCCAACACACATTCCAAAGCACAATATATGATTAGTATTGTGGAATTTTGGGGTGGCAAACTTAAGACTCATGCTATAGTCTTCTTGAGTTGAAAATCCATGCTGAATCCCAAACTACAGTTTCGCTAAATTAAACGTTCCTAATAAGGACTACAAATCAATACATTATATAGTTAGCTTCATGAGACAAAATTAAAGGAAAAATACGTTTGGGCATGAAAAAAACTCATTCGGTCTTATCAACTATGTAAGACCCACCAGACATGTGCTTAATGTTCGACATGAGTCTATCTATGGGGCTCTTTGGTGCTCTGGATAACTAACTCAAAGAACTTTATTTTTACAGGTGGCTCGTCTGATAGATCATTCTAAGTAGTCGTGGTCATTTGGTGGAAGACAACCTTCAGTTGTGAACTCTCGGATGGAGTTAGCAGTATTGCCTCAAACTGATAAAGTGGGCCGCATTACCTTAAACTGATTAACTTAGATCAGGTCTTCATGTTCCAGCTATTTCATGAAGATTTCGAACCTCTTTTTCAATCTTTTGCTTCTAGTCTTGGTCATAGGTATACTTGACACATGTGGAACTTGGGTGACTTGGCTTGGAGATCTAATGTGCTCATCAATTTACTTTATGTCGTAGTCTTCTGAAATCATTATCTTTGGGTTATCAAGAGTAGTAGTGGATTTCAAAGTAAGTAATTTAGCAACATTTTTCTTTCTTAACAATAAACTTTTTCCGCTGTTGCAAAAAATTTTTTTTACCCCACAAATTATGAAGATATGTTGTATATTCATCTATAAAACTAGATTCTATCATCTTTTTAAATAAGAAGTTTTTATTCTTTAAAACTGTTCACCTCATGGCCATGATTTATATACCCTTAATGAGCCCATCCTAATTATCATGGCATGTGATTATCTATTTTTTTATTAAAAAAATCAGTATCATAATCGTTTAGAACTCGAAAACCATTCATTAATATACATATCTTTTGACTTAATTACCCGTAATGAATCCAATCTAATTACCATGTATACTACAACCGATGATATACAAACATGAAAAATATCTTACGCGCTAAGAACAATATCGTTTAATTTGATTTTGATTATACAATTCTCCTTTCTTAAGTTTTTTGTTTTTATTATTATTTTACAATGATTAGTGAAATGAATAGTTCACTGACGGAAGATTACATATTTATGATTACCTTATTTTTATTCACTTGGGAGTTTTTTTTATTTCTTTTGCATTTTCAAATTCGTCTTCAACTTTTCTTCTATTTTTTAAAGATCTAAAATCACATAAATAGATAATCTAGAGGTTATGTCCACACAAGGTACAGACTTATCACCTAGTTTGTATATAGAAGAAGAATATTTAAGTTAGATATTCATCTTTATATATAATTGTGAAGAGTTATGTGATATGGTTGCTTGTCAGACCCTATACTCCCAAAAGTACCCTTAATAAATTTCGTATTATTACGCCTATACCATTTTTTTTGTTAAATATATATATATATATATATATATATATATATATATATATGTAAAAAGTAAAAAGGAAATAGTTCCTATTAGAGAAAAAAAATGTACAAAATCGAAATATGCTTCCATTTTTTATGTTGTAAATCTTTTGTTTTGCCCTAATAATATAGTATGTATATATAAAGCTAATGATACAGCTTCTAATAGTTCACAGTCTTCTCTGTTGTTATTGGAGATAAAACTCCAGAGAAAGTTAAAGGAAAAACTCGAAAAGAATCTCAAAATCCACCTTCTACTCAACTGGAAATTCAAGAGGATGTCGAATATGGTTCTTGAAATGCACATTTTACTCAAGAGTGAACTTCAGAGGAAGTTATAGGGATAGTTCGAAAGAGATTTGAAGATTCATCTACTAGTTAAGAGAAGATTCGAGGAGAGGTTGAAAACGGTTCTCGAAAGAAATATGAACTAAAAAGGAAACTCCAAAAGAAATTAAAGAAAAAGTTCGAAACTGATATAAAGATTCACCTACTGTTCAAGAGGAGATTCGAGGAGAAAATTGAAAAAGTTTAACCGTGTTCAGTATTCAGAGAATCAAGAGGCAATAATTTATCTGTAATGCGTGCACTGGACAATTTATCTAATAACATAATAATTATTATATACTTCGTAAAGTAGATGAGGAATTAAGCACTATGTAGAACTTATGTCCTGCATGCATAAGTCTAAAGAAAATATATAAATTGCATAACATAGTATACTATGAAATCTTAATGTATAAGACTTTTATACGCCAGTAGAAGAAGTATTTTTGGTTTATGCAATGTTGAATTTGTATTTTTTTTATTACGAAAAACATAAATTCCTAAAAAGAATTTCCAAAACTCAAAGATGTTCAAATTTATCCTTTTCTGGATTAATAAGGATGACCAAGTTTTATATAAAAATGTGGAAATGAAAATAATAGAATTAAAGAAATCGAGGCAAAATTATAAAAATCAACTAAGACAAATCACAAAGCTCAAAAATTTAGCGTAACAAATGCGATACTAAAGACCAAAAAAGAGAAAGTCGCTAACCATTATGAGGAAACCTAAAGTAATATCGAGAATGCCCATCCACCTAAGTAATAGCTTCTCTCTCAACATGGTGAGTGATCTTTCTAGTTTCTTGGTCAACACCATCATAAACCATATCATTTCTTGATTTATAGATATACTATAAAATCCAAAGAAAATAATCATCTTTCCCACTATTTGTTTGTCTTCAGAACAAGTAGTCCTTATTGATATGGAAAACGATATTACATTTAGACATTGTTGGCACACTAAGTTTCGGTTGAAGAGATGCTACTCTCGGATCAATGAGGTTTATCATGTAATATTGATGATTTTTGGAAGGTTTCCGATGCTTTTACGAGTATATGATGAACTTATTTGCAGGTTGGAGAGTCAAGACTACCACTTGCAGCTAAAAATTTACGAAGGAGTCTGTTCCCTCCTTCATATTAAGGTGAATCGCTCCTTTGAAATACGTTATGCATAATAGAGTTTAGCAAAAGTTGGTTACTTTCCCAACATACAACATGAAGTTAGTAAATGTGGTGTCTTACCTAAAAGAATGGCTAACTTTATCAATGATTTTGGAGGAGATCACATAGATTTGAGTCTCTTTCTCTTTGCTTTCCATTAATTTTCTCATTCATTTCTTGAATGATGTGGTATATATTTTGAATGATGTGATATATATTTTAGCGAAGCGTGTTAAAATCTAATCGCATTATTTGTATTATATAAGTTATCAACCGCCTTTTAAGACTTCTTTGATTGTTGAAGAAAAACAGGAAACTTTTGATAAGAAAATAATATTAATTACATTAGATTTAGCTCTTTATAAAAACGTTGTGAAACGCGTCTTACTCCAATAACATAGGAGATGTAAATAACAAAAGGGTAAATATGTAGTCTTCTTTTTCACCAGTTTCGCGTGCTTTTTAGAAAATATAAAGGCTTGATGACGAATTAAAAATTCAGAAGTAACCAAAATCGATGTGAAGAAAAATTAGGAAAAGATTACCATAATCCAAAAGTAGATTCCAAACTCGCATGCATTTCAAAAAGCATTTTATAAAGAAAATTACATCCTAGTTAAACATAATCTAACGTTATGAATATGGTTAGAAACAAAGACATTGGTCAGTCTGATCTAAGCAATCAGTGAGAACATGTGTAAAACATATGTATTAATTAGTAGACATAATTTGAATAATTAACTCTTAACTGATTAATATGAAACTTGTAGCTTCTTGAAGTCACTTCTGTTGCCCTGAGACACAAAACTTGCACCCAATTAGTATTCTTTGTAATTGGATATGCTCCAGTAAATAGGGTTTTACGTTGGCTTCTTGGTGATGGAGGAAATATTGAAATCTCCCGCTATTACTTGAGCTCATCAGCAGTCTATGCTCTAAGGATTCGTGGGTTAAAAAGTAATTAATCGTACGTACAATAAAACAATTAAAAAAGATTAACACACAAACTATTTTAAGGTATGATATTGCTAGAGAATTAAAAAAACATGGGTAGTGTTCATTAACGTAATCAATAAACAGTGAGACATGGGAAACGTTGTGCTAATGAGATTAATTAAGCCTTGAAGTGATCAATTTGGATGTTCTCAACTTGGAGCTTCTTGAAATCACTTCTGTTTCTCGAAACAAAGAACTTGCCCCAATTGTACTTTTTGTAACAAGGCGGGTTTTCTTCACTTATAAGCTCCTCCAATGGCTCAATGTTGGCTTCATGTGATGGGAAAAAGAAGAATGGTATAGAAAATCTCTCTTTGCTTGTGTTCACGACCACTCTATGTTCTGCACTCCAATACTTGTCATTTGTCCACACCTACTCCACAACATTTTATATAATTAAATTTTATCCTATCAGATCTAATATGGTATGTTAAGGATAAATCGATGATCTTGTTGATTACTAATTGATTTTGAGTTGGAAGTTTGTGAATATAAATGTATAAATATCCTCAAATTTTACCTGCATACAATTGCCAATGTTAATGATCAAGGCATCTGAGATCGGTTTCACTGGGATCCATTGTCCATCCGATCTACGGCCTACTTGTAATCCACCTACACTATCTTGGGCCAATACGGTAAGAGCTCCTCCGTCTTTGTGGCGACCAACGCCTAGTGCTAGTTCGGGGTTCGGGCAAGGAGGGTAATGATTAAACCGCAAAAAGCTTGTTTGCTCCTTGAAGAAGCCGGTTAACCGATCAGCGGATAGACCCAAGCTAATGGAGATAAGTTCCAAGAGCTTGAAGGCTAACTTCTCAACTTCTCTTGCATATTCTTGGCATACCTCTCTACCACCACCAACACACATGATAAGTAGACTATAAGACTAGTTAAGTAATCGTGAAGGGATGGATTTTCATCAGGCCCATTGGGCCTTAACCCTTTTTAGATTTTCTCAAACTCGTGAATGATTTAGCAATAATTCAGATTCTTTTTCTTGAATTTGAGGGGTGGTAATCAAAAATCAAAATGATTACCTGAAATCACAAGGGTTTTGAGGCCACTGGTTTGTGAGTTTTCTGAGTTCGGTATCTTCTGGCTCCGGAGTCGCCGGAACGATAGTCGGATCCTGCAAGAAGAAATCGAAAATCTCTTTCCAATCTCTAACGTTCTTAGTGTGTTCCTCGTCGTGATAACCCATAGGATTCACTTCGTCTCTTTTTACTCTTCGCTTCTCCTCCGCCGTTAAGTTAAAAAACTCCGCCGCCGCTTTCTCCACCCGCCGCCTTAAATCTGACGGCAAACCGTGGTTGATCACCTGGAAAAACCCCCATCTCTCGCATGCCTCTGCGATCTCTCTCGCGATCGCTGTTTTGTCACTATCTGGGTCTCCGAGGGAAGACAGATCGATGGTCGGGATCTCGTCGGAAAAAACGAATTCACCGGAGTTCGTGAGATGAGTGTTGGGTCTGTGTTCTGGAGCTTGGATAAAAGCTTCGTCGAGCTTTCCCATGGCGGTATTGTTAGTTTGTTTGTGGTTCCGGTAAGTTGGTAAGCTTTGGGCTTTGGAGATATCGGTGATTTGTGGTGCGGTTTGGGGTTGGTTTATAGGGAGACTACTAGTACCACGTAAACGTTGTGTGTATCGAAAATATTTTCTTTAGTATTAATAACAAAATGAACCTAGACTAGTTTGTGTTAACAATTAATATTAGTTTAATCACAGAACTCAGAAGGTCAATTAGGAATTACCGTCCAGGTCCATGGAATCTTTGTAGGCCATGAGTGTTAAATATATATCACTTTCCGGAAAGTTTAAACCATTTTCTTAAAGTCAATTTCTTAGACGAGGATTTTATCCATATACATTATTTTCTTTTTGTTGTACTGATTTGACAAAATTGGAAATATGAAAGAAAATCTAACCTTAAAAGATATTCGAGTAGTTGCGGAGGGTGGCTAACTGATTGGTGTATGCATATTAATGTCTTTGTCGTAGTTCAACTACTGAAATGATAACTCATTTAAACTCGTGTTTTGTATAATTGGCGACATAAACAAAGAAAACAACTTTTTCCTTTGAAATTATTTCTAGTTATAGGATTAGTTTCAGTTTTAAAGGATCCAAACTCACAAGAATTTAATGATGCGAATAGAGAGATGCTGAGACCCTAATGAACTTGACCATTCAATCGACAATAATCACCAGTCAACAATTTAAATAAGACTTGATATCTCCATTTGATTTTAGATTGTCTTTTACTAAAACAATTGCGTTGAATATCTTTTCCGTGTAAGATCCCTTTTTCACTCTCATGGGCCATGTTTTTGGCGGTTCACTCCGTGATCATGGGGACGAAAATTTCGTATATTAAAATTTCCAAACGAGGAGAAACTATTATAACACAAAACCCTTATTTGCTTTATCCCAAAACATGAAATCAGAAAACGTCAATCAATTACATATCCTGTTTTTTTTTTTTTTTTTTTCCATAAAGCTTGCAATTAAGCTCGTTATTACACAAACATTGTTTTTTGTTGGCATAAAGGTCCAGCCTGCTCACACGCTCTAATATCATAGCTTGGCAAGAAAAAAAATAGACACATATAATTAAGTTGCAACTTTAAAGTCATCGATTTGAATGTTTTGGATTTCGAGTTTGCGGAAATCGCTTCTGTTTCTGCTGACATAGAATTTACCCCATTTGTATCCTTTGTATCTTGGAGGGTTTTCAGGACTCACAAGCTCTTCTAATGGCTTCACATCCACATCATGTGAAGGCATCAAGAAGAATGGTATTGAATATCTCTCTCTTGTTGTGTGCACTACCACTCTATGCTCTGCACTCCAATACTTATCGTTCGTCCATACCTATAGCATATATATATACACAAATTAAAATGTTTTAAAGTTGATTAAATCTTAGAATAATGATAAATAGTATCAAGAATATTAATTTACGTACCTCCATACAATTGCCTATGTTGATGACAAGAGCATTAGGAACGGGTTTAATCGGAAACCAAACACCGTCCGATCTACGACTCACTTGTAATCCTCCAACTTCATCTTGAGCCAATAGACTTATAACGTCGGCATCTTTGTGGTGGCCTACACCTAAAGCAAGGTCAGGTCGTGGACATGGTGGATAACGATTTATCCTGAAAAAACTCATTTGCTCTTTGAAGTAATCATTAAAACGCTCTTTTGGTAAGCCTAAGCTTAATGAGACCAGTTCTAAAAGCTTGAAAGCTAATTCTTCAGCGTGTTTTGCGTACTCTTCACATGCTTCCCTGAAAATAAATTAGACACAACAAAAATTAGCTTTTTCTTTTCAAAATCATGTTATCAAAGCTATGCAAGTTACTTGTAACCTATCACAATTCAGGGGTGGATGTAGCGTTGGAGAATAGATAGGGTTCACGTGCCTCCAATACATTTTTGAAAAACTGCTTTAAACTTCTGATTATAAATTTACTGAAAAACTGTAATCTATAAGTGTCTGTGTATTATACTATATATATTCTGATAATTTTAGACAGTTGATAATTTATAGCGACAAAAAACCTCATGATTATTTTAGTTAATGATAATGAAGGTCAGTATTTTATTTAAACATATAGAAGAAGATATATTTCTTGTTAAAGTCCCCAATCCAATAATTTTGGTCAACGTCCCTAATCAAAAATGTTGACGATATTGATATTGATTATGGAAAATTATATAATTGATAATTTCCCTATCCTATATTCTTTAGCTCCTTCGTTGATCATACATATATATAGATATATGTAGGGATTCAAAATTATCTAAACCGAATCTGTTCGTTATTTCTCATAAACACAAATTAATCTAATCAAAAAAGAAATTACCTGAAATCAGAAGGAAATTGAGGCCACTTGTTGTAAACAACTCTTAAACCTTCATCTTCAGGATCGGTGGAAGAAGGAATAACCATCGGATTTTTGAAGTAAATATCAAAAACTTCTTTCCAATCTCTAACGTTCTTGGTGTGTTCTCCATCATGATACCCTACCGGATTCACTTCGTCTCTCTTCACTTTTATTTTCTCTTCCATAGGCAAATCGAAAAACGTCTTTACAGTCTTCTCCACACGCTTCCTTGCCTCACAAGGCACACCGTGATTGATCACCTGAAAAAATCCCCATTTCTCACAGGCATCACCGATCTCCGAGATCACGTTTTGCACATCTTCAGCGTCATCAAGGCGCAAGAGATCGATCACGGGTATTTCTTCGGGTTGGTCAGGGGTGAATTTCGAATCTGATCTGTGCTCTGGTGCTTGGATGAAAGTTGGATCAAGATCTTCCATTGTTAGGAGTAAAGAGTTTGTTGAAAAGTCAAACGAGTTTATGTTGTTTTTGGATGTTCAGAACAAGAATGTTAGTAACTATATATAATTATTATATAGCGATTTAGACATATATTTAAAATAAAACTCAATACTATATATTTTGGTAAACATTGCCGTGTCTAAGTTAAATAAAAGAGAGATTAGAGACTTGCCCGCTGGCGTCCAGCGTGGACGTACTTATAGTATGAAAATGAGATACATAATTTTATCTCAGTGCATATATTAGATTCGAAAAATGAGAAACATGTAAGTTCTCGGATGTAGGTTAGGGATTTTGAGACGATTTATTTAAATATGATGTAGTCAATTTCCAGTTAATTTTATTGTAATATGATATTCGCAATCATGATATGTACGATATATTTTTCAAGGGAATTACATCCTATACCCTCCTTTAAGAACCCAAACACATTAATATACAGTCAAAAATATCTACGATATGTTTCTCTAGGGAATCTATAACCTACACCCTCCATTGGGAACCCAAATACATTCATTTGCAGTCCACTATATGTACGTTACGTTTCTCTTGGTATATATACCCTAGACCTTCCTTTGGGAACCCAAGCATATTCATATACAGTCCACGATATCTACGATATGTTTATCTAGGGAATCTATACCCTAGACCCTCCTTTGGGAACCCAAGCACACTCATATAAAGTCCACAATATCTACAATGCGTTTTTCTAGGGAATCTAGACCCTACAACCTCCTTTGGAAACCCATGCACATTCATATACAGTCCACGATATCTACGATACTTTTCTCTATGGAATCTAAACCCTCTACCCTCCTTTGGGAACCCAAGAACATTCATATTTAATCCATGATATCTACGATACGTTTATATGGGGAATCTAGACCCTAGACCTTTCTTTGGGAACCCAAGCGCATTCATATATATTCCATGATATCAACAACTAATGACCTAAATATTTTATTTGGGTTCAAGGTCTGCGAAGACGTCTGTATAAAAAATATTCATTGTCTTGCGTTATGATTTTCCTTATTCATCTACGATGAGGACTCTTAAGCATGATCTCCACTCCACTCTAGATATAGGTATGTAAAATTGTCCATGAGAAAACACGGGTTTGGGTAGAAACAAACCAATTGTCTCCATGGTTTGACCTTAGTTGTTATTTATTGTCATAGCAAATGCAACTGTCACCGAAAATTGACTACACCGTATTTTAAAAGGAAACTTCGTCTCCGCCGGAGACACAAACTTCCTAGTTAGTAAAACAAAATCACTTACTTTAGTATCCATTAATATTTTTGTCATCTATCACGTGATTGACCAACTGAGTCACTTTTAGTCTTGTACACAAAATCATTTCTTGTATCGATATTTTGGAGCAACATGATCACGACTTTCAACTTTAAACAATGATTCGGCTATCCGATACTTTGACACTATAAAGAAATTCATGAGTATAAACCATTACATCAGCACTGTTAGTGTCCGAAGTATCAACGTTATTAGAGTTGTGATACTCTTCACCTAAAAATGCTTATACATGAAAAAATTTAAAAAAATTTAAGAAACAACTTTTTGAATAATGGTTTTAATGTTTTCTTTTTTTAAGAAACAACTTACCAATTTATTGTGTTTTCAAAGGAGAAGGGAAAACGTTTTATGATAAGACGGTTTGATGAAGTTTCTAAAGAAGGAATAAAGCTATTAGACCATAAGTAACTAAATTAAAGCTCAAGTGTTTAATAGGCTGTGTTTGATTTCTATAAGAAATTAGATTAAGACAATAACTAAAACGAAAGTGAAAGACTTAACTTATTCAGATTTAAGTAGTTAATAATTTGGTTGGTTTTATGTTGTTTAATATAGAGACCGAATATTGTTTAACTAAAACGAAAGTGAAAGACTTGAGTTATTCAGATTTTAGTATTTAATAATTTGGTTGGTTTTATGTTATTTATTATAGAGACCGAATATTGTTTAAATATATGATTTATTATGGTTTTAATGTTTAGGGTTTATTTAAGGATATTTTTGTAATTTATGTACTAATGACATATGAATGTAATTAAGTTGATTCATTAATGGCGTTTTAGGGAGTCTAAATCTCTAAAGGCTGTGGTAACGACACGTGGCAAAAATTTAAAACCTTATTATTTTACTATATAAGATATTTTTGTAATTTATGTACTAATGACATATGAATGTAATTAAGTTGATTCATTTATGGCATTTTAGGGAGTATAAATCTCTAAAGGTTGTGGTGATGACACGTGGCAAAACTTTAAAACCTTAGAGCAGCCCCATCAGAGAACCCTCATGGGGTTCTTAAAAAACATATTATATTAATTTCTTTTTTTAGTGAGAAAAAAAATCAAAAACGGACCAATAACAAGATGCCACGTGGCGAACCCGAGGAGAGAAGGGATCTTAAATTAGAGACTGTAAGATACAGTTCTTCACTATTTACTAGGACCCACAAATAAAATATTAATTATTTTTAAGAACCTCTCTCTTTAAAACCCTTAATGTACATGCTCTTATTCTTTTACTATATAAGATCCTTGGTAATTCTTACAACAGAAAAATCTAAGAGATAAGATAAATTTACAAATATTGTTCGGTTGAGAAAATTTTAGTATACTATCCAAAATCCTCTATTATCCCCTATATTAATTGAGAAGAAATTTCTATCACGTGTCTCTAAAGAAAATAAACCAATAAAATAATTTTATTCATGTTATTAAAAACTATTAAACTCATTAAAAATTCATAATTCATTAATACATAAACTATATTAGACCGCATCCCATTTGGAATTGATAGCACATCTTCTCTCATCTCCTTTTGAAGACAAAAAATGACTTCCGCTCATCATCGAAATATCTTTCCGCTTCTCTCCAAAGTATAAAACGTACTTGTAGGAAGAAAAAAGATTTGAGATTTTGATGAAACAAAATATGCTTTTAGAACAAGTTTTGAAATTTCATATTCATGATTTTCTTCTTGACATTTATTAAATATATCATGTCACATAGTTATTAAATTTATTTGACACAATGAGACTCTAATTGATACATATCTATATTCATATTATATATATATCTATATTATTTTTTTTTGGGTTAATTTTCAAACTAAAAAAAAATTACAATTATACAATGACATGTTATATGTTAATATATCATATAAATATTTTTAAAACGTTATACCATAAATTAACTATTATTTTAATACAAAATAATTTAATTTAAATATATTATATAATAATTTTATGAATATATAATATCCGAGACGAGTTCGGGTTGTAAGCTAGTTCTTCTTTAATTAGCTTCCAGCTTTGAAAAAATATTCAAAGGGGATACTTTTCTTTTTCTTAATATAAACTGTTATTGAAAGTTCGAAAAAAAACCAAACCTTTATATTTAGGTTTAAGATATTCCATTTAAACATCGTTATGTATATAAACTCTTTTCTTGTTATGCCTATAGCATTATTTATGAAATAAAAACTCTTAAAACAATATATACAAGAGAATAACAAAATTACAACATAAAATTGTATAAATGAAGAAGCATGTCTGAACATTAACATATACAAAACATCAAAAAAGCAGCATTCTCGATCACCTAAATGTTGTTACCGCAGCTATCTCGGACTCGAGTTGTTCATAAAAGTTACCATGAGCAATCGCAATCTGAGGCCATGTGATGCCTACAGCTTCTCCAAGACTAACACAATTAAACATGCATAAAGAGTAATCAGGAAACGGAAGACAGTAACCTACTTGCTAACAACCTTTCAAATTTTTTTCCGCAATGCGATAACAAAGATGTAAGAAAGAGCTTATGTTGCTTATATTCTTCTCATAGTGCATCCACTAAGGCCTCAACACAGCTACCTCACCCAACTTAACGGACGAAAACGAGTTCCCTGCCATATACGAAAAAAAAAAAAAACTTGGCAACACACAATGATGGAAACAAGAGGAGCCACACAAGAAGGCTGCGATGGAACCTTGAACCAGAGCATATACTACGCCTAGACGGATCTCTGAAACCCGTCTAACCGCATAAAGCTTCGTCGCTGATAAGATACCAAGAGAAGTTAATTCCGAACACGATGCCAGATCCATCATGCTGCCATATCGCCTCCCCTGACATAGCCTAGCAAATGGCCACGACCGCGCTTGACACATCTCCGAACCACCACAAGAGCTAGCTGATACCACATATGTGGTTTACTGATGCTGGAACTATGTCCTCAAGGTTTCCAAAACCAGGCCAATGACGAGATCCGGAGGAACAGCTAGTCTAAGGTGAGCTTGACTAAAAGTCATGAGCCAAAATAGGAGAGAGCCGTTAACTGGTTTAATGACCTCTCTAACTAACTTGTGATATGATGGAAGTGAGGCTGTAATGATAAGAACCACAACAAATGTGAAAGTCTATTGATACTTCTTAAGAACACTCAAGAATTCAGAACACTCACGAATTAAAGAGTCAAGACATGTGTTTAACACAAACAAACCTTTTTATTAGTCAAAGGGTGAAAAAACAAGACTATATCTCAAGACTTTATATAGCCAGGTTCAAAGATTTAATCTAAGAAAAAACACAATAAATCTGCAAAATAAAAAAAGGAAAAACATAGTAAGAAAATCAAAGTCTAGCCGTTAGGCTTTAAACACAAGAATAGTCTAAAAAGGGAAAATTGATCTCATAGTCTTCAATCTTAATATTTCGTGATATTAAGATACTCCAGCTGGTTCAGAGGTTTCTTAGGCTCCTTCTAGGCTCATAGAAACCGTATTTAGGAGGCCAACAAGTCGTAGAATGAACATAGCCCATTTGGCCTTATCAGTTATGTGAGAATCCACTGGACATGTTCTCACTATTTTGCTTCTATCTAGAGATTTATAAGCGTTCTCTGGGAGATCTTTAGTGGTTTGGAAAGCTGACTCAGAGAGATTTATTTTGGTGGGTGGATCGTCTCCTGGGTTGCTCTGAGCAGTATTGGACATTTGTTGGAAGGCGTCCTTCAATCGTGAGCTCCCAGGTGAAGTTAGAAGAATGACCTCAAACTGATCAAGTGGGATCAGTCATTCATGTTCCAGCTGATCTGGGAAGATTTTAAACTTTTTTTCGAGATCCTTGCTTCTTGTTCTTGACATAGTTCCAATTGGTTCATGAGGAGCTTGAATGTCTTGATTTGTAGGCTCAATTTCCTCTTCACTCTTGAATGCAAGATCAACCTTTAGCTTGATGCTTTCATACTGGATGAACTCATCATCTTGTGTTTCAATTGACACTTTTTCTATTAATGAAACTGAAGAGTCGGTGAGCATGTATCTAAATTTGACTCTTAGTTATTAGGAATACATGTGAATTTAAATTTTACTATTTATGTTTGTTATTACACAAACTATTTGATTTGGTGACCTCTGTTTATTGTGGTTTGCATAGGTGGTGAGTTCAAGTTCTTGTTGATCTTTTTTCAGAAGAATCACCACACTAAATTCTTGCTGAATAAAGAAAATACCAGTAGAGAAGACGATCTAAAAGCTGTAGTGGGAAAGTGAAGGCATGCATGGATGGTGGGGAGTGGATTTGGAAGAGAGATACGGAGATGTGGTTGCTAGAGTTTATGAGATTTTTTCTAGACTAAGTTAGTTAATGACTTATTCGTTATTTGTTACTAACACTTGGGTTATTAATAAAATATTTTTCTGAATTTATCTTGAATATTTTTTATATAATAATAATTATCTTATATGGTTCGGCTCGACTACAAAATATGTTAATACGGCTCAGATTAATACATCGAATTTAGTAAGTTACTAGAAAATATAAGATAACAACAAATGTGCTACAATTAAGTATATTAGAATGAAATATTAGAGCTACTATAGCTATTATGAATTATATAAAAACAAACAATTTCGTGCTATTATAAATTACCATATAATAGTTGGAAAAGTTTACGCTATTATAAGGAGGATCTAAGATAGCTCCTCATGTCATAGCCAACATTAAAACGTTTTAATATGCATATTGTAGCGCTTTTACGGCTCTAATAGTGTGCATTTTTGTTGTAGTGGTGGTCTCTTATTAACTCAATACCCCTTATGATATCTCAAGCTTTTTTACTTAGAATGGCTTCTCGCGGTTGCATTCTCGACACTCGACTTCTACTATGAAGTTCTCGGGTTTTTAGCTTCCGACTTAAAAACTCAATTTTTATTTACCCTTAAGGTTTTCATTCAGAATGAAATACAATATGATACAAACAAGATTCAACAACACATGCGTGTGACTCTCCTCGATACTCATGCAACCAAGAATCAATTTGATTCCAAAACCTCACATAGTATTCGTGAATTTCCTTGAGAGTAGGAAGATCTTTCCGTGTTAATATAAGAAATCTTTTGTATTTGTAGAATATCTAGTTCTAGTCATGTCTAAAGAACTTAGGAAATGTGCAATCTAAAAAATAAATTTTGGATTTTGATAACGAAACTGTGGGAAAAAAAATTCAAATAGGAAATAAGAGTTTGGATCGAGGAAAATAAGAAATTGATCGAGTAAAATATGATTGGGCCGATCAATACGAATCGTGCCCATATACCAGGTAGTCGGATCAAACTATAACTAGACATCGACTTCTGCACTAAAATTTGACCCTAATAACCTTTTATAATTAAAATTAGTGGGGTTCATGTAATTTACATGTGTAGATAGACATGTAGGTGTATGCATGTTTTAATTTAGCTAAGTGTTTAGAGACATGTTTTGGCATTCTTTATCTACATTTCAATAAATACATGGAAATGAATTCGTTTTACTTAAGAAACCTAAACGTAAGGAAACTATGCCAAATTCACAAGCAATTTCGACCATTTAACCGAGTATATTTAAGGTCTGAGCGAAAGTTTTCAAAGAGTTAAACCCGTGGAGGTCTATGAATTTTAAGGAGAAGTATGACACAAGGAATTCCAAGAGAGAGATCTGAGTGTTTTGATAGTTCCAACTATTTTTTTCTGTTAGTGCATCAATCTTGTCAAGAGACAAGGTAAAGCTCTGCATGATAAAAGAAATAGGATTAGGCAGTTCTTTTTATGGAATTCTTTTCGAATCTTACCGTAAATTCAACATCTTCTAGTTTAGATCTGAGTTAGAGTAAGTATGATTAGTTATTTTCGAGTTCTTGATTTTTCTTATATTTAGTTCCGAATCTAACTACGTCTTTTCGTTTTGATAGTCAGCGTTCATCTTCTGACTATCGACCTAATGTTTTGGTCAGAAGGAACGAAGTGATCCAAGGTTGATTCTGAATGGATCAGCCATATTCATATTTAGAACCGTTCATATTTAGGCTTAGGATAATCAAACCAATCCAGGTGAGTGCGGTGATGCTTGTTGCATGTTAATTGGGGATGCATGTGTGGGGTCAGTTTAATGATTCATTCATTTAGCATGCATTCACGATAGAGTATTAGACTTGATTGCATTGAAATTATTCTAAAGTTATTTAGATGGAGTTAACAGACAAAAAATGATCAAATGCTTTTATATAGAGAATTGGATGGTTATTGATAAATGTTGTATAATATCAACCAAAAGTGGTAATTGGTTTGAGTATGATTTTCTTATTGTGGTGAATCCTTATTGGGATTGGAGTTCTTCTATACGACTTTCTTGTTATCCTACTGAAGATAGAAAGACTTATAGTGATAGGGGTGATCGTCTAAATTCACTGATGTGTGACGACGTAGCTAAGGTGATGTTATGTCATGTGTGCCTTAGTGACTGCAGGATAGGTGTTCCAGTTGGTAACAAATATAAAGTTTGATATGCATGGCCCTAGGATGTGTTTATATTTATGATTGTTTGTGCTTTATTGTAGCTTCATTCCCTCCATATTACTCTTATATAAATGCTAAATTTTGTGCGTGGTCATTGGTCACATTTTATTTGTTTTTATTTCGTTTACTCTCTTATGATTCCATTGCTTGCTGCTTGTTATTTTGAGTTTTTCGGATTAGTTTATATTACGTGTTTAGAGGAAGTCGTACTCACTGAGAAAATTAATTGATCACCTCTCACTATCTTTTGTTGCTAACCTTTGTGGAATGAGTAGCGTAAGGCTGAACGTTAGGATCATTGAAGTAGATTTATTAATTTCTTTTGTAAGGAATATTTTTATACGCTTTTAATGTATACTCTAATAAAATATAAAACGGACATTTTTTTGAAGTTACGAGTGTACGCCTGATATCATCTTTTTACAAAACTCGTAGTCTCGATCGGGTTGAAAAGCGTTAGGCCACGGTTACGAAGGAATATATCACATATAGTTTGACTTGGTTCGTTGGATTTTTTTTTTGTAACTTCGATATGATGGATTGGTTTGTTCTTTGCCTTCAAACACTGGGAGATGTCATCTTCACTACACATTAAGGATTTGTAACCACTTATATGTCTTTATAATTTCTTGACTCCGTGGTTACCCAATCTATCCTCATATTCTCATCTTTCTCTTGTTCTAACCCTAAATTCTTCTCTTCGATATCACATTCATATAGAAATTTTACGATTGGATCTCTAGTCGATCAGGTGTCCTTTAAATACCTGCATGGAATCTAGAACATTTAGGTGGAGTGACCAATGGTCCATAACACATCTAAGTGGACGAGATACAATGTACCTAAAGAGAAAGATGAGGAATTGTTAGAAAAAAAACCATAGAAGAACGGTGGAGGCTAACTGAAGAAGTAGTAGGAAGGAGTTGTACCAAATCAAGATGGAGAAGCTGGGAAGGAGAAGCACATACAAGGACATCATGGAGCCAAAGGATCCAAGAGATCAAGCTAGGAGAAGAAACCATTGCGAAGGTTAGATCGTTTAAACTATAAGAATTTGATCCGACCTTCGGGGATTTGTCTTTGCCCATTAGTAGGCTATATCTTCACCAGCTTTGGTATGTTTATCTTTTAGAGCAGTTTTGTATCCACCGTCAAATAGGATGTTTCTATATGTTAATGGTGTTTTTCTTTAATTAATACAAATAAGTGAAATTTACTTTCACTAGTACTAATCTTTAGTGGAATTACTAGTTTAATATTCTTTTACTAACTTAGGCCTTGATTGGTACAACTTATATAAAGCAGTAGCATAAACTAGCATAAGCATCAGCATTAGTTGTTTATAAACTACATGCAATTTCTTAAATTATGTGATTGGTAAAAATATAAGCATTTGGATACAAAATTACCATAATAACATAAGATAATAATTTAAAATTTAATTAAGTAAGGGTATTATTGTAATTCTTAATTTATAATGCTAATGCTAAGTCAAATGCTCTAACCTTGAGCATTAGCAAAATGAGCATTTAGAACTCCAAATGCTTTGTTTAATGCTATAAATGAAAATAGTTGATTGGATATAACAAAGCATTAAGCTCACCCAAATGTTTTACCAATCAAGGCCTTAGTATTAAGGATGTTAAAAAGTACGAAATTATCCTTACGATAAACTAACTAAATACTCTTTTTAATCAATAAAAAAAATCCTAATTTTTTTTTAAACAATTGTTTTGTCGAACTCATTATTAAAATTTTTAAAACACATTTTAAAAATTTATTTCTGTTTCTTTTTTAAAAAATTTTCAACTTATTTTTTGGACTCTTAAAAAAAAATATGCAAAAATAAATGCTTTATTCCTTGCCACCTCCATCACACGTGAAAAAATCCGTAAAATTTCAAATAAATCCGTAACACATCAAATAAATCTGTTACACCACCATATTATTTGTGTAATTTTTTCAGCATCTATTTCAGTTTTCAGAGTTAAATAAATTTGCATCAAATACAATTAATTCGACACTAAAATTTAAATATGCAAAATAAATCCGCAAATTATGAAAAAACTGCAAAATCACGTTAAGATCTCCGCCACTTAAAAATAAATCTTCAAATTAAATCTGAAAAAATTATATCTACAAAACAAATCCGCATAAAATTAAATTTGTTACACTATAAAAAAATCTGTTACATTACGTACTAGTTTAGTAATTTTTAAAACCCGTTTTTCTTGTTGCGGATTTTCTATAAAAAAATCCGCCACAAAGCAATAAATCTACAACAAGTAAAATTAAATCTGTAAAAATAATCCGTAAAAATTAAATCTGTAAAAAAACAATCTTCAACTCATGTTTGTGAAGTTTTAAAAATTAATATGTGGATTTCTATTTGTTGGGAATGTAACATTCTCGTAAATATTTTTTTTTCTATTAAATGTTGTCGATTTTTTTTTAATTGGAAACTAAGAGGGGTGTATTGAGCTGTGGATTTTAAAAGGTTTTGGGGTTTTCTTAAAGTCCTCTATTATTCAATTAAGAATTTTAAAATATCCTCCCAAATCTAGTGTTATTGAACATGAGATTTATGTAAAGTCATTTACAATCCTCTGTTATTCAAACAAGAATTTTTAAAAATTATGTCAAATCCACTGTTATTGAAAATGTTTTAAGTATTATGATTTTAATGACTGTAGGAGATTTTAGAGGATTTTAGGAGACTTTTTTAGTTAAAAATATAAAGATCCAAATCTCATAATTTTAGATAGAATTATTGGGGATTATACTACCAAATCATAACAACTTCTTTAAAATCACCCAAAACCATCAAAATCATCTAAAATCTTATTAAAACTCAAATTAAATGCTAAGTTCAATACACTTCCCTAAAAAAATTTCATGGTTGAAGACTTGAAGTTGCATTTGGATAAAAATAAATTAATATTGGCAAGTTAGACTAAATAATTTTTTTTTTTTTTAGTTGAGCACTAATTTTAATAAGATATTGTCTTCCCATATAAGTTGACTTACTCTCGTTATATATGGAAAGAGATAGAGTTAAGGAATGTTCTATTGGAGGATGATGAGTTGAAAAATTTAAATTATCAGTATGATAGTTGCCAATAGAGACCGAAAGATAATCAATTATCAAAGGTTACTGAAAAGAAAAAACAAATCGACGATATAAATCAAGTTGACGACGACTCATAAATTTTAGATAGAATCGTAGAAATAATACGAGAGTCAAGGATTTGACTTTTTTTTTCTTTTGGCCTGGAACCAAGGATTTGACTAATCCCATTAATAACTAGCAGAGTTCACAATATCATTATAAGCAGATGTGTGATACACCAGGTATAAAAAAGATGCGAAGTAAAACCGTTTGTTCTCGATAAGACGATAACTGATTTTAACCCATGTATCAGTTGGTTCATTTCAATGTTTTCAAACCCGGCCAAACCGGCGTTAAAACCGGTTTCAATCGTGTATCGGATGACTAACTAAGTTAGATTGATGAAAAACCTAAAAAAGTTAGTAATCTATATCATTTTGGTAAAAACTCGTTCAGTGAACTAACTAAACCGGTTGGTCTAGATCTGATAATTATAAATCAAAATTATCAAACTTTTTATCTATATTAAAGATCTTTTCTACAATTCAATAAAGTAATCCGCGGATTTGTGGATTGCTCGTCGACTTTATAAATCTAAATAAATATATATATATAAGGTCAATTTAGTAATTTACGTTTTCAAAAAGTAAAATGTATTTTCTTTTTCAACAAGGAAAAGATTTAGTTAATATTTTTATTTATAAGTTTATATTTTGTTAGGAGAGAGTCCACCTATACGCGGATATATAACTAGATTTTTTTATAATCCGTGATTTAAAATTTGAAAAAAAAAAAATGAAAACATAATTAAATAACATGTGACATAATAAAATTAGATTGAAAAAATGATGTAAAACCACCAAGACATAAAGTTAATACCTATTTGATTATCTTGTTTTTTACATCAATCGCGCTAATTACGAAATTTTAATATTAAACTTTATATAATAAGTTATATATATTTATTTATTTATTTAATAATACTAAAATATTTTAAAATATATATAAACTAGAGAAAACTCACATAAGAACATTATTATAATTTTAATCTGTAACATGAAAAAAATTATGATATTCAATTTGAAAGTATAATTTTTTTTTTTTAAACATTGAACTATTAATATGATAGAAAGCTTACAAAGTATAATTGTAAAACATTAGTTATACAGTGGACACATAACAAAAAAATTTAAAAAAAACGTTCATTATCCATGGTTCTTTTTGCCAAGATATCTGCTAGAATATTGGAGTTTCGACGTGTCCATCTAAATTTGACTTCACTAAACTTGACCTTCCATTTTTGCACTTCCTGTATCCAATTATGATTTGCCAAGCTCCTTTTGTCTCCATTCACTACGTAACATATTGATTATCTCCTTCAAATATTACCTTTCAATATCCTTTCCCCAACAATACTGCATAACCATTACCAAAGCTCGCAATTCACTAATAAAGCAGAGGTGAAGAGTGGATCCAATTGATTGAACAGCTCCAAGATAAGTACCATTATCATTTCTCAATAGTTATCCTGCCTTTGTTCTATTATTAGCAGATAGAAAGCTTGCATCGTAATTATATTTTATCCAACCTCTTTCTGGTTTTGACAACCTTCTTGAGCATTTGAGTGTCTTGGTACTACATGCCGCTGATATCCATCCTGATGGTAATTTTCAACCACTTCCCACTCCAGGGTATCAATTTTTGCAATTTTTAGAGATTACATCCAAGGAATATTTGTCTTCTGGTGAGTCAGAATATTACGACTTCCATATACGCCATAACAACCACAATGGTAACTGGATATGATTCGAGAGAGTAGATTGTATTTTGCAATCCAATATGACTTCAATTTTTTCCTCAACTAAAGCCTTATCATCATACAAGATTGAGTTTGAAATACTTGATGCTCTCCATAGGAATTTGGCATAGTCACATGCGAAAAATAGGTGATTTGTATTCTCCTCCGCCTTAAAATACCGTTTACATACCGAATCCTAAGACATATGTCTTCTCCGCATTATTTCACCAGTTGCTAATATTCCAGATAATAGCTTCCACACAAATTGTTTCACCTTTGGTGGTGACTTCACTTTCCACACTTCTCCTTTTAATTTGACATTGCCAGGTTGTGGCTCGACTAATTGTCTTGTAAATAATGTGTGATAAACCAATAGCCTGATCTTACCGTATATTGCCCATCATCATTAAAATGCCAGCCAAGTAGGTCCACATCTTCTTTATTTCCCAGCTTGAGTTACAAAAACTTATCGATATCTTCGTCCACCACCATACTTTGAACTAGATTCTCATTCCACTATGTTCAGTCATTATTGAGCCATTAAAAAAACTTAACATTTGTAGATTCTGGGTTTCTAGGTCTTGGAGCTCGTGGTGGATTATCTGGGATCCAAGGGTCTGCCCACACTAATGCACTCTCCATTTCCAATCACAAATCTTAGTCCTTTTTTCAAAGAATCTCGATCATCCATAAGATATTTCCAAGCATATGTTGGTTGTTTACCCTTCTTTGCATTAAGAATATTCTCCTCTTTGAAATATCTAGCCTTGTACATTCTTGTCACCATACTATGAGGGTTATGGAAAAAAACGTTATACCTGCTTGCCAAGAAGTGCTAAATTGAAGCTCTCAAGATCCTTAAAACCCATACCTCTTTCTCTTTTTGGTAGATTCAATCTTTTCCATGCGAGCCAATGTTTTCCTTTCTTTCCTTCACCTGAACTCCACCAGTAGGTTGCCATTATTCCATTAATCTCATCACAAACCTCTTTTGTAAATCTAAAGATATTCATGTTGTAAATGGGCATAGCAGTTGCAACAGACTTCAGAAGAACCTCCTTTCCCCATGGGAGAGGAACCTCTTATTCTAGTCCTGTGTTGTAGCCTTTACTTTTTGCACAACATGTTTAAACATTTATTTCTATTTCTTTTCAGTCTGCTCTCGTATACCCAAATATTTTCCTCCCCCTCTATCATTGTGTATTCCCAAGATTCTTCTCATTTGCCTTTTCACTGATCTTTTGACCTTGCTTCTAAACGTTATAGGCTTATAGCAGACTTCCTCAAATTTACCGATTGCCCTGAAACCGCTTCATACAAACTCCATACTTTCTTAATGTTTTTGCAGGATTTAGCATTAGCTAACGAAAAAAAGGTGAATCATCTTCAAAAAACAAGTGGCTAATCACTGGCCATGTGTTATTGAGTTTTATACCCTGCAAACCTCTCTCTGACTTCCTTGTTCATAAGTGATGTAGAGAAATTTTTTCCTATAATTTTACCGCAAGCGCACAGTTATGTGGTTGTAGTATATAGGATTAACGCTTCCCAAGAGACTCTTTGGAACACAATTCAATCTAGTTTCTAATTAATCTAGGCGATTCAAATGTAGATATTCTTTGCTCACCCCATTAGCCTTAATACCACTAACGATTCCTTCAAACTTCTCCAAGTGATCCATGGGGTACTCAGTAGGCAAACCTTGAAATAAAATTCTGACCCATGTGTGTGTAGTACTGGAACTTCAACTCAAAATCATTCATCTCAAAAGGTGGAGGTCTGATAGCTGACATATTGGCATAAAAAGGGTATGGTCTGTTGTAATCAGTCAAAGTATGGACAGGATTTTCATTGCCACCATTGTTGTTTTGATTTGGTTCCACAACCACCATCACATTGCCTACAGCATCTAGTCTCTAAAACTGCTCATTGTACTTATTTCCTTTTGTATCAACCAAATCCCCTATTTCATTCCTTGCCAAAACCACTAGTGCTGGAGGCATTGTTGCTTGATATGTGGTTCTTGCTAACTTTCTGTTCTCGCGCTCGATCCTTGCTAACTCTTGATTAGAAAGGTTTAGTAACTCTTCTTCTCATGTGTTGCTTCTGGTTCTATTTTTAGGCATACACCTGAAAGTGACAAAGAGGAAAAAGAGAAAAACGTAAGTAACAAAAATAAAAATAAAAACCTAAACTAAACTTTAATCCTAGATTGTTAATTGGCTTTAATCAGAGTCCCCGGCAACGGCGCCAGAAAACTTAATGTAGAGAAAGTTTTCCCTATAATTTTACCGCAAGCGCACATTTATGTGACTGTAGTATATAAGATTATCGTTTCCCAAGAGACTCTTTGGAACACAATTCAATCTAGTTTCTAATTAAGCTAGGCGATACAAATGTAAATTAAAAGACAAAAGTAAATCAAAGCACGAAAATTTGTTGTTTTTAAACGATGAAAAAAAGCGCTAGGTCTCGGGATTTTTGCGGCATGTCTAAATCTAAGCGGGAATCTACCTAGTAATCTAATTAAGGAATGTTCTAGAACACAAACAAAAGTCTATAGAAAACCAGCTTTCGCTGCAAAACTCTAACTATGCCTAGTTAGCTAAACTACCAAATTCCTTTGAGTAATCTAACAAGTAAAGCATGCAATCAAACAAGTTTGTTAAGTTCACAAGCTATCTAGTCCAAATTCCTTTGCAACTAGTAATCACTTGCTCAATTAATCTATTTTTCAATTAGCTAAGTCCACTTCCGTTTTCTTACCTAACCTATGACTTATATCTAGGTGATCAAGATAGATCTAAGTACATATGCTCAGATTAATTGAAGAACTCTTAATTAAACTCCTAGTTATGAAAACCCTTAATTAAGATTCATAAATCCTTAGAATCCCTAAACCTAACTAGTGAATTAATCGCTCATGGTTTAGAAGAACACATACATGATTGATGAAAAGTATTGCATTAAGAAATCAAAACAAAAGAAAGCGGGATAAGAAATCTTCTCCACAAGATCTGGGTTTTGATCAGGTTGCAAAACTCACAAGAACAAAAGTCTTCTCTCCAAAAGCTATGTTAGCCACGGTCGAGGTAGCTGGCCTCTGTGTCTATATAGCCACGACTTTTGCCACGTTTTTTCGGTGGCTAATATCGTAGTTATATAGCTACGGTTCTGTACCGTGGTAAAGACGTGGCTAGATAGCCACAGTATAGCCAAGACATATATAGTCACCCTATAGCAACGGATTATTTTCGAGACTATTCTTATATAGCCACAGATTTTCTACTGTAACCACGGAAATCTCCGTGACTATTTCTAGAATTCTACTAGTGAATCTCGTCAAAACGACATATTTCCAGTAAAACTTATATATCTTGGGGTCCAGATGTCCAGTACGCTTGATTCAAATTGGAGAATAAAGTTAACCTTCGCGCCTACAAATAGATATGAATATGTAGATCACCTCCTGATTCGTCGGTTAAGAGGGTTAATGGTCCTCCGACTTCTGGAGTTTGGATTCTGTCTCTGCATCTTTTTTGCTAGTTACTTTACTTCATTTTGTTCCAAAAAATCATTTACTAGTAAAACCTGTATAAATACCTAAAACATACTAGAAAGACTTTATAAAAGCACATATATCATGGTAGAAAACCGGTAAAATCTATGGTACATCAATATTATAAGAGAATTTTAATTAGTAACTAAAATTAAAAATCCTCATTGAAACTCTATCTAAACTACACGTCATTATTTGTTATTTAATTTTTTTTTCTCCGTCCTCTCTAGAAACATATAGACGATTAAAAAAATTGAAGATAAGAAAGCAAAGGACCAAATATAAAGATAGGAGATAATCTTACTTTTTTTTAATTGAATGAGAGGCTACAATAAAAAGTTACATTTTGGGAATGTAATCCTACTGTCGCCAAGAGCGAGATTATATACTCTCCCCCCCCCTTCTCCTTCTCTCTCTCCCTCTCTCTCTCTCCTCGTCTTGCCAGATCTATGTACTTATCCTCCTCCAATCATATTTAGTTTGAAACTAAGATTTTCGCCCTTCTAAACCTTCAAAACTCATTTTACAATGCATTTTTTGTGTTCATGATTTTTTGCTATGCGATAAATTTTGCAAGTAAGTTGGAATTGATATTCGGAATCCAAGATATACTCCAGATCTGCTCAGAGAATCTAGCTATATGAGAAGTTTGAATCTGTATAATAAAAATTAAAGATTCATTGAAACTGGATATGAATATTCTAATATCAAGGTCAAAATATCATAATCTAAATATGGATATTCAAAAGAGAATTTTATACATATTATGTGATTTTAAATCGACTTTGGTTATATGTATAGGTTGTCAACTAAAATGTTTTTTCCTTATTTTAGACATTTAATAATTATGATCTAGATATCCAGGATATCTCGATGTTTAGAGATCTTCGGAATCTGAAATTTTCTTTTATTATTTATGTGTTTCAACTGCTTTCTTTTGATGAATCCTGCAATTGTTTCACTTATAAGATTATTATTTTTATAAATACTGCAGGAGCAATGGTGTAGCCAGTCACCATGAAAATCATAATAACAAGTTGACACACATGTAAGATTGTAAATTTAAAGAAACAATTTTTTTTTTATAATTTTGCTATTATAAGTCTTGAAACTGGTGAATATGATATAAAAAAAACTAGAATGTTTTAAGCAAAAAAAATGTGAAGATTAAATAATAAAAAGTAGTTAGTATTTCTTTTACATACAAAATAAAAAAAAACTGCAAGGTTATAAACAATCATATACATAGTTAATGATTAGATGATTATCTGCGTTACTCGCGGATTTGTTTCTAAAATATTTTATATAACAAAATACATTACTTTTTTTATATAAAAAAGTGGACATTAAGGAAACAGTAGTCAGATGAAATTTCGGGAGAATGATCATCTTTGTGATAATTGTTTTAGCCGTCGTGGAATCCGATATCGCCAAAGCTTTCTCTATTGCGTAACTTTTTCGAACTGCTCGACCCGGGATGAATCGGCCGCCACGTGTTCTTGTCTGAATGGCAAGGCGGTCGGGCAGTGTGGTCAGTGAAGAGAGCAGTTCGAGGCGTTACAGTTTGAATTCCAGTAAAACCTTCGATAATTTTAGGGTTTCTCATTCTTTTAATAACTGGTTAATATATCCTTTTTAATATATAATCTAAGAGGACAAAAAACTGAGACACCATTAATTAAAATTACGTTATATATATATATATATATATTTTTTTTTAAAGGAAAGCTTGATTAAAAGAGATTCAAGAAAAAAATAGTGTGAAATTTGAAATATGATGTCTTGATTTTTGTTGGAAAAATTGTGGTTGGTAATAAATTAGAAATTTATTTGACTTAAATGTGTTGATAAATATAAGGTAGTTATTCCAATTAAAATTTTATTATTATTTAATTTAAAAAGAGAAAATATATATCAAAAGGTGAGATATCACATGTCACCTTCTTAGAGCTTGTGTTTAGAGAAACCTTAAAATATTATATAAAATTAGTTAACAAGTTAAAGTTTTTATAAAAATATGTATATTTATGCTTTTTAATATTTTTATCATTAGACACATACTTTTAGTTTCAGAAATATTTTATGCATCCTTATCAAATTATGCAAGGTTATCAATTCTCTATTGACCACATATTCCACAAGTGAGAAAATATCTTACCTTTTTACATCCAATGGTATTTTCTATAAGATAGATGTTTAACTCTAAATAAGTGATAAGCTAAAACTTAAGATCCGGTCTCCTTCGCTTTCGCCCCTCCTACTCCTTTCAAATCTTCGACATGCGCCTTCGAAAAATTTAAACTAAGTAAAACGCTTGAAATAATTTTATGTTTTTCTCTATGAATTTAATTCAATGTTGTACAAATTGTTCTATGAATTTAAGTCATTGTTTTATCACTTTATTGTTATGTAAAGTTGGATGTCGATTGAGTGCATGCTTTGTCATCCGGGCTTACAGAAAAATAAAATGAATAACAGTGACTTAAATTCATATACCAGTTTGTACAACAGTGACTTAAATTTATAGAGCAAAACATAAACTAGTTTCAAGCATTTTACTTAGTTTCAATTTTTAGAAGGTGCGGGTCGAGGATGTGAGAGGGGTGAGAGGGACCGAAGAGGAAGGAGATGGGACCTTAAATTTTACACTATCACCTACTTAGGGTTGAATTTCCATCTTATAGCAAATACCATTGGGTGTAAGAAAGTAAGATATCTCTTACTTGTGGAATTTGTGGTTAGTATAAAATTGATGATCTTGCACAATTTGATAAGAATGTATAAAATTTGAAACTAAAAGTATATGTCTAATATAAAAATATTACTTAAAAAAATTCAACTTGTTAACTAATCATATATTCCCTCTGTTTTTGAAAGAGAATCATTCTACAAATTTTCACGCATATCAAGAAAAGTATTAAAATTTCTATTTTACCCCTTATTAATACACTAAATAGTTTTCTCTTTCCAATTAATACATTAAAGAAATAATGTTAAAATTGAATTTTTATTCAAATTTTTGTATTAGAATCCTAGAATGACACTTTTTCAAAAACAAATTAATTAGGCTAGAATGACACTCTTTCGAAAACTAAGGGAGTATAATATTTTACTGTTCCTTTAAACACAAATTATAAGAAGGTGACATGTGGCATCTCTCCTTTTAACATGTATCTTCTCTTTCAAAATTAAAGAATAATAAAATTTTAATGGGAATAACAAAATAAATTTAATGAACCTTACATTTATCAACACATTTAAGTCAAAGAAATTTATAATTTATTATCAAACACAATTTCCCAAACAAAAATCAAGACAAAAACTCAACTAACCATCGTATTCCAAATTTCACACTTTTTTTTTTCTTGAATCTCTTTTAATCAGATTTTATATATTTTTGAAAAAAATATAACGCAGTTTTAACTAATGGTGTCTCAATTTTTTGTCATCTTAAATTATATTTAAAAAAATATAAAACTTGGTTCCCGTGCGTTGGAAACCAAAAACTGAACACAACTCAACAATATTGATGGTGTAGCAAACTCCATTAATATTGAAACGGAGTCACCATTGGTTGACATCCTCACAATCACGCAGATAAGCCAAGTAGCAAGAGGCTAAGAATTACCTCACCGCGTCTGGATAAGTGTGGTAATGGCGAGAACCAATGTGTCCCATCCCAATGTTGCTCATGAGCGTCTCAAGTTGTTGCGTCAGACCAAGGTTCCTCATCGTCTTCATGTCTAATAATCGCAGGGGCTAAATGGCAACTTCCATGTAGCGGATGTAGAAAACCGTATCATAATCGTCCCAAAATCGGTGACTCCTCTTCTTGCATTCGCAGTGCCTGACCACTTCAGCTTCTTCTCTTCCTTCAAATGGATGGGGCAAAGAACCCAGCTATTCATATTCACACATCTCAGCGTAGACCTCGTGCTCAAAATCGCTCCACTAGTTGACATTTGCAAAAGAATCATCAAAAATTGAAAGAATTAAATATGTTCTTTTGTAGGTTTTGCTAAAGTCGACCGACCATGAGGACGGGTCGACCGGCTTCGAGCAAGGCGATATTTTTCGCCTAATCGCATATCCAAAATTTATCCAAAATTTTTCATCAATTCAGCTCAAAATTTATCCATAGTTCAACCACATTCCAGTATAAACAACAAAATTCGACTACTCTACAACCGACTTTGCCAAAAGTATGCTCTAATTCCCAAACATGCAAGCATTCCAAAAATCGTAATAAAAATCGTAATAAAAGCATGTGAATACCTTGCATGTCGGAAAAAGAAGTACATAGAGTGATAGAGCACTAAAAACCGAACTTGGCAAGCTTTGAATCGCAAAATTTGGTTGTGAACTGAGAGAGAAAATCGAGTTTGAAGTTTTAAAGCTTTTATGAATTATGATATTTAAAACTGCATGGCACGAGTCGGCCGACTAAAAGCACGGGTCGGTTGACTGTAAAAGCTAAACCTAATTTTTGTGTTTTTTTTTTTTTTACGACTCAATCTAAGTTAGGACTTAAAAACACGAAATAAAAATGAACTAATATAGACTCACAAGTGGGTTGTCTCCCACTAAGTAGTTTTTTACAGTCATTCGCTTGACTATGTCATGTCATGCATTTTCCTCATCAGAGTTCAACATAGAGTGTTGCTCTTTGTCTTGTTCCTTCATGATAGCATCATTGTCCTCTTCTTCAGTAAGATCTATGACCTTGTTTCCATCTTCTTATTTCACCTTTTGAAATTTTATGCTTGTTTCCATCTTCTTATTTCACCTTTTCAAATTTTATGCTTGCAGTACAAATCTGTTTTTGTGTATATGCGTATCTCTCGTGTCTTTGGATTGGTGTGAAAATTTCTTTGAGTAAGGCATGTTCAAAACCAGGTAGTCTACTTCCATTCATCTTGATCTTCTCTGCTTCATTAGCTTCTCTAACTCTGAATTTGACATTTCATGTTTCACAGGCTATCTCAGTGTATGCCATATGTAGAAAAGGTCTTCCAAGGATGAGTAAGTCTTCATGGTTTCTATCAAGTCTCATCACATGGAAGTCTACTGCGCTGAATTGACCATTAGTACGCACTGGTACATTCTCCAACATCCCTTCAGTTATCTTGTATGTATTATCAGCAAACCTTAGAAGCACTTGTTTGTTCAGCAAATTATCAAACTTCATAATTTGAGCTACTAAAATTGGCATCAAATTTATGCCAACTCCAGTACCACATAAGACTTCTTCAAACTAAATGTAACCAATTATGCAATTTATCTCAATTCTACCAAAATTTCCAAACTTTTTTGGTATTGATTTGTTGATCACGACATCGTACATCTTTGCATTAAAAATTGCCAAAATATTGCATTAAAAATTACCATCATGTGCCCCCTAAGAATGGTATAAGTTATAGTAAAGTATTTTTTATCCTAATGGGTATTTACCAATAAAAAAAGTATTTTTGATCCCAATGGGTTTTTACCAATAAAAAGCTATTTGTTATATACTAGACATTTAAATTAGCCATGTTTTGATGTAAACCAGAATTAGGAATCATAATTAAAAAAAAAAAATGTATATATATTAAAGAAATGTATTTGAAATTTATTGGACGTTTAAATTTTGTTAGAGTTAGGCAATTCGGACCATTGAAGGTGAACCCAACTAAAAAACGTTTGATGCTTGGTTCTCGATTTTCACCACTGAGGGTGAATCCAATCTAGGTTTAGATATCGTTAATGTTGTGATACCATATGAATGAATATTGAATAATCTATTTGGGATCGACAATTGATTGTATGATGTGTTGGAATTTATGGATTAATCCCTCTTGTGTCTTTTGTAACAATTAGGTGGACAGTAGGAGACACCTTTTCTTCAAATGCATATACATTAGAGAATTTTGGGAAGTCAAGAAGTTGTTGGGAATGAAGTATACAAGTTGGGATGGCCTGAAGAAGATTTTAACTGATGACTCGGTTGACAAACCAACTTCGTTTTTGGTGCAATACACATTTCAAATCGCAATACATTCTCTTCGGAACGAGAGAAGTGAGAGGAGACATGGCAAACCGAGTAAACAGCCTCAACGTCTAGCAAAAGTGATTGAAAAGGGGATACGAAATCGTATATCCACGATTCCTGATGATGACAATTGAATATATATTTTTCGTGGAGTTATGTTTTCTTCTAGATAAAAGAAAAAAGTTGTAATGATTTTATTTATTTATTTAGCTGTTTAGGTTAAAAACCAAAACAACACTGCAATACTATAAAAAAAAGGCATTTTTAATTAGTTTACATACTTTTTTTTAAAAAAATGAACAACCTACTATCTGAGATTATCAGTAAAGAGTAGGGAAGCATGGTCATAGGCAATCGAGATTATGGAAAGTTTGCGGATTAGAAGGGTGTGCTTTGCATCGGAAAGTAGTGCCTTAGTAAAGATAATGAATATGCCTTGTGTGTGGCCGTCATTTAGAGTCTAAGCGTAAAGGATTTTGAACAGTTTAACTAATTTTTTGAAATGGTCAGTAGAAATAAAAGCGTGATTTTAAGTGTTAGAAGCGCTATTATCCAGACTCTAACTCAATCGTATGTGGCTCAAGAATATCCAATATAGTTAGAGTAGTGTTTTTTTATATAGAAAAAGTCTTGCTTAATGTAACCATAAGTTTGGTTTTCTTTTTTGGATGTCTTAGATAAATTAAGAATGTCTTAGAGACTATAATTTTTGGTAGGTTCATTAGGTTACAACCTAATGATGTAACTTCTTATTTGATATATATGATAAGTATAATTTAGTGGAAAAAAAAAAAAAAAAATCTACTAGATGAGAACGTTACAACTAATTAAGTATATATAGAGTACACAAGTAACTAGGTATCTACTATCTGTTAACTACAAATATGTCTTAGATGCATGTATTCTTTACATTAGAAATACACTAATCATTTTCCTCGTTTTGATGTGTTTATTGTTATATCAAAATTCTTAATTCTTTATTGTGTAAACTCTAATCCTATCATTATAAAGTTTAATGGCCACTTTAAGTTCTGTGGAAACTCATAAATTTTTAATAACAAATTCTAAGCTCTAATCTCAATACCACTGTTTAAACCTGATTGAAGGTCACCATTACAAAAATGTATATCGACTTTCTCTCACGCCTCGTATATTTAAAGGTCTTTGCATGTAAATCGTAAAAGACAAATATGAAATGAGAGTAGCCTAAGAAACTTTGAGACAACAAAACACATACAAATCTAAAAAAAGAAAGAGATAAACACAGAAAATATGATAATTTACACTATAAACATAGAATAACGGACAAATTCACTGTCATTTTGGAAATTTCACTTCTAAAAATCATCTACTTACAGATTACAAATGGTCAAATTATAGATGTGTTTTTTTTTTTGTTACAAACTTGGTTAACTGGAAAATTTGTGGAGCAAATTGTAAATATTAAAAATGGTTGGTCTAGTATCCCGGGAACATTGGGGGTGGTGGCGATGCATATTGGAACCCAATGTTAGGTGGGAGGATGAAATCATCGCCGCCGTCGCTATTTCCCGGGGGCGGTGCAGTTACAACTGGAGATGGAGTCGAAGATGGCGGCGATAATGAAGGAGAGGCAACTGATTGTTCTGGTGATTCAACTTGTTCGTTTGATGGGATTGGGGATATATCTGGTTGGGGAATTGGAGTAGGGGCGTGATTTGGCTCTGATATCGGTGTAGGAGCGGGACTCAAACCGAAAACTGGTGATTGATCTGATTCTGATGGTGCTTCGACGTCTTCAGAGTCTGGGGCCGGGGATTGAACAGGTGTTGAGACTTCTTCCGTTTCCGATGATGGTGTCGGAGCGGTTGCCGGTGGTTGAGGCGTTACAGGTTTTGGTGGTGGCGAGAAAACTGGAGGTGGAGGAGAATAAATAGGTGATGGGGGAGGCGGAGATTGGACTGGAGGCGGCGGAGAATGGACTGGAGGAGGAGGTGAGTGGACTGGTGGAGGCGGTGAGTGAACTGGTGGCGGTGGTGGAGAGTGGACTGGTGGAGGCGGTGAATGGACTGGTGGAGGCGGTGAGTAAACTGGTGGTGGTGGAGGAGAGTGGACTGGTGGAGGCGGTGAATGGACTGGTGGAGGCGGTGAGTGAACTGGTGGTGGTGGAGGTGGTGAGTGAACTGGTGGTGGTGGTGGAGAGTAGATTGGTGCAGGTGGTGGTGGAGAGAAAACTGGCGGTGGTGGCGGCGGGGAGTGGACCGGTGGTGGGGGAGAATGGACCGGTGGCGGTGGAGAGTGGACTGGTGGAGGCGGGGAGTGGACAGGTGGTGGTGGTGAATGTACTGGTGGTGGCGGTGAGTGAACTGGTGGTGGTGGTGAGTGAACCGGTGGTGGTGGTGGAGGAGAGTATACCGGAGGTGGTGGAGAATGCACTGGAGGAGGAGGTGAAAATACAGGAGGCGGTGGGGAATGAACTGGTGGTGGTGGTTGTGGTTTAGGAGATTCTTGTTTCGGTGTCTCGGGCTTAGGAGAATGTACTGGTGGAGATTGTGGTGAAGGTGTTTTTGTCTCTTCTGTTGAAGGTGGTTGAGGACGACGTTTTGTGATCGGAGATGCTTCATAAGGATCATTCGTTACCGGCGGTTCCACTGGCGGCGATTCTAATTCAGGTTCCTCGGTCTTCGGTGGTTGTTCAGGCTTAGGTGACTCCTCTGGTTTAGGAGATTCTTCTAGTTTTGGTGGTTGTTGCTTAGGAGACTCTCGTTTTGGTGATTCATGCTTTGGTGGTTCCGGTTTAGGTGATTCTTGCTTCGGTGGCTCAGGCTTAGGTTCCTTTGGTTTTGAAGGTTCTGGTGATTTTGGTGTCTCAGTCTTTGGTCTAGGCTTTTGTGGTTTGGGAGATTCCTCTGGTTTTGGCTCTTCCAATTTTGGTGGATTGATTTCCTGTTTATGCTCTGGTGTCTTTGGTGAGTTTGGTGTTGGCTTTGGTGATGGATTTGAGCCACCACCACCGGCACACTTGTCTTTACTGCAATCCACTGGACGACTAACCACCGGTAAACATTCTTTAGCCGACTTCTGGTTTGGTCTATTCTGTAAACAATTGCTCGTGTCGTCAAACTGTTTCTCTTGGCTCATCCCAGGAACACAACTCTGACCCTCTCCATTGAAAAAGTTGTGAGAAAATGTGAAGTTGGACAATTTAGGCAACTTGCAAATACTATCTGTGACAAATCCGGTAAGCTTATTGTATGATAAATCCATTTGTTCCACGTTCGCTAGTCCGGACAAACTTGACGGTAAACTCCCCACAAATCCATTGCTGCTCGCATCAAACACAGTCACATTGTTCAACAAACCAATCTCGTTCGGGAAACAACCGCTTAATTTATTCCCAATAAACACAATCTCATTGAGATTCTTCATTTTACCGATTGTTTTTGGAATACAACCGCTTAATTTATTGTGCGCAAAGGACACAACAGAAGCAGTCGATTTACCGATTGTCTCAGGGATGAACGACTCGAATCTATTGTTGTTCAAGAAAATAGCGTCGAGATCCTTATCGAAGATTTCCGGTGGCAATTTTCCTTCAAAGTCATTGTATCTTATGTCAAGGAACTTCAAAGACGGCCAAGAAAGAGAAACCGTTGGAAACGGACCAACGAAACGGTTGTTGCTTACGTCGAATTCGTACATTAATGTTAGCTTCGAAAGGCTTTTTGGAATAACTCCGCAAAATCTGTTGGAATTAACGTGAAACAAGGCCACATCAGTCAATAGACCTAGCTCGGGTGGCAAGTACCCAGCTATATCTGCATGGTTAAGGTCGATACCGGCCACAACCATTATGTTAGGGTCATCAAGCGCTGGTGCACAAAAAACTCCTTTGTACGAACAAACGTTTGGGCCGATCCAATTAGCCGCGGTATTGAAAGGATCCGAGTATATTGCCTTTTTCCAAGCTTGAAGGGCAATGTAAGCTCTTTTAAGACGGTTATTAGCAAATGTGAGGTCTAAATCGACTTCGTACTCAATGTCGTCAGGAAGATCTTCGTTTTCTGATAACGCCAAGAGTTGGCGTTTGGTGAGAAACGATGCTTCCTCATCGGTGAGAGCGGTTGCGGAATGTAGGAAAACGGAAATGATGAAAAAGGAGAGGAGAAGGAAGCAGCCAAAAGGCCTTTCCATTGTTCTTCGGGTCATGGTGATGAAAAACCTTGGAAATGGCTTAATGGCTTGCTTAATAGATGAATGTGGTGGAGAGAAAGCCTATAATGTAAGAGAGGCAAACAGAAACCACTGATTTTTTTCTATTTTTGGAAAAACGACAATTATACAGACTAACGTTTTAATGATACGAAAATAGCAAAAACTATTGTAGCTAATATAGGAATTAGGGGTCGTTGACAACGTCTTTACAAGTTTTTTCTTTATTTACCATTTATTCAAAATCTTGGCGACGGATATTTGACAGTGTAAAAAGTAAAAGTTCTTTCTTAGTGTTGTCAACATGTTTTTATTTGGTGTCTGCGTTTTTGAACTTTTGGAAACGCTAGAATATATAAAAATGTTTTCTTTTTTTCCTTAAAACTGCTGGTTATTTCTTTTGTCAGCATGATGGAAACTGATTCTTTAAAACATTAAAAGACGTACGCAAATACGAAATCTGCTATTAAGAAAACAAAGTATTTTGCTAGGAAAAAGTCTACTAGTTCTATGTTTACTAAAATAAAATTTCCAAGGAAAAAATCAAAAAAATGATTCAATCTAGTACACTATATCGGTTTCTATAATCCCTTTTAAAATTGATCAAATGATATTTTATAACATGGACATAAGAATTGTTCAATTGTCAACAACTCATTATTTAGTTAATTCTATCTACTTTATAATTGTTTCGTAAAGGCAACATACATTCATCACAACCTTCAAAAGAAAAACAATGGTGAGCAAAACAAACAAATACTTAACCTCAATTCTTGTTATATTGATCAGCCTATACTACCGTCCTATTTCTGCCACACCACAGCCACCGCACCATGGTCGGGCCCATTTCGTGCTTGTTCATGGAGCCGGCCACGGGGCTTGGTGTTGGTACAAAGTCATACCAATCTTGGAATATCAAGGCCACAAGGTAACTGCGGTCGACTTAGCAGCATCCGGGATTGATCTACGTCGGGCTGAGACTCTACGGTCGTTCGCGGAGTATATTAGGCCGTTGATGGGCTTAATGGAGAGTCTAAGTAAGGATGAGAAGGTGATTCTCGTGGGACATAGTTTTGGTGGGCTTGCTATTTCCAAGGCCATGGAAATCTTCCATGATAAGGTTCATATGGCTATTTTCGTTACTGCCCTAATGCCTGGCCCGACCTTCAATTTCACTTCGCTCTCTCAAGGGGTATGTTGGTAAATTACCTACCGTCTTTAACGGCTCAGATTAATCAAGATCGTTTGAATTTAGAAGTGAAGATTTCATGCAATTTATTTATCTGGTTTTTCGCTTCATTTTTTTGTTGTGATTAAATTAAAAACCAATCTTCGTTGGATTTTTTTTTGGGGTCACATCTTCGTTGGATTACTTTAATCATACTCATTGGTAACATTAATTAGCTATTTTGATCATTTTCTCCATCATTCCTATATTTTTCGTAAGTTGATGAGGTGGCAAGCTCCACAACTGGATATGAAGTTAGTCTTTGGAGATGGGCCTAATAAGTCTCCTACACTATCCATTGGAGGCCCAATTTTTATTTCACAAATTATGTATGACCTAAGTCCTAAAGAGGTAAACAAAAAAATATATTAATCGCATAATCTAAAAACAACAATTTCGTTCTATCTTTCTAAATTTATACCACTTTGGACTCGCATGATGTATAATATTGCAGGACGTGGAATTGGCGACGTTATTGGTACGGCCACAACGGTTATTCAGCAACGGAGAGTTGGATACAAGTCTTTTGCTCACGCCTGAGAAGTTTGGGTCGGTAAAGCGAATCTTTGTTGTGTCTGAAAAAGATAAGTCATTGATGAAAGAGTTCCAAATTTGGATGATCAAGAAAAATCCTCCTAACCACATGGAGCTTATCCAAAATTCTGATCATATGGTCATGATTTCTCGGCCGTTAGATCTTGCTTCCCGTATTTTGTCTTTGGCTAAGAAGTTCGCTTGAAAAAATCATATTTTTCTCTTCTTTCAATGTTCCTTGAATAAAATTAGATTTCATTATACTACGAGTTTAAAAATTAAAATCACTGCTATGATTGTGAAATTTCAGGATTTCAGTCACTACAAACGGCAATAAACGTGAAATTTGATTTGCTTAATTTGTAAACGAAAGGGTTTGGCTATGAATGGATCTTGAAGAAAGTTCAAGCAATTAATTAGTACACAAAAATGACGATTTGATTCAACTGCAAACTCTTCATGATTCTTTTGGTTACATCTATACACAAATCAACAATTTCAAATCGAAAACAACTTCCAGAACGCCATGTGGCACAAGAACTACTAACTTAACGAGGCCAAAACCAAAAAAAAGAAAAAAAAAAGAAGTTTAAACGAACAAAAAAGAAGCTCATCACATGAATCCAACAAGAGGAATGGAAACGGCGACGTAGCTATTCCGGCGATCACCGTTAACTGTCGGAAGCGATGGTGGAGGCTTATGGAAAGCTTCTTCTACTGATTCAGCCACCGTGGTGACGAAAACGACCGCAATCTTCATCAATTCGATGCAAATCTCCAGCTTTTGAGATACCATGTTGTGTATAATTGATCTGTAGGAAAATTGGAAGAAAAAAATTCTTTTTTCTTATAGATGTGGTTTGTGTCTTGCGCTTTTGATGTATCTGTTTCTGTTTTCCGCGTCTCGAGATCTCTTGTCTTTGTGAAGTCTTACTTGCAGAAGCCGAGCTATATTTATACACACACGCATATCGGTCCATGCAATAATTTGAATGGATTATGATAAATTTAATAATTGGTCGATTGTATGCCGCGTGGCGTTTGACTGGCTAGTAAGTTTTTTTTCGAAAGATGCTTCCTTGTCTTTTGGTTTACAAGAAGAGCTAATATTCTTTGGGGGCATTTCTATTTTATTAATGGGCATTTTCCTTGCATACATACTGTTAACGCATGTTTGTATGTATTTTTCGTAGCTACCAGCATGCAAAGAAAGGTTGTACTACGTACGATTCAAAAGAGGAATGATTATTTAAATTCGAAAAAGAAAAAAAAATCAAAATAGTAACTAAAGCAAGGATATTCATCAACAATTTATCAGCAAAAACCAATAATCTTCAAGAATCGAAAATTAAAGATCTTTTCCTAGAAATACTTTTCCTTTCCTAGAGTCTGGAAATAGTTGGCTACTTTGATCTGTGAATCAATTAAATAGTCTTTTGCAAACTTTTAACAAAAAAAAAAATCAATTATATAGTCTCTTGTATCTCTTATTCATGTATATAATCCACTTGTTACAAAAATAATCATGCATATATAATCCATGTGATATGTTAATTGGTGAATATAATGAACTATATATCCCTCCTTTTGGTTAATTACGATATTATTTAAAATATGCATTGTAGACGATATATAGATATGACTATATCATATATACAGAAGTTGGTTGAATGGATAAGGATGAAAACTTCCAACCAATAGGACACGAGGACGTTAGGAAACTTAGGACAATTTGATGTTTAGATATATTTTTTAATAAATACTTTTAATTAACTTGCGTGGTATAATACTTGTTAATTTCATCGTATGTCCCCCTTGGCAGTGTCAGGCTGACTAAGATCTTGATAAAGATATACATACATATACTTCATATGATGTAAGTTGATGGTACTTTTTAATTTAAAGAGGAAACAAATGACTCTCTAAAAAGAAAATCAAAAAGTGTTAATCATAAAGTGCATGGGATAATGTTTTTTCTTTCTCCTCGAATGATTGGTATTTGTTTATTACATAAAGTCGAATCTATATGTCATTAAGTTTGCGATATTTGCAAATATGACATGTAGCAGTAGCTCATTGCTAAAACAATATGATCTTCCTATTCATATGTTCAAATCTAATTCAAAACCAAGTGAAATCAAACATACGACAAAATTGAAGAAGAGACAATTACAAAAAGGCAAACTGATTAATACACATACTTTTCCTTTCCTCTGTTCTTCGATTTTTCATAAATCTGGTATATATTAGAAAAGAAAGTGATCCGAAATAAGAAAATTAGGGTTTTCAATTAGAAATCGAAGTTCTGAGATGATTATGTAATTTGACTTAATTTATGGGGTTGAAATGGAAACCAATAGAGTTTTAGATGGGACGTAGCACCAAATCAAATAAATATATAAGTAAGAATTAACTAGTGAATATTGTTGCAACTTGCAATCAACATCTCAATTGTTCTTTCTCTAACTTTAGTCTTTAATAAGCTTAAAAGGTTTTAATTAAACAAAGCACCAAAATTAGCTAACCAAATGTTTTAAGAGTCCATGAGAAACATGCCACGTGTCTTCATCATAGTTTTCGAAGTGCCTCCTACCAAATTTTGTGTTAATGCCTAGTGGTAACATTATAATTATTTTTAGAAAAATACAACCAATAGAGAACATAGAGAAGAATCTCATTACGAGATTCTAACATCTACATGACTATTTTAACAACAGTGGAAAGTCACTTAAATATTGATCTACAAGTGGTTGCTTAAGTAGATATGATCGTCAGATTAGACGTATGCATGTTCTAAAACACGGATTAGGTAGTCATTGTTAGATGATAACTACGTCCATCCACAATAATTCGTCCGGAATCAAGACTTTGCCTGTCTTATAGTAACAAAGTATGGCTCACAATGACAAAATCCTAAAGCCCAATTGAGTTAAGACTCGTGAAGCCTAACGATATAGCGGCGTCAACCTCTAAGAAATAAGGAATAAGGAAAGATTATGATATCTCCAAATCTTTCCAAAGAATATGGAAAACTTTCATATTTTGGACACAATCCATCGGAGTTTTAGCTGCCTATAAATATATATATATATATAGGAGATATTTCCTGCGAAGAAGATTCATACACAATCATCACAAGAGAAGAGAGAACGAAACTGTTCTGACCCGTATTAGTTTCTTCTCTTCTCCTTTACAAAACCTCTCTTCAGAGTAGCAATCCATATCTAATCTTGTATTTCGTTTAAAATCTTAATAAAAATAACGATTCTCAATCCATTCTTATTGTTTTTTAGATAGTTAAAACTCACATTTAACCATTGCCACCCACTGTGGGTGCCTAGAATCAAAGAATCAGAAACAAGAACAAAGATGGTCTAACCCCGTGCAACATATCCCTCAAGAAAATTCAAACACGAATCATAGACACCAAGATCAGCATAACAAGCATGCCTAGGCCGGCAACGCTGGTCAACATGATCATGGGAGGACTCTAGTCCTGCAACAACTCGTACAGCTAGACGAAGCAATATTAACGGAAGGCATGCTATTCACAAAGACGGAAACTCGGGCCAAGCTACAAAGCAATACTATTATTCACTCAAGTCGATGTTCAAGGACTGCACATGCCTCATAATGACACCTTGGTTATTGAGTTGCAGATCGCCGATTTCACCGCAACGCCATTGATAAATATAGGAAGCTCGGTATATCTTAAATACTTGGGAATCCTGAAGAGATGAAAATTGAATAATCGAAAGTCAAGTTAACGACCCAGCCCCTAACATGGTATGTGGGAAAACAAACGAAACTAAATTCGTGACCATACATCTCTCGGGTTCACATCAGAGGAATTGCAAGAAAAGTGGAGTTTGACATCATCGACATACCAACATATATGAAGCCATATTGGGAACACGATGGATATAAGCAATGAATGTAGTTCCCTCCACTTACTATCGGTGCATCGAATTTACGATATTGCATGAATTTTGCACGGTACGGGAGAGTTATGGCGTCTCCCGGTCTTGTTTTACTGCAAAAAAATCTTGCTTTACTGAAAAAAAAAAAAATTACGGCGATGCTAACAGGCTTGCTTCGTCGCATAGCCCGGGTAATGAAGCTGAAGTCACCCCGAGAACTTACAAGATGAGCTCCTACTAGAGAATGTCGATTCATTTCTTTTTTCGAATTATCGAATCATAAGTTTCATTCAACGACAACTACCTATAAAGATGCGTGAAGATCGTAGCCGGCTTGAAGCAACATTTCAAGGAGGAGCTCGGATATTTCATTTATCAAAAAATGTTCGTGTTTGCATGGTGCATGGACGACATGACTGGTATCAACCTTTAAATTACATGCCAAAACCTTAAAGTTACATGCTGCGAGCATGAAACTGAAGCCCGCCAAGTACATTTTCGTCGTAACATTGGGAGAGTTCATAGGCTACACCATAACCTAGTGTGGTATAGAAGCCAACCTGAAACAAATAACTACAATACTTGAACTCTATTTACCACAGAACATCCGCGAAGTCTAAAGACATACATGAAGAATCGTCGCTCTCAACTTGTTCATATCAAGGTTTAGCGATGAGTGTCTACCTCTACCAAAAACTTACTTTTAGGAAACAAACATTTTGTGTGGGGGGTTGAATGTGAAGAAGCATTATAGAAAATTAAGCAGTACGTGTCTGCTCCGTCAATCCTAGCTAAACCTGAAGGATGAAAAATACTGCTTCTTTTGTATTTATTTCCAACTCAACAATTAGTGGTGTACTCGTCTGAGAAGACCGCTGAGAGCATAAGACGATCTTCTATGTAAGCAAAACATTGAACAAAGCAAAGACGAGATACTAACGTTGGAAAAACTAGCACTTTTAAGTTAATTAGGCGATGGCGCAACGGATAGGAAAAATCATCCATTCTCCTTACTCGAGAATTTCTCGGTATAGTGGATCATTGGAGTGGTGGTGAGCTTTGATGGAGGTTAGTTTTTTCAGTGATGAAGCTCCACGGGTATGGTTACTCTCTTCATGTTTCTTGAGGTTTGCTTTATACCCTAGTGGTCAAGCTTGTTGTCACATCGAGTGAGGATTTATATCTAAATTTCACGGTTATGTCATCGGTCAAGTTTGTAGAGGAATTTTCGGTTCAACATTTTGTGAGCCAACTTGTCTCTAGTTGTACATAGGTTTCGATAACGATTTTCTAGCATCCTCTGTTTGCTCTCAGTTTCCGTGGCATTTTAACTGAGAGATTCATCTTGAGTTAGTTTATGTTAGCGTGGCGCAGGGAAGCGTTTATTTATCATTGCATTCGGTACAAGGAAGCCTATTCACTTATCTAGTTTGCAATCCAAGGTTGATCGGGGTTTAGCTATGGTTTAAGATGCAAGATCGTTTTCAATTTCCAGTTTTGGTATGGTCGGGTGCGTGACACGGATTCCAGAACACCGCATGATGGGTAAGTTCGAGGTTTCTGGTTTGGGTTTGCAAGAAATTTCATTTTTGAGATACCAAACGAGTAATTTGTGGTTCAAAGGTTAGACCAACCTTTTGTCCTGTAAACTCCAGGAACACACGTTGGCTATGCCTTATTGTGTATATGGAGATTACAGGATCATATCTTTTCTTGCTCTTTAATTTTGTTATCTATTATGTAATCATGTTTTCATGTACCCTGTATTTAGCTAGATTTGTACAATTGTTTAGATTACTCGAAAGCTCCGGTTTGGTCTTATACTCCATATGCATAAGTGGGACAGCTAATAAAACCACATATGTACATCAATAAAAGAGAGAAAAATCCAGCAGGAAGGTAACTTTTGAGGCCATCTATAGCAAGTCATATTTTTCTGTAATAACGAATTTAGTGGTTTGTAACTGCAAACTTTTTAGTGATAAGTTTTTTTTTTTTTTTCTTAACATTATTGATTGTTTCCAAAGAACATAACCAGAAGTACAGAGCAATGGGGAACCAACATGACCCCTAAAGGAGAAAGATACAGCAAAAACAGGATACAAGAGAACCTGATAAGAAAAAAAAAACAAAAAGAAAGGCCATTTTGCTTGACTAAGTAGCTAAAACGCACATGTCAGATCATTATTAGCTTCTTGGTGTGGCATTTGGTTGAGACATCTTGGACCACCATTGGCAATGTAATATATATAGTAGTTTTCCCTTTTATTCAATTTCAGTGGATTTTGAAGAAAGTTAAAGCAATTAACTAAACAAAAATTATATAAACGTCGACGACTTGATTCAACCGTAAACTCTTCGATAATTCTTTTGGTTACATTTGTACACAAATCAACAACTTCCAAAACGCCACGTGGCACGAAGACTACTAACTTATCAAGGCCAAAATCGCTGAAAAAAAAGTTTGATCGAACAAAATTGAAACTCATCACATGAATCCAACAAGAGGAATAGGAACGGCGGCGTAGCTATTCCGGCGATCACCGTTAAGTGTCGGAAGCGCCGGTGGAGGCTTACGGAAAGCTTCTTCTATTGATTCAGCCACCGTGGTGACGAAAACAACCGCAATCTTCATCAATTCGATGCAAATCTCCAGCTTTTGAGATACCATGTTGTGTATGATTTGTAGGAAAATTAGAAAAAAGCTTTTCTTTTCTTTTTGGCTGTGGTTTGTGCCTTGCGCTTTTGATGTTTTTGTTTCTTTTTTCCGCGTCTCGAGATCTCTTGTCTTTGTGAGGTCTTAATTGCAAAAGCTGAGAGTAATATTTATACACACGCATATCGGTCCATGCAATAAATTGAATGGATTATGATAATTTAATAATTGGTCGATTGTACGCCGCGTGGCGTTTGATTGGCTACCAATTTCTTCTCGGAAGATGCCTTCGTTTTATCTTTTGGTTTATACGAAGAGCCAGTATTATTTGGGGGCGTTCCTTTACATACATATGTGTATATATATGTCTAACGTTACTGTTAACACATGTGGGTGTATATATTTACAAGTCGGTCGTTGTAGCTACGAGCATGCAGAGAAAAAGGTTGTACGTACCAGGCCATAAAAAAAAGGAATAATTATTTAAATTTGTAACTAAGTAAAACAAGGATATTAATCAACGATTTATTAGCTAAATCAACACTCTTCAAGAATCGAAATTAAAGATCTTTTCCTAGAAACACTTTTCCTTTCCTGGAGTCTAGAAATAGTTTGCTACTTTAATGAGACCGTTTTAAAATTGACCAAAAACAAAAAGACCGTTTTAAATTGTATTGTATTCATGTACATAAATCCATATGAAAATGGTTGTTAATTACGACTCATTTTAAAAGCGTGTTGTAGGCGATATATCTATATCATATATACAGGGTTTGGTTGAATGGATCAGGATGAAAAATTTCAACCAGTAGGACACCAGGATGTTATAGGACAATTTGATGTTGTTTAGATTGAATTTTTAATACTTAAATTAACTTTACGTGGATAATACTTGTTAATTTCATATGTCCCCGTTCGCTTGGTAAGGCTGACTAAGATTTTGATAAATATATACATCATATGATGTAACTTGATACTTATTAATCATTTAATTGTGAATTCTATTCTCGATATAAGAAAATGAAAAAGCGTAGATCATAAAGTGCATGAGAAAATAATTATTAATTGTTCTTTATCCTCGACTGATTGGTATTTGTTTATTACATACATAAAGTCGAATCTATTGGCATTAAGTTTGCGATATTTGCAAACACGACACGTCTTATTGCTAAAACAATATGATCTTCCTAATTCATATTCAAAATCTAATCCGAAACCAAACGAAATCAAACTTACCCAAATTGAAGAAAACAATTACAAAAGGCAAACTAACTAAAACCCAGACTTTTACTTCAGTCTCTTATTCGGGTTGTCATAAATCCTTAACAAACTTTATATAAGAAAAACAAAGTGACGCGAAATAAGAAACTAGGGGTTAAAAATACAATAAAAAGATATGAGATTATTATGTAATTCGAATTTATTTTTGGGGTTGAAATGGAAATCAATCGAGTTTAGATGGGACGTAGGACCAAACCAAATAAATGCATAAGTAAGAATTAATTAGTGAAAATTGTTGCAACTTGCAATCAGCATCTCAATTACTCTTTCTCTATCTTTAGTCTTTAATAAGCTTAAAAGGCTTTAACTAAACAAAGCACCAAAATTAGCGAACCATATGTTCTAAGAGCCCATGAGAAACGTGCCACGTGTCCATCATCGTAGCTGTCGAAGTCCCTCCCACCAAAGTCTGTGTTACGTACGACTAGACTTCACTCTAGTGGTCTCTTTTTAATTTTTTTTTTAGAAGTAACCAATAAACTACATAGAGAATCTCATTACGAGATTCTATCATCTTCCATGACTATTTTAACAAAAGTAGGAAATCAATTAAATTTTGATCTACTTTACAAGTGGTTGCTTTGGTAAATATGACCATCATTGTGTATGCATGTTTTAAAATGCAGAATAGACGGTGGATAGTGGAAGACCGCCGCGATTTTCCCTTGTGCAGTAAAAAATCGATGCTTTCACAATTTTTCGTTTTTAAAAAGTTTTGAGTGGGAAATCTGATACTTTTTTTGGTAGATTTGTTATACTTAAATAAAATATATATCAAAACAAGCTAAACACGAAAATTCAGCAAAAAAAAAAAAGAAGCAAATTAGGATTTTGGAGGCGTGACAGTGAAGACAAAGACGGTGTTCTTAGTTATTGTATTCTCATTAAAATGAAACTGAAAAATGTTAAAATTGTAGTTAAGACGATTTTAGTGCTAAAGCCCTTATTTCTTGGTAAATCTATTATATTTAAGTAACGTATACATGAAAAAACAAGCTAAAACACAAATCATTGTGTTCTCATTAATGTTTTGGAGGCGTGACGATGAGGATGAAGACATGGTTATTTTATTCATTGTGTTCTCATTAATATGAAACTTGAAAAAATGAAAAAATTGTAGTTAGGAAGGTTTAAACAAGGGTCTCCGTATCATTAAAGTTGGACACAAACCACTAATGAAAGTCGTATTTACAATGTTAGTTAAAATAAATAATATATAAACTATGTATATATCAATAAAATTACACAAAACTAGGTTTCCATTAATCTATGATTTTGTTGTTAGACACTATTCGACTAGCCCCCTAATGCAGGCTCGAACAAGCATATTATGTAATGAATAATAATCAGTTTATTTTATAGTGTACCATAGTTATAGACAGATGAATATAGTTCACATGTATGTTAAATCAAATCATATTTAGATTCTATTGTAAAGGCCATTCAAAAAAAGCTGTATGAAAATCAATTAGTTTTAATTTAAATTATATTTTAAAATTATAAACTTAAAGGTACCAAATCGAAAAGAAAAATTAACGATAAACTCAATTTTTGTTTATCAACGCTGTATTTTGAGAAAACCAAATTTTATAAAATAGACTTGTCACAAAAAGGCTATGAACCCACCTAGTGGAGTTACCATTAGACAGTCGACGTGTTAGCAGACAATTCCTCAAATTTTTTTTTTCCGGCCACTCTTGGTCCATCTCCACTAAACACTCTTCCTTTTCTTATCTTCTACTAGATTGTTTCTCAAAACTACAAACAACTATGCGGACAACCATTTCTTTCCTTATGTTTTCCGAACTTCTTCCAATTCCCATCCTCAGCTCCGTAGTCACTCTTTTTATTTCTTTCTATTTTTTTAACTTGATTGTCGAAAAATCTTTATAAAAAACACTTCATATTCCTTTTCAAAGACTTCACGATGTTAGTGTTTTGACTAGAGATCTGCTCCATGGTAGATTGAACTTCACTTTGATACTTATTCTAAAATTAATCAATCCCGCACCAAAGAGGCTTCAACCCTCAAAAACGTCTACCCCTGAGTGTCCAAAGTCCGCCCTAAGACGTACTTATAAGGGGCAATATTATCAACGCTAAGTCGTCTTTGAAAAAGAAGCCTAGTAGAAAGGCCTATTTTCAAGCCTACGGCCCAAGCCGCGGAGGACGTGGTGAGTTGACTCGATTTTATCCAAAGTAATTCGCAAAACTAATTTATTAAAATTTTGGAAACATAGATATATGAGTATCTAAACAATAAAAATGTATAAGTTATTCAAATAGAATTAAAAATAATTATTTGAAAATATGTGATGATGTAATTTAACTGAAAATCAAATAATAATAAAAAGAAGAGTATAAATAGCTCTTAAACTTCTCTGTGATTTCATGTGGATGTTTTCATTCTCATTATATTTTTATTTCACTGAAACTCAATTTTTTTCGTTTTTTCTATTTTCAATTCTTTAATCACAAGTTATTAAATTATAAATCCTCCTAGTCTAGTTCTGCAATTATGTTTTCCAGAAAATTATGAAACTAATTTTGTTAAACATTCTTATATGAGAAATACTCACTATGATTTGTAATATGTAAATATGTAACCCCATGGAATATAACTTTTGTTTGTTCTCAGTTTTCGGCCAATTTTGTTTGTTTATTTAGTATCATGATGTATTTTTTTCTCGCTTACATGTCTAATGAAAAATGAAATCATGAAAAAAACATATTTGTAATTAACCCGACCCGTATAAAACTAATTTCGGGTACAATTCTGAACCCGCATAAAATGGGATCAATACTTCTCTATTAAATAAGAGTTTATACACACAAAAAAATAGAATTTTAGGGGTGTCAAAACGGGTCAAAAGTAATGGGTCGATCCAACCCAATTCAGACCCATCAACCCATTGAACTTGAAATTTTTGATCATAATGGGTGATTTTTAAGAAAAAGGTTACTAAAAAATACCTGCTTACGCAAGGTTTCATCGACTTTCTTCCGATTCCTTGATCCTTGATAAGCATAGAGTAGTGGCGTTGGGTTATTTGGGAAGGGTTGTCTATACGTCGTAGCAACCCCGTGACAGGACCAATATATCCAGATATTCAAGACCTCAGCGAAACCCTCAACCTGATAGTTTTTGTCATCTTGGAGTTTCTTGTTTGCCTCTGTTTTGACAGTCTATCAAATATTTGAAAGCCACTCTTCCCCATGGATATGTTTCTAACGCCTCTGGAACCAACAATAGCTTAGACATATCAGCCCTTGAGGCAGTACTCTAGTGTTGAGCCTCACTGAAGCTCGTGTAGATGGCTAGATAGCCCAACCAAATCTGATGTTCCGGTCCTAACCTTGACATCTACTGCAAGCATCCAGTAATTGATTATAACTTGGGCCTACCTCGAAAGATAGCCCTAGAAGATCCTACATTGTTCTCATCCCGTATGTATACTCAACTACCGGGTACTCCAAATTCTCAATGTAGTCGCAGTTGAGTCTGATTATGTGTTGAAACTCATGCAGGGAAAGCCTCACCGGTTGAAGGCCAACAAGAGACAAATTCTCATATTTTTAATCGCAGTCTAGTTGCATAATCAGCATGTAGTGCACCATCCTTAAACACCATCTGAAGTTCAGCTCATGGAAGTTCACAAAAACCCCCATAGGCAGAGTTATAGAGCTCTTCCCATTCTTCCTCAGTCAAAGCTCTTTTAAGAGCTTCCATCATATCCCTCTTACCGCTGAAGTAGTGTATGTTTTTATCTGGTTGAGGCTCATACCCGAATGTGAACATCCTTTGAGGGAATTCATACTCTGTCATTTTGAAAACCTGAATCAAACTTCAGGCGCAGTCTATTTATCAAAGCAAACTCCATATGCAGTCTCAGAGTGAAGTCTGACTAGTATCCTAGAAATTTGGATACATAGTGACATTTATAATCTTACAATGGACTTTACCAAGATAAAAACATCTTTAAGTTCATAATGGATTATGTCCATATTGACCTGGTAATATATTGTGATGTTCATTGAATAGAAAATAAAGCTGGAGAAAGATGAGCTTTAGTGATGATGCTATAACGGATTGTTTAGTGAAAGTGTTAGCTATGATGAAATCATCTATGCTAACGAAGTTCTCGTATTAACCATTTCATGTGGTCTAGATTTTTCTGAGTTTTGTTTTATGTGGTTGCAATGGTGAAAAATGACATAGTTGTCCGATAATAAGATGAGTTTCCCTTTATTTTCAAACCTCTTCCACAAGTTAAGTCTTTTGTTTTGTTTGAGGACAAGCAAATGCTAAGTCTGGGGGAGTTGATATTATGTGGTTTTTCGGGTTTTATTACCCTTGTTTTTCTATGTTTTAGGGTATTTTACAGGTGTTTAAATAGCCTATTTAGATCATTGAGCATATGAGCAACTTATAGCAAGAATGGAGCAAAACATAGTTGTTTGGAGCAAAGTAGAAGTTTTGGGCGAAGAGAGTGTCGATCGACACTCATTACCCGATCAAAGTGTGTCGATCGACACACCCATAGGAGAAAAATCTAAGTTTTGTCTTATTTTATGTTTGGGCTCTTTTGTAGCCCAATAGGTTTAGGAAATAATTTATATATATAAATAGAAAGTTTTTAAGGCATGTTCCTTATTTTTGGAGATAGAAATTTTTCATAGCTTGTGAGTTCTTGCATCAAAGATCAAAACCCGATTCATACTATTGGAGAAGATTTTCTTATCTCTTGTTCTTAAATTTCTTGAATCTTTTATGCAATTAATTCATACAATTATGTCTTTGTTTACTTTCTCTCTAAGTGAGTAATTCATTAAATAGGTTTAGGGATTTAAAGGATGGAAAATCAAAATTAGGGTTTTGATAAATTAGGGTTTTAATAGAGTTCTTTGTTTAGCTTGTTCTTAATCACTTAGATCTAGAAGGTACACCCAGAAATAAGTCTTAGGTTAATTGATTGCAGCGGAAGCTGAATCAATTTACTGTAAATAGTTTAGATGAGCAAGTGATTCTAATTGCAAATAAATTTGGATTAGATAACTTGTGAACTTAACAAACTTGATAGAATGCATGCTTTAATTGTTAGGATTTGCAAAAGAATTTGATTTCCTAACTATCTAAGCATAGATAGGTTTAGCAGCGGAAGCTGGACTCCTATAGATTAGTGGTTTGTGCTCTAGAATCGAGATTCATTTAAGAACACTAGTTTATCGCTATTTGATTTGGATTTCCCGAGAATTTCCCTACGCCTAGCGCCTTTCCCAATCAGTTCTACAACCTTAGTTCAGCGTGCATTTAAATTCATTGTCTTTTAATTCATAATATTTTGCGTAGCTAAACTTAAAACTAGATATAGTTGTGTTCTTAAGAGTCTCTGTTGATTCGACCCTGATATACTACAACTACACAACTGTGCGATTGCAGTCATAAAAGGATAGAAACTTTATTCTCCATAAGCACTCAAGCATGGGGAGAACATGTTGTACAAGCAGTTGTTGATGCTGAACATGATCCAATTGTTTAATTATGGGGGAGTTTTTTTTTTGTTTTTTTTTTTTTGTGAGATTAGGAAATAAGAGAGATTATATTATGGGGGAGGTAGATTTAGTTGTGTGTTCTGTCTAGCTTAGATTTTTATGTTAAAACTGAATATCTTTGGGTCTGTAGTATATTTTTGGAACTCCAATTTTCTAAACCTTAATTAATCTGTGAATGCAATTTTTATAAATGTGTGTGGATCTTGCATTTGTGGTATTGCTGGTTGTGCTTGGTATGTGGTTGATCTTTGACAGGTGCTTGAGTTAGCTGATCAAGTTAAAAAAGAGGAGTATGAGAATGCATATGAAGATCATGCCTAGTTGAGGTGGTCCATAAGCTGATATACGAAGAGTAGAAGCTTGGACGTTTGTGTTTGGAAGCATCGAGTCAAGGAGCTGACGTAGAACTGAGAGAGAGTTGACGTGGTTAAGCCGCTTTGAGGAGGATGCGTGCTACTGAAGATCTTCTGGAACCAATTAAGACAGAAGATATTCATAAGAAGATTTGAGAGGATATTTGCTTCAAGATAAGGAAAGTAAATTTTAGGGATATTTGTATAGCCTTGAGTATAAAAGGATGGGCCAGAACCTGTGTTAGGGTTAGCCGTCTGAATCACAAAAAACGGGTAGCTTAGGTTTAGCAAAAAAAAAGTAGCTTAAGGTTTTTTGGGGATTGGGTAGTGCGTTAGGACATTGGTGTTTAAGATAAAGAAGTAAGTTCTTATAAGAAACACAATCTGTGTAAGTAAGTACACATTTTAAAGAGGGTAATAGATTGCACTTTGTTAAGTCATGTGTTAAATATTGCATTAGTTTAAATACATCATCGTTCTACATTTATAGAAAGTTTGAGGGAATCAAAACCCAGCGGTTCCAGTGTTTCATGGTGGCTATTCGAAGCCTGGCGTTTCTCATTGTTCTAAAATGCGGCCAAAGAGGCCGGGATTTGCTTAAATTGGCAACAAAATCGGGAAAAGAAAAAAAAATTGATTTTTGGCTCGAAATATGAGATTTAATGTTGGATTTACCACTTTTATGCTGAATTTAGTTGAAAATGCGAAGGAAATGGTTGAAAACAAATTATAAACAAGTCGGCGGCTATAGATTAGGTTTTTCGGAGATGGAGTTGTCTTGAGGAAGATGACTGTAAACTTACGAAACTGCCCCTCATTAAAATAAATGATAAAAATATGACAAAATAGCGTTGATATATTGGAACCCATTACCTTCCCTAATAGTATCGAGACCTTAACCAATTAACTATCATCATTGTTGTTTTATTCTCGGTAAACAAAATACTTGAGACCATCTATAACCCCACTCTATTTTTCACTTTAAACTCCATTTTTGGAGTAAATCTTCTCCAACCCTACTCCATTTCCAACTCCGTAAAAAATGAGATTACTTCAAATATAGAGTAATTAGATTCATCACTCTATTCTTTTACTCATGACTCCATTTTTTACTCCTAAATGGAGTAGGGTTGGAGTACAAATCAACTCCATTTTGAAATAAAAAATGAAATAATACATTGGAGATGTCCTAAGTACAGAATCATGTTTAGTGTGTTAAAAAAAAGGCAACTACCTCATTTCATTTTTAAAATCAAATTTAGTGGATTTATTTCTAAGTTGATTCAATTTAACTTGTTTTTAAAATATTAGGACTTTCTTTTTATATTGGAGCTATATAAATAACTTTCTATAAGTTTAAAATTTAATTGATTAGGTTTTTCCATGGTTTTCTTTTTCAATTGTTTTCGTTTTATTTACTTTTAGTTCTTATTTACTTTTTATTGTTTTATAAGATACTTAATTTATTCCATTAGTTCCCATTTATTGATAAATTTTTAAATTTTCAGTTTAATTAAAAATATTCCACATAGAAATTTAACACTTATTTAGTTAACATAATTATTTGTAGAGATTTTTTTTTTATTGTTGTGTGTAGTTTCATATAATAGTTATATAAAATGACATATTTTTAAATTTTTGCCCCAGACTTCTACAGAACTAAGAACGGTACTGGTTAAGTAGCAAATTTTATAATTTTAACATTAGTTATAATTAGAATACCCTTTAACAAAAAAAAAACATTAGTTATAATTTATATTGAAAAACTCCTAAAAACTAGACCTCATTAATCCTCGCGTACTCACCCGGCTGCTGGACTAAACCCGTTTGTATGCATGACTTATGTTTTGACTTTTGGTTAAGTTCCTTGGGCCATTAAGCCCAATTCAGTATTCCCTAAGTTTAATTTTCTGTAATTGTGCCCTCTTGGGCTTTGAAATGAAAAACTTAGCGACAAATATAAACTCTAATTTTTAAAATTTGTAAGCGGCCGTTGAAGATTTTTTAATAATACAATACGTTGCTTATTTACGAAACTATCCTCTTCAAGCTTAATTTAGTTGTATTTTTTTTGGTCAGATGCTTAATTAGTTTATTTACGTGAGAAAGCCCTTTCAAATTCAAATTTGAACACCGTCCCTGAGCGCCGTCCGTTTCATCATCTACTTCATCCACATCTCCGTCTCCATCCCCCTTTACTGCTGAAATCATCGAAATCGAGAGAGAGTGAGAGTGAGAGAGCGAGCGATCATATCAGAAGTCTACAGAGGCTCGAGACATTTTGGATTTGGTTGCTCAAGTCACAGGCAAGAAAATTTCCTTTCTATTTTAGTAAATCTACCTTGATAGCTGTAGCTGTGATTCCAAGTATCTTAATTTGCATTTCTCGGTGAGGATTTAGTGAACTTTTACTGGCTTTTATCTACTTTTGTGTCAAATTTGGGTATAATGTCAAGGGATGCCAAGCTTCCCGTAGAGATTCCGGCAAGCACGAGGGCATCGAGAATGTCCTGGAAATCTCGGAGCTTCCCTTTTTCCGCAAACCATCAACGGTTCATCTTCTTCCTCTTCTCTGTCACGGGCTCCGCTAACAGCGATCCAGGATCCATTGACGAACACTAAACACGAAAAGGAGTCACGGAGTAAGATCGATCGAACTCAATTTAAGCCTAGAGCCGAAAACCCAGATCCAGGATTGCCTTTATGGCCGCTTGATAAGCATCGATCAGCGGATTTCTCCAAAAATCGGTTTGGTTGGGGATACAAGTTTGATTCTATCAAAACACGAATGTGGGTTCGCTGAACACGACTCTTAAACCAGTAAATTTTTAGGTAGAGCTAATTCGTGCTACTCGGAGACCAATTCAATTCCGAATACGCCCACTAAGAGCGTATATCAGCTGCTGGGATTTTGTTACACATGGAAGTTCGATGGAACACGAGCTGTTAGAGTTGGTGTCCATGCCTTGGTTTACAGGAGATGTTAGAGTTGGTAAACTCCTAGTTAGCACAGAATCCTGATATCAATCCACTCTTGCAGCTCTTCCAGGTTCTTAATGGAAACTATGACCTGCAATGAGCTTGAGAGATGCAAAAAGTAGCCTTGGTTCATGCCTTGAAGAGAATGCAAAGCTTCGCAGGTGAATCTGATTGATGATTTATGTTTGTTTCCTTGCACATGGCCAAAGGAGTTTATCATTTTCTACACAGCCATGATAAGTCTTATCTCCTATCGCCTGCAGAGAAATTCATGATCTACAGGCTATGGTCAGCAATGTCAAGACTTGCGCACCTGATGAACATAGCATTGCGAACAAGAAAAGGTATGCGCAATAAGAATAGCATGGTTTACTAATAATCTACAACAACCATCAGTGATCTTTCTTTTTTTTTTGGCAGGTTAACCATTAAATGTTTTCACTTACTGTTGAGAACTCAAAATGTTGAGCAGGAGGAAACACTTGCTGGGCAGGTCAACCATGTAGAAGAAGTCATCAAACAATATTAAGGTTTTAAGAGAAGTTGAAGTTGGCTGAGAGGTTGATATATGAAGGTCTCTCACACATTCTTTTTTTCTTATGTACACTGTTATCGAAATTCTATCTCTGTTACAATAGGAAAAATTATGAATAGAGAGAAAACATGCCAAAAAGACTGAACTCTGTTTGATTTCCCGTGGTTAACTATTGTTGCTTCAGCTTGGTAAAACTGCTACTTCCGTCTAGCAATCTGTAACAGGCAGAAGAAAATTGTGAACGCCTGAAGAAGCTGGTGATAACATGAAGTCATTTTCCAGTAACCAATGTATATACCTGGTTTGTCCTCTGCATCCTCAGTGTCTGTACTTGGTTTTTCCTCTGCATTGTCAATGTTAGGTCCTGTTAACAGGCAGAAGAAAATTGTAAACGACTATAAGAAGCTGGTGATATCATCAAGTTATTGTCCAGTAACCAATGTATATACCTGGTTTGTCCTCTGCATCCTCAACTGGTTTGTTCACTGTTTTATCAATGTAGTAAGCTCCTGTTAGTATTGGCAACCACTGTTCGAGTTTCATTTTCTTCTTATTAATATCTATCTCGCTTAGTCGTAGTGCTTGCGGATCATACAGGAAAATGTACACAGGCTGTTCTGGTTTCATCTCATGTCTAAGAAGACTAAGAGTCAAAACAATTTCTCCCTTCAAAGTGGCATGAGAAACCCCAATACTCTGTGTGCCAACCACCATAATCACTCCATAAGTTTTTGTCAAAATTGCAGGAATGCCAATGAGTCCAGTTCTTGTATTCATCCAACCTCCAAATCTCTAAACCTTCCCTGAGATTCTCGAATTGGACTATAGCCAATCCTCCGTGTAGATTCACCAATCTCAGGTAAGTCAACTTTCTTAGTTCATCAGGAAGGTTGATTAAATCTACAACCTCCTGGTTCAACTCGTAACAGACAACACCTAATACAGCATCTTCTGTATCTTCGTTCAGTTGTGCAAAAAAGTAGATCTGATTGTCTATGCAGATGCATTCTATACTTGGATTTTTGATGTTTATATCCATCTCAACTGATTTCCATGTTTCAGTTGCATCCCCATCAGTGTAAGTCAGTAATTCTTCAACGGTGAACTCATCGTCGCCCCTTGTCACCACCGATAGAAAATTAAACTTCTCTCCTTTCTTGGTGACATACTCAATAGTTCTTCTCTCCCTCATAACATCAGGTGAATAGATTTTACGGCTCGTGACAGGATTGAATAATACAACTTTGTTCTCTGATTCTGTTATGAAATACCCACTGATCATAATCTGACTCTTAATCGCGATGTCCTCATAAGGCATACAGTATTTCTTAACTATAGATGCGTCTTCACCCACTCCATTGACGAGGAAGTATGTGAAGTAAGGATTTTTGTCGCCACGTAGGTCATGATGCATCAAGATAATTCTTTCTTCGCGAGCTGTCTTCTTTTCCATGAAGATTTTGCCGAAAGTTTTTCCAGTAATTTCCGATTGGCGTAAAAGTGGAAGCAGCTTATCTTTCATGCTTCGCTCCATTTCTAGGGTTTCTGCGTATGAAGCTTTCTTGGGGAAGACGGAGAGAGAACACTTCTTGGGGAAGACGAGAAAGAGAGAGAGCGCGCTTGGTAGTTTTGTATTTCGCATATTTTATTTTTTAAATAAAGAAACATTTTGTATTTTTTCTTGTGATTTTTATTTTTTGTTAAAATATATTTTCTTGTGATTTGGGCTCGCTTGCGCCGTCGTGTAAAAAGTTGTTTTCGACTAACGGTTTTTTCTGGTCAGCAACTAACGTTTAATATAGTATCTATTTTCAAAAATAAAGAAAAATATTTAGAAATGAAAATATGGAACTTTTTTTTAACGACTACATTTTATTAGTTTAAACGAATGTTATACAATGATTTAACATCCATCTAGTAGGAAGAGTGTAAATATGATATAAAAAAATGACAAAACTATATTCATGTGTCTCGAATAGATACATTGAACTTATATGGTCGATTGACGACAAAAATCAACATTAAACTTTTTTTTTTGGTAATCTGTTAATATTAAATATTTTCAAACCGGTTACAATCATCAGAGAAAGCTCTGAGCGTAAACGGCATTGTGTCCTCTCGGGAAGATACAAAAAAATAGGCCTAAAACAAATCGACTAGCCAAAATGAGACCATCTCACTTTAAAAGATGTCCCTTAATCAGTTCAGGAAACTAAATGCCACGTAATATTGCTTGAACTCGCATCTCGGAACAATAAGAGCAGTGAGATGGGTTCCTCATTCGCAACTCGACACCTCCACAATCACTTTCCAATTCTTGAATCGCTTGGCCGCAGTCTTAATATCCGATACCTTGAGAAATCTTATAGAATGAGAATAATATTATTGAATTGTGTTGTGAAATATGTTACATAAGAAACTATAAACCTAAATTCCTAAATTAATATAGAAAAGATAAACTTAAACTTCCTAAATAAATATGAAAATAATATATTAGAGATAAATGCTAATCTTCCTAATTTAAGATATTGTCATATCTTCATAACCATGCTTTTTCAATTTTTCATAATCTTGATCTTCATCTCCACCGTCGATCTCATTGATCTCCCAATATACCTCATTCTTTATAAGAGGTCATTCCTTAGGAGACCTGTGAAAAGCAAAAACGACCTGGTTTTTATGAAGACTTGCCTTGCTCTCCACTGCCCATAACAGAGCCATGAACTGAAATCAGGGAATGAAATGAAATTATGTGTAAAAAGAATTCCTTACAAATGGTGTAACTTTTAAGAAATGATAAGAAATGTGTGAAAAATATTCCTTGTAAATGGTAAATTTGATAAAGAATTTAATGTTCCTCTTCATTCATTTGACCACCATAGAAAATGACTCGCGTGTTACGCGATTTTTATTATCTCGCTTTCTAAATTTTGGTAGTCTTTCTTCTTTGCTTTAATTATCTCTTTCGTTAACACTAATTAATTGTTAGATGTCATATTGTAACCATAATTTCTCTTTTTCCTAGACTTTATATGCCTTAAATTTTTAGTTTAACTATATCTTTAATTTCAAAAGCATTTGGCTTTACAGTAGAATTCTTAAACACATATTTTTTAGATAATACTGTATAATCAAAATTTTATCACAGATATGTTATCAATATCACTGGTCATGTGCTGTTGTGAAATATTTAAATCATCTGATTGTTAGTTCTTTACTTATTTTTCATTGTAAAATTTTGACACTTCTGATTAACAACCATTCAAACTATATTTATTTCACATTTTCAACTTTTTTTATTTGATTCCAAAGAAGTGAAAATCCAACTTTTGAAATGTCACCGTTTTTCTAAGTTTTCATCTATTTTATTATTAACTATATACATATTTTTATATTATATATCTCAAAAGATAATATAAAATTAAAAAATTTAATCTGAAAAATAAAAACATAATTACATATACCAAATAGAAGTGATCATTAAAATTAACTTAAATTTTTTTTTATACTAATTGTTTTACAACAATTTTTTTTTTTTTTGCCTTTACTTAATTAAATGTAACAATAAATATAAATATGTAAGAGTTAAATAGACATCGTAAATAAACTTTAATGTTCATTTGTTAAAAAATTGTTTAGGTGGATGATGAGAGTGTAAATTGACTCATTTATGCTTATTTTGTTCTATTTTTGATAGATTTAGGTCATTTAGTGACTCATTTGCATGCATTTAGGTCTAGATAAATCGAGATTTGCATGTCTACATTGCACTTGCATTTGTGCATAGCATTTGGCAGTATAGGTGGAAGATGAACGCATTGGAAAAATTGCACCAGTCAAAGAATCATAAGGACCAGCTAGAAAGGAGCTCGGGTAAAGAAAGGGGAAGATTTGACCGAAAACAAGTCTATGCCGACGGCATGAAAGAACTATTAAACGAAGGAAGCAAAGGAAGGACGGCCCCAACAAGCATCCAAGCCGTGTCGGCGGCACAAACAACCCCCAGGACGGCACATATGATCCATAATTGGTTCAACAAGAAGAAGGAGACCTTGCCACCCATAGAACAAGCCGTGCCGGCGACACGCCCTCAAAACCGCCCCCCAGAATCTTGAATTACCCTTCTACCCTCTTTAACTTACTATTTATATTGGGCCCTTGTAAGCCCAAAAACCCTAAGTAGGCATTAGGCAAGTAGGAGAGAAGCTAATCTTTATTTTTGAGTTTTCTTGCAAAGTTCTCTCCTTTTTTTTTTATTTTGAAGGATGGATCTTTGAATATTCTTTATCATTTGAGTAGCTAGTTTGTATTTTATTCTTGCTTTTCAATTATGTATTTCTATTCCCTTATTTTGTTTTGTTCTCCACACTCTATGTGTGAGTAGATCTCTTATGGATTAAGGATGAGTTGGAGATGGGATGATTAGAGTTAGGATTCCTAGGTTCTAGACCATTGAAGAGGATACCTATCATTTGAATGGATAGAATCTTGGGTTTAGGAAGTTATAACCCCTAAAACCTACCTTAGGACTTTTATGCATACTAATTGTTTGATGAAATGTCTTGACCTCTTGCAAATGAACTAGATGTTGTTTGGCTCATGAAAGTCTCGCCATTCCTCTAGTATTCGATTAAAGATGGAATAAAATGACTAGGACCGTTGCTATCTAATTCGCGAGAGTCTCGTTAGGTATACGGGTTCTAGATGAATCTTCTCCATTAACGTGGGTCGATTTAGCCTCCATTGATCTTTAATTACTAGGTTATTTGTTAACTAGGGCTGTCAATAGGATCTAAGAAGCCTAATCCTAGCATTCCCTAATCCTTAATACTCATCACTTGATCCACACTTCTCTTAATTGTTTGCAACTTTACTTGTCTTTGATATTCTACCTTTTTTTCTATTTAATTTACTTGTGTAGCCTCTAGTTCACATTTTCGCATCTAAAACCATAAAAACCCACAAACATCTTAGCTTGAGTAAAAACTAATGAGTACTAGAAACTAGCAATTTTCTCCCGCCTCCTTTGGGTTCAATATCCGCACTTACCACGAACTACTTATTAATTAAGTTACTAATGTATTAAAATCGGATTTATAAATGAGTTGATTGAATAGAGTTCAACTTATTAACGACTAGACCAAAATCCCGTTCACGTCAAATGGCGCCGTTGCCGGGGAGACAACACTATTTCTAGGAATATTAGCATCTCAAGACTAAGTTTTATTTTTGTTTTTGCATTTTCCCACTTACTAATTACCATCTTTTTGCTCTTCGGTGATTTGTAGGTGCTTAGTGGTAATAGAAAAGGATAGGGACTTGAAAGCTTTCTACCAATCCACCAAGATGAGTTTACGGATGGAGTTAATGATAAAGAAACTCCTTTGGGAACCAATCCGAGATGATGAGTCGGATGGAAACCGCACTAAGCATTATGAACTCTAAAGTTGACAAGCTAGCGTCAAGCCTCGAAGGAGTAAAAAGTCAAGTAGCTATTCTAACCGCGCTATCAAATGGAGAAACCGGTACTAATCATGAAGAAATAGAGGACACCATAGGGACCATCACTCGTCAAACTCACCGACTCAAGGTGAATGTATGAATCTTCTAAACTCCCCAACCTACCACGCTTGGTGCATATCGAATGAGAGCCAAAAGGGGAAAGAACTAGATGATAAGGATGAAGAGTGGATGGAATTTTTGAAACTCTTAGACTCTCCATCGATGGAAAACTTTATTGGAACTTGCAAATGCCATAATATGAGTTTTGGAGCTTGTGATTTGGAAAATCAAATTGAAGGACTTACAAGCACTTGGAGGGGAACTTGTCACAAAAATGAAAGAGATTTTTCCGATAAGAAAGATCAACAAGAAGTTGACAAGAGCACTAAAGCCCATTTCTATTATCTTGGAGAAACTTCAAAAGAGCCTCAAAGGGAAAAACTTACCATTTATCACTCCTCGATAAAGGGAAGAGACCACTGATCGCTAATCACGGAATACATCGCGAAGAAGCGATACAAGAAATCGAAGATTCATTAGAAGAGGTTGATGAAGACATAACCGCAACAAGCATCCGACCAATATAGTATGAAGGGTATAGAGATGACATCGTGAAGCACGCACTTAGCTTACTCAATATCTACCTCCCCAAGAGACCAAACCTCGACCACTTCGAGCTGCCAACCGTACGATAGTTTATTAGAGAAGTTGCGCCAAAATTCCATCTATGAAAACACCGGGGGAAGATACAATTTGTGCTATAATGGGAAGCTACCTATTGGACACCCCAATCGTAGCCTAACAAAGAAAGAAGATGTTGGAAGATTCCGCGTCGCGATCTCCATTGGTGAAATTTTGATCACGGACACAATTATCGACACCAGATCCAATGTTAACGTTATTTTATTGTCGAAGGCTAGAGAGTACGGGTTGGTAGACTTGATAGAAAGACACATTACCACTCTCACTCTTGCCAACCTCTCTACTACCCATCTAATCGGTATTATTCGGGATTTGAGCCTTATAGTTGTAGATGTCACGGTGCCAATCGATGTGCTAATAATTGGGACCGAAGGAAAGAAGCTACGCGTCATCCTTGGTCGACCATTCTTATCCACCGTGGGCGCAACGGTATGCTTCTCCACAAAAACCGTTTGGTTGTCAGGGATTACCACTAAACCCTTCTATCCAACTAAAGGGATGGAGTAGACACGCTTCTCGAGTTTTACCATTACCGAATCAAGCCAAAGTCATAAAGAAAATGATTTTCTCGAGAGAGTCAATCATGGATTAAATCATGAATACATTGAGAACCTCAAAACGATTAACCCTAGACAAGACCACCCTAAGATTTTGTCTCCCATCGAGTTGATGGGAAGAATGAAGCCATCTACACATCAAAAGGGACCTACCTCAACCAAGTTAGCTCTTATGCCACTTCAAGAGGAGCATGGTGAAGTGGAATTTGGGATGAGAAACCTACAAGGGAAATCTCCGTTCACCAAGGTTAAAGCTTTGTTCACGAATGATCTTACGACAATGAACTCAAAAGAGAGAGAGATGTAACACTTGGGAGAATGAGTTTTTAGATTCAAAAAGAGCTACCATCTCCAACCGTCTCCTTGCCTCATGTTGATGGTGGGATTAGCACCCCTGATCAATAGCTTGTAAATAATTGAGATTCGGTTCCTACCGATCTTTCCCTAATTACAGATTAGGTCATAAGTCCCTTCAATAGGATTAGAACCTCGGCCCAGATGACCGAGGGATACCTCAGTAAAGAATGGTCGGATTTTAGTGTCCGAAGCGGGGGTATAAACTACTTCGTCCAAAGCCGAAGTCTAAGCTCGGACAGAATAAAATAAAATCTTATCACAGATTCCTTGATTCCGAAAAAATAGAATATTTCCATTTTTCTGAGATTAGCCCATGGGCTTAGATAACCGACTACATAGAAATATAAATACATACCCCCTTCACAAAAGTCGGTATTCAGAATCGGGGAGAAGAATTGCTAGCAAACTAAGACTTAATACTTCTCTTTGATAAAGTTAACTCGGCATTCTGAGTTAACACCCTTGTAATCAATATCATTAATAAAAAATATTTTTTCGAGGAATCTTTTGTCTTTCTTATTTACTTAACTTACTCCCAAAAAATGAACCCCTCTAATTACAAATAATTAGAAGTTGAACCTAGTATCAACACCTCATTACATAATTCATGGGAACGCCAAGGCCACCGAGTCTAATGACAAGGAAACGATGAATGCGAAAGGCAAAGCCGGAAAAGCCTCGCTTTTAAAGGATAAATCGTTCAAAATAGCAAACAAGCTCATTGATGAGCTAGCCCATCTATTTCACATCCTGGAAGTTGGATCACAAGATCAAGGAAATGAAGATAACCATCTTGATGATGAAGCCGACAATGAAAAATCCGAGCTCAAGGTATGGTGGTTTAAAAAGGAAAAAGCAACATTGTAGAAAGCATGGAGATTCAAGGTCAAAAAAGGAGTCTCCAAAGATTTATGGCGTAGACCCAAATGGAGGAGTTCTGACTCCACACCCTTTTTACTCTCCAACTAAAGAAACCGGAGAGTCAAGCTCGAGACTATAAACGAGCGCACTTGAGAGACAATCTTATGAATATCCTTTGTAAATACATTTTCTAGTTTAACTTTTCTATCTATATTTTCAAATTTTATAGGAACAAGTCATTTGGGGGAACAAGAGAATCAAGCAAATGAAGCAAAAGAAAAGAAAAATAATGGCTAAAGAAAGGAAATCCAGCCATGCCGCCGGCACAGCAGGGATAACCAGCGGCACAGAATAGGTAGAAATGAGAATCAAACCATGCCGTCCAACTACTTGTCCATACCGTCGGCACGGACTAGAAAATGGATTTTTTTTGCAAATTTTTGAAACTTTTCTACTCTTTAACACATAATTTAGTTTCTAGGGACTATTTTGAAATATGTAACTCCTAATTGCACCTAGGTCCCTGTTGAAAATATAAAACAAAATAAAGGGTTAAAACTCTTCAAATATTGCAAAACCACCTTCTTCTTCCTCTCGACACTATCGACGCCTCCACCATCTCTTCACCTTAAAAATCGATTTTTGCATCAATTTTGCTCATTTCTTCCATATTTCATCATCTTTCATCACCCTCTAACTTCCCATCAAGGTATTTCATTAGATTAAGCAATTTTTCAATAGATTTTGATGGAATTAGAGTGTGTTGCATGATTTGAAATTTTGGGGTAATGAGGTTTAGATTGGGCGGAATTGGACTAGTGCATAGGATAACCGTTCATATATGTGTTTGGGAATGTCGATTTCATAAGCAATTTCGTATGAATTTGAGTTTCTGAAGATTTTGTTTCATCCATGGCACTCAATGACGAAAATGTAAAGAAATTCTTGAATTTTGGTTCAAGCTTGATTTGATTGTGAATTGAGTAGTTGATTTATGCTTAAAAGAACTAGTTGGATCACAATCAACTATGAGATTGAACAACTTTGAGAAATTTTACATGGATTGATGAAAATTTGATAGAAACTTATTTGTTATTTTGTTTTTGGTTTAGGAATCGACAATGAAACGAACACGGAACTACATCCCGCACCGCCGCAACACTGCCACTTCAAGCGCTGAACGTGAACACGCGGATAATTTCACGGCAATTCGCGAAGCTTGGGACGATTCCGATATAGGGCGTCTTGACAAATTTTCAACAAACTCGGTCCACGCAACACAATTTTCGAATGTGCAATTGGTGAGGAGAATGGGACTAGAGGAATACCTAAACTCGGTCCAAGAAAAAACTTGAACGAAGGAAGTAGAGCGAAAAAAAAGCGCTCGCCACTTGAAGAATGAAAGGATCAAAGCAAAAAGACTATCCTTGGGTTGAGTAGACTTTAGGAGGGTTAGAGAAAGATGCTCTAGGAAAGGGTAGACGAAATCTCGGTCCTTGTATGCGCAAATTATTCCATACTTTTAGCCTTTTGCCAAAGCTACATTTCAATGAGAGAAACCGAAATCATAGGACGATCAACCACACTTGAGAAATTTACCTATCATTAGCCAAACAAGAAGATTGCCAAGGTTCAAAGGGTAAGAGAATCTTTCGCTTTTAATGAATCTAAAGGGGTAAGTGTAATTTAGAACCTTGGAATTCACTATTGAATGCTCGATGGATAAAACTACTATTGATCGTCCACTTGGGAGAATTGCATCATCTTATAAGTGATTGAAAGGATTTCCGTTTTTAAGGTTTTTGCTTGTTTTACGGGTTTTGAAACCGCTTCTACGAGGTGTCTATTGTCTTAGTTTACTCGGGGACGAGTAAAAGGTAAGTCCGGGGAAGTTGATGAGAGTGTCAATTGACTAATTTAGGCCATATATTTTGTTCTATTTTTGATAAATTTAGGCCATTTTTTTGACTCATGTGCATGCATTTAAACCTAGATAGCTTGAGATTTGCATGTCTACATTGCGCTTGCATTTGTGCATAGCATTTGGTAATATATGTGGAAGATGGACGCATTGGAAAAATTGCACTAGTCAAAGAATCATAAGGACCAGCTAGGAAGGAGCTCGGGTAAAGAAAGGCGAAGATTTGACCGAAGACAAGTCCGTGCCGACGGCAAAAAGGAACTATTAAACGAAGGAAGCAAAGGAAGGATGACCCCAACAAGCATCCAAGCCGTGCCGGCGGGACAGACAACCCCCAGGACGGCACAAATGATCTAGAATTTGTTCAACAAGAGGAAACAGACCATGCCGCCCATAGAACTGACCCCAGAAGCTTGAATTACCCTTCTCCCCTCTTGAACTTACTATATGTATTGGGCCCTTGTAAGCCCCAAAACCCTAAGTAGGCATTAGGCAAGTAGGAGAGAAGCTAACCTTTAGTTTTGAGTTTTCTTGCAAAGTTCTCTCCTTGTTCTCCATCTTTTGAAGGATGGATCTTTGAATCCTCTTTATGATTTGAGTAGCTTGTTTGTATTTTATTCTTGCTTTTCAAATATGTCTTTCTATTCCCTTACTTTGTTTTGTTCTCCACACTCCATGTGTGAGTAGATCTCTTGTGGATTAAGGATGAGTTGGAAATGGGATTAGAGTTAGGATTCCTAAGTTCTAGGCCATTGATGAGGATACCTATCATTTGAATGGATTTAATCTTGGGTTTAGGAAGTTATAACCCCTAAAACCTACCTTAGGACTTTTATGCATACTAATTGTTTGATGAAATGTCTTGACCTCTTTCAAATGAACTAGATGTTGTTTGGCTCATGAAAGTCTCACCATTCCTCTAGTATTCGATTAAAGATGGAATAAAATGACTAGGACCGTTGCTATCTAATTCGCGAGAGTCTCGTTAGGTATACGGGTTCTAGATGAATCTTCTCCATTAACGTGGGTCGATTTAGCCTCCATTGATCTTTAATTACTAGGTTATTTGTTAACTAGGGCTGTCAATAGGACCTAAGAAGCCTAATCCTAGCATTCCCTAATCCTTAATACTCATCTCTTGATCCACACTTCTCTTAATTGTTTGCAACTTTACTTGTCTTTGATATTCTACCTTCTTTTCTATTTAATTTACTTGTGTAGCCTCTAGTTCACATTTTCGCATCTAAAACCATAAAAACCCACAAACATCTTAGCTTGAGTAAAAACTAATGAGTATTAGAAACTAGCAATTTTTCCGTCTCCTTTGGGTTCGATATCCGCACTTACCACGAACTACTTATTAATCAAGTTACTAATGTATTAAAATCGAATTTATAAATGAGTTGATTGAATAGGGTTCAACTTATTAACGACTAGGTCGAAATCCCATTCACGCAGATGACACTATTAAAAGAAAAAAGATTCCCTAGTTATATATAAGATTATGAAAAAAATCCACCTCTTACTTTTCTAACGTCACATTAAAATTCTTAAAGAAAAAATATATTAAAAATATTTTAATCTATTTAACTCAAAAAATATTTCTAATGGCTGAGAAAAAATAGAAAATTGATGTCAACATCTAAAAAATTTAATATTTTAATATTTGTAGCCTTAGTGAATAAGGAGATGAAGTGTGAAGCTATGATGTCAATCAGTCCCTTTTTCTATAATAAAAACCCATTGCTTCTCTCAGAGTAGAGTTAAAGACCGAAAAGTTCTGATTTTTCTACAATTTCAATGGACTCTGCTCTTTTATATCGATTCTTGTATAAGTAAAAATTCAGAATTGTACAATGGCAACAGGTTTGAATGCTCATGGGACATTTTTTTGCTAATGGTAACAAAAAACTGATTGAATCAGATTTTATTCGCTTTTAAGATAACATATAAAGAGTCGACTAAATTAAACTCACTAAAAAATAAGAGGAAAACATAATCAAACAAAAACTTCGGACGAATATATGATGAAAAAAGAAAGAAAAACACTAATTTGGATCTAATTCAAACTATTAAAAAAACTAGAGGAAAATAAATTTTTTAGAAAATAACACGATGTATTGTTTTAATTTTTTCGGAGTAGAAATGATAGACAATCAAAATTTTCTGAATGAGTAGATATGACCATTGATAATCCCCTATATATTAATTAAGAAGACATCAAAAGAGATTTTTGCCATGCCTCACTGAGAGGAGTTTAAGAAAAAAGTAACCAATGAAATAATTCTACTGAACCATGTCATTAAGAACTAACTTATTAAAAAATTTGTAATCCATTAATAGATAAAATATATTATAACGGTCCATTCAGAATTTGTAGCCCATCTCCTTCCATCTTCTTTTGTAGACCAAAAATGATTTCCGCTCATCACCAAAATATATTCACGTTTCTCTCCAAAGTTTTAAACGTACCTGCATCAAAAAAAAGATTTGAGATATTTACAAAACAGAATATGCTTTTTGAATAAGTTTCGAAATTTCCTATTCATGATTTCATTTTTAACATTTATAAAATATATCATTTCACATTGTTAATAAATTTATTTGACATAATAAAATTATATTTGATACATATCAATATTTATATTTTATAATTTTTTTGTTAATTTTTAAATTTTAAAAAGTTATAAATAATAATATATTATATGTTAATAAATCATTGTATTTTACATATAAATATTTTAACAACGTTATACGATAAATTAACTATTAGTTTTATATAAAATAATGTAATTTAAATTTGTTATTGAATGATTTATAAATATAATATCCGAATCGGACTCGGATTATATTCTAATTGGTTTATATAGGGTAGGACGAGAATTAGATGGTGTGAGCTAAAAAATAGAAGATTTATGATATATTTTAGGTATACAATTTTATATTTCTTAATTTAGTGGTATTTTTAACGGAATATATTAATCTTCCAACTAAAGCTAACAACGAACGGCCATAAACAAATCGTATTTTTAATGATTCAGAGTAAACACTACGCTTAGAAGAATAAATTGGACGGTAATGAACAAATCACATATTTTAATGGCTGCGATTTAGAAATAATGTTATGTACAATAAATGGTTACGATTAGAAGACATTAAATCAACGGTTGAGAATTAAAAATATGAGGGGATCCGCGCGTTTTACCGTTTAGGAAGTCGGGTTACCCGACTGAAATTCGAAATTTATCTCGAGTTTACCCATGATTCTAAAATAAATTGTACATAATTTGAGTGGTATCACTACAAATTATAAGGTGTTTTACAACAAAAGAATAACATAGTTAATTAAAATGATGTTAAATTTCTAAAAATCATTAATATTAACATCAGTTTATAAACTGATGTAAAATTTAGAAACAGAAAAAACAACAACCAACATATTTTTGTTGACAAACCAATTCCGATGTAAAGCTAGGAACAAACATCAAAACCAATTCTAACTTGATATTTACAAACCAAAAGTGCATAAGTAAATAACTAGTTAATACCACTTGACGCTGCCTCTTAGTCTAGCTTCTCCTCCTTAGTCTTGACGTTGCCTCTTGCCACTTGAGGACTCTCCTTGTTCCGGTTTTGTTCTTTTCAATGCAGTGCTCAGCTTTTCGTTTCTGAGTCTTTGTTCTTCCTTTTGGAGTCTTTAGACAAGTCTTTGAAACTCAGGTTCTATGTCTTCATCGTCTACTTCAACCCGAATCAAGTATCCCATAGATTTTCGGTATTGCTTTTCCGTGAGCTCCGTGATATCATCATCTGCTTCTTCTAGAGGCTGTTGGTGGAGCTGTGGTATGAATCCCTTTGCCGGCAGTTCACATATTATGCCATTTCTTGCTTCCATTGTGACCTGCGAAACAAAAAGAAAATAAGCTATACAAACTCAAGCATCATCACGACAACCACAAAACTTAACATCAAACTACAACTATCAAATCAAACTACAATCATCACCACAACCACATAAGCAGTAATCGAACCTTATATAGAGTTTCGATTTTAAGCTTCGATTTCAAAACAATCCAAATTGGAGTTAGACAAATTGGAGTGCAGAGACAAATCATGTGGCTTAACCGATCATTCGACACCATAATTGAATAAAAAAGAAGCAAATAAAACCCAACAATTCAAAATCCATATTAAATCAGAGACCAAGAGCAGGAATTAAACCCAACAATTCAAAACCCATACGAAAATCCTTCGTCTTCTATAAAACCCAACAATTCAAAATCAAAATCCACCACAAAAGATTGCATGCATTATAAACTTGATAGGATTAAACCCTCAAATTGACAAGCGAGTCCACAAAGATTGCATGCATTATAAAACTCTAAAATTGACAATCGAAGATTAGAGATTGGATTTACCTTGTGACTCTGTGTTTAGAAAACGGATTCGAAGGAGAGACTATCGGATTCCAAAACGTTAGAAGAAAGAAGAAAGTTCCATTGTCAAGCGAGTTCTCTTGCTTCTGGTTATCGGAGAGTTCTGAGTTCTGGGTTTTATCGGAGAGTTCTGAGTTCTGGGTCTCGTTTCGTTTTTGTGGGCTCGAACAAAGACCCAAAATAATGTTTTTTGGGTTTTATTTTTAATATTAAAAAAAAATCAAAATTCAAAACCAGAAACAAAAATATCTAAACGGAACTTTTCCAAGGAACTTTTTCGAAGAAGATCTACATTCATCGTCATCGTCGAAACGGAGCTTCCTCTGCCGTCGTCGTCGAAACGGAGCTGTGACCATCGTCGGCGATCTCTTCTTCTTCACGATCTCGCATCGTTGGATTCTCTTCTTCTCTGTGAGCAGGTTAATCTCTCTTCGTCGGCTTCTCTTCATCTTCTCTCTTCTTTGAACGATAGCTCGAATTCGAAGGAGAAATTAGTTGTAATTGAAACCAAATTAGTTGTCGAATTCGAATTCTCCAATTTCAATTACTTGTGATTCATATCTAACTCGAATTTGAAGTGAATTGTCACTGTGACATATGGTAGATAAGAAATTGATGGAGGGAATTTGCTTAGATGTCTATGGTTATGACTATGGATTGAGAAAATTTGCGTAGATACTTGAATTTGTTTCCGTTTAATGCTTGAACTAATCCACCTGTTATCTGCTTGAATTTCCCAGATTCTGATCAACAGGATTCTTTCAACTCAACAACTCTTACAAAGTCATTTGACCATTATCTCCAGGTACTCAACAACAACTCTTACAAAGTCATTTATGCCTATAGCCACATAAAGAAACTTAAAAACTTGATAACTATACTTATAAACTTGATAATAGTTAAATCTGGTTTATTTTATTTGTAGTATCAATGGAAAAATCTTGGATGAATAAACATCGTTTGTCTCAAGATTATATACTTGGAGTCAACGCATTTTTGAATTTTGCGTTTGGTAAAATCAACGTTGACATGTTGAAATGTCCATGTCAACGTTGTTGTCTTATGAAGAGCAAACTTAGAGCTGAAATGGAAGATGATATAATTTGTCATGGCTTTCTACCCACATATACAAACTGGTTTTTACATGGTGAAGAGTTAGATCAGGGTCCAAACTTAGGTCAGCAGTCAAACATCAGTATGGAAACTGATGATAGCAATTAGGGCAGAAATCAAATCCAGCTGAAAACCCAACCTTATACCCAAACATCAGTATGGAAACTGATGATACTCACTTAGGACAACAATCAAATCCAGCTGAAAACCCAAACATCAGTATGAAAACTGAAAACCCAACCTTGGATTTGCTTGATAATGTTTTTCCAACGCTTATTTATGTCATCAAAGAATGCTGAACATATGAGATGGCATGCGGATTTAGAGGACGAAGATGGTAATTTGAGACATCCAAGAGATGGAGCGGCTTGGAAGCAATTTAACCACAGTTTTCAAGAATTTGCATCAAAGCCAAGAAATGTTAGGCTAGGATTAGCTACTGATGGTTTTAATCCTTATGGTGGTAAGAGTACAAGCTATAGTGTTTGGCAAGTTATTTTATTCCCTTACAACTTTCCTCCTTGGATGGCGATGAAACAAACATCATGAATTCTTTCAATGATTATTCCTGGAAAACATCAGCCAGGTAATGTTATTGACATATATTTACAACATTTGATTCAAGAACTACACGACTTGTGGAGTGAAGGTGTCCAAACGTATGATGCTTCAAAGAAAGAAATTTTTGTATGCGCGCAGCTTTGTTATGGACCATTAGTGACTTTCCAGAGCTATAAAACTTATCTGGTTGGAATACACATACTGTTTTGCGTGTCCTTCATGCAACTTTGATGCTAAAGAGGATCGGCTACACTATGGTGGTAAATATTGCTTCATGGGATCCTAACCATAGGTTTAGAAAAGATAAGAAACAGTTTGATGGTTCTATAGAATCAAGGCCTCCTCCAATAACACCATCAGGCTCTACCATTTTCCAACAAGTTGAAAATGTTTCTGTTACTTTGGGTAAGATAGTAGATTTTAGTGGGAGAAAGAGAGGAAAGAGGGAAGTACGGCAGTAGAAGAAGAAGAGTATCTTTTTAAAATTGCCTTATTGGAAGCATATTCTCTTGAGACACAATCTCGATGTAATGCATATATAGAAGAATGTTTTTGATAATTTGCTCTATACGATTCTGGATGACAAAAGGAAATCGAAAGATCATCTTAACGCGAGAAAGGATCTTCAAAGACTTAAAATAAGGTATGAGTTGTGGCCTGATAAAGATGGTAGATACCTTCCAGCTTGTTTTACAATGAACAACATAGAAAAAGATCATTTTCTTGGTATCTTGAAGAATGTAAAGCTCCCAGATGGATATTCTTCATGTCTCTCCAATTGTGTTGATTTGAATCAACGAAAAATGGTTGGCTTATAGAGCCATGACTGCCACATCTTGTTGGGCCAGTTGGTATCTATTGCTATACGTCATAGTCTTCCTCAAGAAGTAGCGTTTGTTGTAGTTGAGCTTTGTCACTTTTTCCGGGAAATTTGTTCAAAAGTAGTGGACATTAAAGATCTAGATAAGTTGCAGGAACATATTGTTATGACTTTATGCCATTTAGAGATGGTTTTTCCACCGTCATTTTTCACAGTTATGGTGCATTTGACAATTCATCTTACTGAAGAAGTCAAATTAGGAGGACCAGTTCAATTTAGATGGATGTATCCAGTGGAGAGGATCCTTGAGCATTACAAATCTTATGTTAGAAATAGAGCAAGGCCTGAAGGTTCTATATGTGAATAATATCTTGCTGAAGAATGCTTAACGTTTAGCTCTATGTACCTTAGTGGAATAGAAACTAGGCTTAACCGTATGGGAAGAGTTGATGATAGAGCAATGATAAAGCATGGACTAGGTTCAGACTCTCGGATTCCTTTGATATTTCCTTCAATTGGGAGATTTGTTAGTTCTTTTGATTTGAAAAACCTTAGTCATCTTGAATGGCAGCAGGCACATCGATATATCTTATTTAATTTTCTTTCCTTGGATGAATTCAAAGAGTAAATAAATTTTCTTTTCTTGTTCTGATTCAATTTTCCTTTCTTGTTCTGATTCAGTTTTCCTTTCTTGTATATAGGAGATATAAAGGTGAGTTAATAAGAGAACAATCAAGGCGTCTTAAAAGGAATAGGATTAGAAATATAGATCGGCATGTGAGTCTCCATTTTGGTGAATGGCTGAGAAAAAGGATATAAGCAGTATATTTGATGATATTTGTTACCTTTCGCAAGGTCCATCTTTCAAAGTGTTAAAGTATTCTGCATTTAATATAAATGGCTTTAAGTTTAGAATTATGCAGAGGGATCAAGGCTTAAAAGCGCAGAATAGTGGAGTGTTTGTTTCAGCTGAAATCATTAGCTATGCAAGCTCAAGGGATAGAAATCCAAGAGCTGGAACTGTTCCTTATTATGGAAAATTAGTAGAAATTCTAGAATTGAATTTCTGTGACTCTTTTAGAGTTGTATTATTCAAATACATATGGGCTGATACTCGGGATTGCAGAGGTTATAAGAAAGATGAATTTGGTCATGATACTGTTAATTTTTCGCATTCAATACATAGTGGGAATAGCGAGGAAGATGAACCGTATATTTTGGCTTCTCAAGCAAGACCAGTTTATTATGTGGATGATCCAAAAGAAGAAGGATGGAGTGTTGTAGTACATGTCCAGCCAAGAGATTTATATGATATGGGAGATTCTGAAGAAGTTCCAAGTGATTTTGATGTTACAAGTTCTGAAGATTCTCCCATTAGGAGTTCAATTCTGATTTCTGATAGTTTACCTAATTTCACATTAGTGAGACAGCTAGATGATTGTGATGATTCTTGTGATCTAAATAACACAGTGTCTGATTCTATGGAGGTTTTCTATAATTCTTTTGTACTTTATAGGTTTAATGGTTTCTAATTTTATAGGTTTAGACATGGATGAAATTCCACATAATGAAGATCTCTTTGCTCCACCTCCTATTGGACCGGAGTTAAGACATGGCGGATGGAAAGTTCGAGTTATAGGTTAGTAAAATGTTATTTTAGATGATTCTGGCTTTTTTAGATGATGATGGCTTTAAGTTTATGAGATTGTCTTCTAGTTGACATGATTCTGGCTTTTTTAGATGATGATGGCAGAATTACGGTGGAAAATGTCTCTGGAAAGCAAGTGTGGACTATGCATAAGCGTCGAGTCATGGTTGATTTTAACAGAAGAGGACAACCTATTAAAGACTCAGGGGGGCCTGCTTGGTTCCTGGCTAGTTTCTCTCTGCTACGATTTTCATATGTTACCAATAAATTACACAGATTGGAGGAAAGTTTCATCTTATAGAAAGGAGATGGCGTGAAATGTTATAAAGGTATTCATCATCATTCTTTCGAACAAATGTTTTAGATTTCCTGTGTTTTTGAGTTGAGTTATAATTGGATAATATGTGGTTAACTTATTTTTTTTATTTTTAACAGAGTAAATTCTGGTTTGATAATCCAGCTATGAGGAAAAAATACGTGTTATCTGCCTTAGGAAGTCGCTGTAAAAATGTAAAGCAACGCCTTTGGAAAAAATTTGGAGGAAATACTCCAAGAGAAGCACTTGTAGAGAAACCACCATTGATTCCACCAGAACAGTGGACAGACTTTGTTCTTAATCAGTTCACAGAGAAAACTAAGGTAAATTTTTAACTCTAAAAGAGATGAATACAAAGAGCAAGTAAATATTACATAACCATTTGGGTATATAGGTCTCAAAAGAATGTGGAGTAACTAATAGAAGCAAATTATTAATGACACCTACTCTTGGAAGAAAAACTTTGGCAAGGAGAGCTGATGAAATGGTAAATTTATGCAATCTGAACTTAATGTTTTTGCTGTCAAAGTATTTAGATATATCTATGTGATGACTTCTATTATGGATCTTCAGGAAGAAGAGTCCGGTGTTGAACTAACTAGAGCTGAACTCTTTATCGCATCACGCACAAAATCAGATGGAACTATGGTTTGTGAGGAAGCAACAATATTTGCGGTTAGTATGATTATCTTATGATTCATCCAGTTAGATTATATGTTCTGAGACTACATTGATTTATATATAGGAGAAAGTTAAAGAAGCAATGAAAGTCCAAGAAACATGTGAAAGTTCATCCAGTAATGAAGCTATTTCTCAAGTCTTTGGTCCTGAGCATCCATGAAGAGTACGTTTTATAGGGCGTGGACCGACTCCTATGAAGGGAATGTCCTGGATATCATACTTGTATTCACTCTAATGTATAGTTGTGAAGTCGAGATAAGACTATGATGAAATATTGGGTAGTTATAATGCTTTGCTAGAAGCCGCTTGTAACTTATGAGTTATGAACTCATTGCTAGTATTGCATGATCCTATAGGGTCACACACCTAAGCAAACTGGATAACTAATACTGGGAATGATCATTAGAGTAATGATCAAATCAATGTGTAATTGTTACACATTGATATGGAGATTTTAGGAGTGTGTCGATCGACACACATGCTTTGTGTCGATCGACACACATGCTTTGTGTCGGTCGACACAGCTCTGGATTAATGATACCGGCTTTTAATTAATGACTTAATTCAAACCGGTTAATCCAGGCGGTTAAGGAATTTCGACCATGCCTCTATATAAAGGCATTAGGTCACGAAATTTCCGACTTAAGGGTTTTAACCTAGCCACCTAAAGAGATCTCTCTCTTCCCAGAGGCACTAGCATCCCTGATCCAGCTTTGTGTGCGTGTGGACTTCTGTAGAGGCGCAGCATCTGAAGCGCTCCTGATCTCGATATCCTGTTCATTCCGCTGCCAAGAAACTCCAGGTATATCTGTGATCCGAGTTAATGATTCAATCAACATAGGTCTAGGGCTAAAAGGAATTGATAGGTTCAATGAAAAGTTTTATAACCTACATCTATGTTGATTGAATCATTAACTCGGATCACGGATATACCTGGAGTTTCTTGGCAGCGGAATGAACAGGATATCGAGATCAGGAGCGCTTCAGATGCTGCGCCTCTACAGAAGTCCACACGCACACAAAACTGGATCATGGATGCTAGTGCCTCTGGGAAGAGAGAGATCTCTTTAGGTGGCAAGGTTAAAACCCTTAAGTCCTTGAATCCTGTAAAGTAAGAATGTTTATTCTCCATCAAGCTTCTTTGTATTCTGAATGAGATTGAATTAATACTTTTGGTAATAATTTTGTAGGTGAATGAGATTGGTGGAAACGTTAGGCTAGCTAGTGCGCTTCAATTTGTCCTTGAATCCTGCAAAGTAAGAATGTTTTCTGAGTGAGATTGAATAGAATTTGTCTTTGTTTTCTAAATGAGATTGAATACTTTTGGTAATATTTTTGTAGGTGAATGAGATTGGTGATGACATAGATCTTAAAAATATTTTCCACCAAGCTTCTCTGTTTTATGAGTGATAAGGTAATTAATTCTGTTTTCTCCATCAAGCTTCTCTGTTTTAGGCCAAGCTTCTCTAATTTTTACAAGTTCTGTAAATATTACAAGTTTACAAGTTCTGCAAAGGAGTGATGGATCAAGTATCTTTGTCATATTTACAAGTTTCCAGCTTCTATGTAAAGACTCTAAAAGCTTTATCATGTTGAGACATCTATTTTAGTTTATATTTTCAGGTTCTATGTAAAGATAAGTTGATTAATGGAGAGTTTATTGCTTGAGACATCCTAGGATTATGTTGTCGGAACAATTTTATTTCTTGAATGTTGTCGGAACAAGCTAGAACAATAGGATTATGTCGGAACAATAGGAGTAGTTGGACTTGTTGTTTTGTGGCAGAAATGGATGTGTTTTACATCGGTTTTGGAACTGATGCAAACCATTTTACATCGGTTATACAACCGTTGGAACTAAGTGTTGCGTCAGAGCCACTACCAACGGTTGCACAAACGATGAAAAATGGTTTGCATCAGTCCATAACCGATGTAAAGTTAAGAACAAACCGTCATTAGCCAACATGTTTGTTGTAGTGCATTCTTAGTAACTATAGAAATGAAATAAGGGGATCTCTAAAAAAGGGTTTCTAAATTAATATCGTATATGTTATTTGCTGTAGTATAGATACTGATCTCTCATTCAGTAAGAAAAACGCAATAGATCTCTTGCCAATCAAATTGGCCTTTATGAAAGGGTCAACATTGGGACGTGGAGGAGGAAAGGATCCCAGTCTCTCTCCCACAGCTTTCACCTTCATCTGAATAAGCATCACCAGTCAGCCATACATGAAAAAAAACAAAAAGATCTTTAACGGATAGCGCAAGTGCTTCGTTGAATGCAAGTACCTTGCATCAGCAATCGGCAAAACTCGGCCTATTCAGCAGCTTCATCTTCAATTTATTCGCCTGTCTCAACTTGAGATGGCCTTCGTCTCATCTTGACATTTTAAGACGTACTAGATTCTTCCCCCTCCTCACCCTCCTCCAAACCACGTAGATTTTTCAGATCTCCGGCAAAGGAGTCCAATTCACTATTCGCCTCATCTTCAATTTCATTAACATCACCATCAAAAGCTGAAAGGGACACAAGTTGCCTGTCCCAAATCTCCTGACACTTTTCTCGGGCATACTTACCACCAGATGCAGCCTGCTCACTTGATAGTTTGCGTATCATAGCTATACGGTGCCATTGAGTTTGCTTGGCAATTATCTCATCCGGAACATTGAACGTGAGAAGAACCTATAAATAGATCCAGCCAAACCATATCACACAGTGAAAATTTTAGATGGCTTTACATTTTTAGAAGTCTAAAAGAAAATGGAAACTAGTAAAAGATGAGAACATAGGTTCCTAGACATCTGATATAAAGAAGATAACCTCTCGAGCTGCTGCCGAGGTTAATCTGCGAAGATCAGCATCTGTACCAGTGACAGTTGGGGCTCCCTTTTTCTTCATATGTCCGGTTGCAGCTGGTGCTTTTGGGACGTAGCTGAATCCTAGACCTCGCTCTGACGGATCACCCACCCCAGTAATTTCCAAACACTCAATCTTTGCTCTGTCCTACTCAACCCCACCAATGAAAATCAGATAAATGAGTATCGAACAAACCAAGTACCGAAAACATGAGTGATGACTGGTCAGAAGCATCAAATCCACTACCATTGACAAGATTCAGAAAAGACTCTTAACAAAACTAGAGAAGATAGAGCTGAAATAGATTCTAGGTACTAATGAGGAATGTATGTTACAATCAACATGCTGATTTAGGATGGTCAGTCCTCGTGCCAAGGTCCTCTTTATCATTGGGTCTCACTGTCATATTATCAGGCTACAATTCATGGCCTCTAAACTACCCTATAATATGTCCAGGACATGTTGCTCCGTTTATACTTAAATGAAAAGTGAACAACTCAGAATACGAAATATTAGAAACCCATAAAACTGTCATGAGACTACTTGAATGCACCGAAACAGAAGGTAAATATATAGAAAATAAAACCTATTCAGGGATTTCGACCCAAAAAGGAACATGTCTAGTATCAGATATTATAGTAACTTACTATTCCACAAGTAATAAAACCATATCAATGATGGCATGAGCAGAAATAAACTGCATATATATAGTACCTGAGGAAGTCTCGTTGGATTCAGCGATATTAAAACTTCAAATGCAAGAGGGGCGTGACTCGCAACCACTCAAAAGTATCAGAGGAGCGAAGAACTGGCCCACGACAAGAGGAAAACCTGAAAGGGAAATATACATTACCAAACTCAGCACATGTTCCTTACAAAAAAAAAAAAAAATCATCGAACTCCCATACAATTACAAGAAACCCTAACATCCTTATCTGAAAGAGACCCACAACAACTTCATCAAAGCCCTAAGTTTTGTTTAGAAATCGAAAATTATTGACATTCCAAAAAGAACCTCGCTGATCAACCTTGAAACCCTAATTGAGAGGAGAACTGCGCACGATGCCGTAGAGAAATCAGAGGCAAAACAAGATATCACGAAGCTAATCAAAGAAGCGAGGATACGAGGTGTATAAATAAAGTGAATGAGTCTTGTTTTTTGATGAGAAGCATACAATATATATATATAGAGGAGATTACTATGCTAAATCTAATAACAAAAAGGAAATAAATAAACTTTTAATCATGATGCTAAATTGGACTGTGTAGACGTGGGTTTATTATTTGACTAGGACGGTTTATAATTTAACTAGTTGTTTCCAAGCATATGACTGGGCTAAGAATTAAACGATGATATTAACTGTATATTAAAATTCAGTGTCAGTTGTTAAGAATAAATTAACAAAATACATAAACCACGTTATCGAATAAAACAAACACACGAAGTAAATAGGGTATCAAAACAATCAATCACATACAACAATACAATATAAGAAACTAAAATTTATATCTCTGATTTATCAAAATTATTTGTGACACGTATCGAAATACAGGTATCAATGACAACTATTTTTTTAGTAACTCCGTTGATGATATGCATTTAGCTTCTCAATGTTATAACTTTGTTTTATGGTCATGCCTATTCCATCAGACAAGGGAATTCCTTTTATCTTTGTTAGTGTAACAAATAACGATTAGTTTTTTTAGTTCATCAGTTTAGCCAGATGCGATTGAATAGAGAAAATAGTAAATTCATTTGGATTAAATGGAATTACAAATCTACGATGAGCAGTTTGTCCACCTTCCAACATTAATGATTCAGTTCCACTCGACGTAACACTAAATCTGAGAACACCTTTAGATCGCAAAGCAGCTCCAAGTATAATCCAAAAAAGGTCTTTTCAGTCACACCAAATTCATATACGAAATAAGCACCACCGCTAACTTGGTGTGAACTTTGGTAACCATAACCATCGTTGATGATTAGCCTTCAAACTCCCATTTTCATCACTCTGCTTATCACTAACCAAACTAGTATGGTATTTGATCATGTCAACCCCATCAAACAAGGACATTCTAACGTAGAACCATTCAAACGTATATAATCTTATAATTCAGCTAATGTTAAATTTCAGAATTTATTATCTAAAGATAATAAATATGTATTTTAAAAGGGAATGAAGTGAATTTGTTTCCGTTACTGAAAATAAATTATAATTCAAGAACAATAAAGAAGTGGATAAAAGGAATGTTTTTTTCTTTCTATTTTATCAATTTACTTTATATAGACAGAGTTATCTAGTAAAAAAAATTATTAATGTTTTGTTAATCACTTATAATTTTTTGGTAGTTATATGACTCAAACTTTCAAGTATTAATTGTAAATCCTTCAACTCTCCTCCTACAAATTTTCGGCTAATAGTTCTTTATCTCATCTAATAATTCTTGGACCATTTTGCTCATCGGTTTCTCGAGTAAACATTATTAGAAAAATGATATGACTTACTAAATGTATTAAAATTAGCATATAATAATCGATGTATGGAATACGACAATAAAAAACTATATTTATCTTATAAAATATCTAGCCAAATTCATTAACTGCATAATCATCTTCAAATCAAATTATTATCTATAGAATTGGATCATCATGTATATAGCTTACGAAAAATGAGAACAAATCCATTAGTAGATGAATTCGATTTCAAATGTTGATTTAGATATAGGTTAATAGAAACATCACCATAATAGGGTATTAAGAGAAGAATCTACTATCTGCTAAAATCATCCTTTAATAAAGTCACTATAATCACCGACGTTTCTTGATTTCATCATTATCATGATCTGGTCATCTCTAATATAATAAAAGAGAAGCATTTTTTAAAGAGTAACCTTTATTTTGTAATTTATTTACATGCAATGCCATTATTTTAATCTTAATACTATCAAAAATGAAATACAATTAGAAAATTACCCCTATCCTTACAACTAAATTACATCTTATACAAATACCATTATGATTTTTAACAATGGCTTCAATGGATAATGTTGTATTTATGAAAATATAAATCACAGTAATTTCCAACGTTCAAACCAAACAAGACGGGTCAAACCCAGTTCTCTCAGTTTTTCACGCGGATCTTTGGTGGATTTTAAAATCCAGACCATCCGAATTAATTGTTCTAATCGTAGCCGTTGATTATTTTCTTTTCAAATGCTAAATAATCCAAAAGTGGGCCTAATTGAGTTCAAACGTTGGGCCTTCATGATTTCTGCTTAGAGAAGATAAATAATGGGTCTTGCAGTCTGAAATTTATTTCAAACGTGTAGATTTTAATTCCTTTTGAAATTAAATCCTGCTTATTGTTTCCATTATTATGGAATCTTAAATTATTTAAAAAATTTCCATTTTCATATAAAGAATAAACATATTAAATATGAAAGATCTCAAAAAAAAAAGGAATTATTCCTATATCTTCTCTAACAAATACCATTCTCTAAATATGGGCAAATATTCTCAAACCTAACAAAATCCTAAATTTAATAATTCCTATATATTGACAAACCATTTCATAACCTTTTCAATTACACGTCTTTCCCAAAAAATAACACCCATATTGTTCTCTCTATCAACTACAATGACTTTTGTCAATCAATTGACCCTCAATGGCAATACTTTCCACCTCAATGCTTCAACCATACAAGTGAAAGTCTTGAGACGTATGGTTATCAGTCCATTGTTGCACATCATGGTCATATGTGATGAAATAGTAAGAACCATACTTTTTTGGTTGAACGATTTAAGTAAATGTTACATGTATATATATAGATTTATATAGATCTAACAAAATGTTATTATCAGAGTGATAGGATAATCGCTAATGTGCGTGGTGAAGCGGAGGTCAACGAATTTGCACCTAAGTTGATTGAAGGCGGGACGGTTTCAATTCAGTTTTTTCGTACAGTGGAAGAACATTTGTTCACACTATTCCGCCCAACAAAACATTACCTCTGAATTGAATTTATCATGGAAACTTGGGTTACACCAAGTAACCATCATATACCAAGACACAAGTGGAGTCAAATTACATTTTTGAAGAAATCTTTCACAAGAAAGACATGACTTACTTAGTTGGTAATCATAAACCCTAATTCTTGCATATTAAGATATTAACCCTAAATTTTTTATATTGTATTTTTTGGTTGTTAGATGTGGTTGGGTAAATTCACTCTATTGAATTGTTTGAAATCGAGATAAGAAGTACCCTCGATTCATCTCCACTTCTTCCAAACCGGCTACATTTTAAGCTGATAAATGAAAGGTATTATATATAACATTTACAAGATAACTTACAAGATAAAAGGTGGTTTATATTTGTAAGATAAACTTAAAGTATATTAAAAATTCTTTGTAATTATCTTTTAGGGGTACAATTATTGAGTGTAGCCTTTATGGACCTAATGCTTCAAAGGTGGCTAATGCGTGAGAATTTAAAGGCGAAGGAGATGCATTCGTATTTATGCGTCTAGCAAGAGTTGTTCGTGTGAGCGGTACCCCTCCTAAATCTTTACACATTTTTTCTATTTTCATTTTGATTGTGTTGAAAATATTTAAATGTATGTTTCAAGCAAACGGTTTTCTATTATTGTAGAAACTAATACAGTCATCACATCTTTTAACTCACTCACTGATGTGAATGTAGATCCATCTACACACGAGATTAAACATTTTTCAACCGAGTAAGTTTATTAACTCATACTTTCTTGCTATTAATACTGTACTTACATTTCTGTTTATGATAACAAATTGTTTATTTTATATTTTTTGCTTAGATTTGCATGGGCTTATTACGAGAAAGATATAAGCTACATCCATATGCCTCACGAAATTAAAGGCCAAAGGAACAAGCAACAAAGAAGATGAAGTTAGAAGAAAAATTGAGCTTCTTTTTAGTATTTTGAATTTACAAAAAATTTATTATTTATTTTTAGTAATGTTTTTTTCAAAAATATTTTTGTTTCAATTGAATTATTATCTTGAAACTCATTTTTATTTTATTTTATTATAAGATTTTATAAATTTACTACATTGTTATTATGCAAAGTTTGATCTTTGCATCGTATTCTAAATTTATTCCCATATTTCCATATTTACATTTGTAATTAAGTAAAATTGCAAACTCAAAATACTACAGAGGAGAATCCGGTTTAAGCTTTAACTTGACACATGAATTCATCTAACTAAATTTACATTAGAGTAATTTAAGGGTTTTATTTAAATTTAACCCTAAACACATTATTTTTACTTGCAAGAATTTTTACTTGCTTAGCAAGATCAAATGCAACCGTATATCTTTCAAATTTAATACAAGACTTTTTATTTGCTTAGCAAAGTCAAATAATACGGAGGAAAATCCGCATAATAACCTTAACTTGACAATCCAATAAAGATTATATTTCTATTTTTTCTCCTTAAATATAGACATTATATTTCATTGATTATTTACAAAGATTGTATTTCGAGTTTTACTCCTCAAATATAGGCTTTAGATCTTAGGGTTTCTTAAAAATATAAACTAAGAAAATTGTATTTGATTCATTAATTAGAAAGATTTTATTTATATTTCTTTTCACTTAAATTTACGCTTTCCATTTTATTTCCTTTACGGTTCCCTTTAATTAACTTTAGGAAGCCTAATAAATTCCGTAACTCGATTATATATTTACTAATCAAAATTACCATCTTCACATATTAAATTACGGAAAAATTAAATATGATGGAAATATAATTTAGAAAATAGTGGAATTTATGAAAGGTAAAAAGAAGCTCAAACTTAATTCGGTTTACCTAATCCATTTACTACGAACAACCTAAAAACAAAAAAAACAAAAATTCTTCTTTGGGAAGCCAAAGGTTTCGCCGGCTTCAACATCTTTTCTCGATGGATCTTGACATAAGAAGATGGATCGAAGCCGGATCTTCATCGCAGGGAGGATCTAATCGAAATTAACACCGGCCAAATCTTCCACAACACCGTTTGATTGACCTTCCAACCAAAATTCTTCAAACAATCACTTTGCATGTTTCCTCCTCCTATGAAGATCAAAGTGTTGTTCGAGAAACAAGTAGGACATTGAGAAGAGTCGTTGATGATGATGTCTACTTACAAAATGTCGATCTATTCATCATGCAAAGTGGTTTTCAAATGCACAACGGTCTCATGAATTTCCGACTTCTTTGTCATCATCGCGGTAACCCCTCAACTCTCTTACTACTAGGATGTTATGAGTTCTTCATTTATGATAATTTAGAAGATGGAATGGCTATAATCCGCGAGTCCGCTGTTAGGGGTTATAATCTAGGAGTATATGTTTATTCTAATCTCTTAAGAATAATGTCTCCGGGTGTTGATGTTGATGCACAATTGGTAAACCCTAATCGTGATTTGGTACGCCAAATGAGGGCTACAGTTGAGGCTTCTAAACATCGTCGTTGGGCACCAATTCAGTTACCTGATTTGTTTGTGGAACGATGTAGAAATTTTGATTACACCGTCATTAGAAGGTGTAGATGTGCAAGACTCAATAACTGGTATGAGTTATGGGAGGAAAATGTCAAAGGAAGTGATATGTGTGATCGCTGTTTCTATTCTATTCATGCACTTGGTTTTAAAAGATTCTTCCCTTCAAAAGTGATCACTTGGCCTATGAGATATCACTTTTGAAGTCTCTCTTTTGCTCAAGAAAATGAACCAAAGATTCTCTTTTGAAGCCTCTCTGTTGCTCGGATTGTAAAAATATATATTGTCTATCATGGTTATGCTTTGTTTCCAATGGATTTTGTGTAAAACGAATATGATAACTTTGTTTCTAATGCTATTTTTTGTTGCTTTCGATGAACTCTTTTTATAAAATTTGTATTTTGTGTATTCCTTTTGAATTGCAAGTCTATTGCTCTTTAAATTATTTCAACTCTTGAGATGAATGAAAATAGTAGTGGTTTATAAGAATGCAATGCTAATTTTGAAATGTTAGAATCTCACACTTGACCTTAAAGCACCATTCTTTACACATCTAAAGTATAAGTAGATTTTAGTTGTGATCTATGCAATATGAAATCAACCCTAAATCATAATCAAACCCCATAATGAAAATGACATAGCGAAAATCAACCAATTAATATAATCAAAATCCTAATGGAAATTCTATACATATAATCGTTTTACTATTAAGATAAGTTTTCTTAAGATTATATAAAAATCAAACATATTTCATATCCCTAATTAAGAAGAGTAAGGAAGTTTGTTAAATTTGGAATTTTTGAATAGAATAAAATCTTTAAACATTCTTCTTATTTCTATTATAGAATATAATCTTAAATTATACTTCTTATTTCTATTTAGGTATATCGTTTGGAAAATGATTAAATATGTAATATCTTTATTCAAATCAAACATTTATGAAATGGTGTGCATAGTTATGGTTAATCATTTTCTTAATTAGAAGAAACAACCCAAGTCAAAAATACGGTTGAAACAAATCACAATAAATAATTATGGTTACACATTAAAGCTAAATCTTCTAAAATATTTGCTATCCATACCATGAAAACAAAGTTAATAAAAACAAAGTTAATAAAGAGAATCCCAACAAATGTGCATGTAAGTCTCCATATTTGAAAATGAACAAAAATAAACTTCCATATCTATCTACAACTAACTAACTAACTAGAAAAAGAATATTCTTAAAGATCACACCCACAGATTAGTAAGTTACATAACCATTTAGGTGTTAATTAATATCGAAAATCCGGTACTAATTTAATATATGAGAAATTCAAACTTCCAAATATGAAACAACATTTAATCTCTATTATTTTTTTTAAAAAGAAAATTATATGAATATCCCCAATAAATCTGGATACACCATAATAATTGTAAATCTACAACTCCGTAAAAAAAATAATTAACTTCCTAAAATTATTGTTTCCATAATTTGCCAACAAATAGAAGAAAAATATTCGAAAATCTTCCACAATTAATATCATCAAAAACATATAATAGTTATATCTATATCTTTATTAAATCTCCTACAAAAATTTCCAATAACAATAATATCTTAATTCCATATCTAAAATAAAATTACTTTTAGAATTAAATGGTTTTTACGTGACGAACATCCCTAATCCTTTCCTATATAACTAAACCTAAGGAAACAACTTCTTCATTCATTCACAAATAAAAAATCAGTAGTTCTATATAGATTTTACAAAAGAAACAATGGTTCAAAAAGAAATCGAGGTCTCACCCTTGAACATAATTAAGCCGTGAAAAGCTCTATGGAGAGTACATGTGAAGGTACCACACTCATGGAAAGTCAGAAGCTCACAGTTTAGTGAAACATTGGATTTCATTATTATGGATGAACAAGTACTTTCTTTATCTCTATAAACTAATTTACTTTAACTTGAATCATGCAAAAATATCTATTCCTGCTCTCCAATATATTAGAAATGATATTCAACTTTAATAGATATTTAATCACTAGATAAACTGTTTTATTTATTTGTAATTGCTATCAACATATAATTTTTTACGAATTAAATAATTATATAATCTGTAACACATGATTTATTAACAAGAAATATATTCCCAACTTTTTTCGAATACTTTAGAATAAATAATTAAACATATTTTTCAACGAATTAAATATACTCATTTACCAACTAATATAAACTACTATTTGATAGCATGATGATTATGTTTTTTAAGATTGTGGATTGATTATGTTTATACAAAGGCACCAAAATGCATGGATCAATGAGGGGAGGTGATATTGCACGACTTGAAAACGATATGACGGTTGGTGGCTGGAAGGAGATCCTACATCTCAGTGTTAAGACAGCAAGTGGTGGATATCGTCCAACACGACATCCCTTCAGAATTTTCCTTAAGAATTCAACAAGGTGACAGCTCTTGAACCAATATTGGTGGACGAACCAATATTGGTGGACGAACCAATGGCTCTCACAACATTCCCAGCAATCATTGACCTCAATTATAATCAGAACTTTTTGGTTGGTAAGTTAATTATCATAGCTAAGAGCCCCATAAAAGATTTTACATGCTTTGTTAATATACACAAAAATTTATGTCTTGCAGATATCATTGGCCAAGTTATTCGTGTTAATGATATGAAAATCATTGAGGATAATAATAAACCCAACAAAAAAATTGATGTCATTTTAAGAGATGCTGGGTAAATTTATTAAAGTTGAACAAAGTACATTTCATGTGTGTATGTAAATTACTTAGTGAGATATTTTATACTAAATCGTTTTATATCTACATACAGGAATGATACTCTGAAAATGACTCTTTGGGGACCATATATTGAGCAGATATGGAGGGGATGTATCGAAGCTGAAAATGGCCAAGTCATTTGTTTTGTGAAATATGCCAAAGTGAAAACATGGGATGGTAATTTATATATCTTTCCATCTTTATAAGATTGATAACGATATTATTTATTTGAAATGATCGGAAAACTCTTACATATAATATAGGTTCCAATTACATATCCAATGCTTTCAACGCTACTATCCTTGAAATCAATCCTGATATTCCAGAGGTTGTTGAGTTTAAAAAGAAGTAAATCTCCAAAGTTATATTATTTACATATTACAAATTTTAGCTACTTACACAAATTTTCCTCATCTTATTTTTAGGCCTCCTAAAGATGAAATCGTCTTAAATCTTGAGAATGGCTTAGTTTCCGTCAGCGGTTCTGCTGTGGTGGTTAAGGAAAGTTTTCTAAACTTTCCACTTCTCAACATTGAGCAAATTCTCCAGTCTAGTGAGGTTGGAAAGGCTAGGGTGATTTGTACCATCCAATCAATTGATTGCGACTGTTGGTGGTATTATTTCAACTGTCGGACTTGCAATAAACCTGTTGAATGGAAAGAACACCAGAATGACCCAAACCATAAGGAAGCTTGGTGGTGCGAACCGTGCGAGACATGGGTTAAGCAGATTTCTCCCAGGTTTGTTTATTATAAGTTGGTAATTAAATTTTAAAATTTCTAATTATAAAATTTTATCAATAGTTGTGAGTAATATCTCTACTTATCTTTACATGTACATGTTATATGTGCTTGTGGCTGATGAATCTTCCCAAATGAAGTGCCTCTTATTTTACAGTAACACAACAAAAATTGTGACATATTCAGCTGCAAAACTTCTTAATGGTTCCACATCTCCGGTAAATAAACTGTGATATAATCATTTTTAAATTGATAAAGTTTTCGAGTATTGATCTTAATCTAATTCTTATTGTTACACCAAATCTCTATAGATATCGGATCCGATTATGTTGCCACAAGCTATTAGGAACATTGTTGGAACCACTTGGCAACTCTGTGTCTCAATTGAGAAAGACAATCTTCATGACAGTGAAAGCAATTTCAAGGTGCCCAAAGTTTGGCCTCCAAACCAAATGATCGGTGAATCATATCAATCTTCAGGAATAGATAGTGGTGTAGGCACTTCCTCACTTATCGGAACAGAATAGGTCATACAATTTTCAAAATAATCATAGTTTACAAAATATTATTATGACATATATATAGTGACATATTTATAATCCTTGGTTTTGTTGTTATTTCAGACACCCTTGCTGATAACTCTCAGTGATGACAAATCTGACTACTTGGGAAGTGATTCAAATACTCCGTCGTCAAAGCACAAAGAAGAAATGGAAGCAAATGCACCAGATGAACTTTCTACCACCAGCAAGAAGATGTCTTGCATAAAAAAGATCAAGTTAGAAGGGGAGGCTACCAAATTCAATACTCATTTGAACGAGGCTGACGAGAAAGAGGCTACGGAGTAATCCTCTACTTTAAAGACGGGCGATTCAATATTTTCAATTCTCTTCATGCCTTTATCTTATTTTGAACGATTGAAACCTTTGCTTGCTTTTGTTTTTATTTTCTTTGTTTTTTTGGATTTTAGAAAGACCTTTATTACTACACTTTTATCTAATTTATGAATGATTCGTCCCAATTTTTCTTATTATTTTGAGGCATATCAAATTTCCTTTACTTTTGGCACTTTCTTTTTATTTTTTCTATAGTTTTTGGTTAGATAGCAACACATTAAAAAGTGAAAGTGGTGCTATAAGAAGAGAAAACATGAAAAATATATAAGAAATACTAAGACTATATTAGATAAAAAACGTGCCTACATTTTGCATATAATATTGTCAACAATAAGATGCAAACGTTAACTTGCACTTGAAGAAATAATAAAATAAGTAATAACTAATAATGAAGATTTTTTCCTCAAAAGCCGAATTTTGGGCATATATTCAATTAAGGCAAATTCACTAACAAATGAATTTTTTTATAAAAGATTTCGAACATTTATTGGATTTTTCTATAAAAAAATTTCTTTCCATACATAATTAGATACTGAAGATTTTCAATTATTTGTTTACTCCTAAAATCTCTCTAAAAAAAATATTATATAATAAACTAAGAAAACAAAATTTCGACCATAAATATATATATATATATATATATATATATATATTCTAATCTCCATCAACCTAAACTCTATTCATACTAAGCAAACAAAAAAATAAGCAGATTTCCCCTACGTGTTTACATCTACATCCAATTGCTTAGAAAGGTTAGTTTTTAATTAATAGTTTTATTCTTTTCTAATGTGTACTTTGAGGTTTACTACGATAAATGATTGAGGTTCCTTTGAAAAATTCTTAGATGAATTGCTTAAACTCTAACTAATCCTTTACACATGAGATTGCTTAAACTCTTTCTGACATAATTTTATTCATCAATTTTAAAGACTCTTAGATGAGGAAACGGAAAGATAAGATCGAATCAGAACCGAACACCAAGCAATCGAAAACATAAAAAAAAAGGCGTCAACAAGCAAATGACGAGAATATGATTTCTCTAACCGACCTTAACAACAAAATCATTGAAACTCCTACAAACCGTATTCCCGGAGTTTTAAATGATATTACAAATACGACCGTACCATTTTCTTCAAATCTAATTTCTCCATCTTCCACTGTAACATCGTCGAATTTACGCGGAGATATTTTAAACAAATCTATCTTCAGAATTCGTTTTTGGTTATAAAATGACAATAATCTGATGCTTTCTCTAAACATTTTCCTCAATAGTTGGTTCCACTTATGATATATCCCGCTATGAAACTGTTACACAAGACTGAACAATCACACCCTGTAAGTAGAAAGACGGAACACATTGTCTACTTTATTCAATACATAATCCAGCAGCTGTTATTTCTACCAATGTATTTTTAAAAAGTCTCTAACATTATTTTCACATTCTTTGTATTCTATTTAAAACAAGTTGAACAATTCTCAAGTCAATCCCGCTTTCCCACTGAAATTTCTCCAACATGTAAGTTATATTTAGTGATAGTCTTAGATTATCAATTAACTGCTAATGATATAAGAGATTTTGACAGTGCCCAGGACATTCGATCTATCCCGGTTCAGGAACCCAAATGGCCTAACGAGAACCTCATCGTGTAAGTATAACACTAATTTCTTTGAATTATACGAATAAGCATACTTATATATCATTCGTACATTTTAATAATAACCAACAACAAAAATACTTATCAATATAAATAAAGTCAGCACTAATAATATTTTTTCCTTCATAGTTGTTATTAAGACACCTGATTTATCATCTACAAACTATTCACATCTTGCAAATGTTGCTTCTTCTTCAAAGACACCTACCACATTGTCTACTATAACATCTACGAAATCACAAACATGTATTGTTCACTATCTCTTTATTATTTCTTCGATATTATGCATTTAGACTAAAGTATCCTCACATCTACTTTATTTACTTTATTAAGCAGGTCCTTTAACGTATGATTTATCACAGTATGCAATTGATACACAAGATGGAACCTTTACACCATGTAAGTACATGTTTTACAAATCTTTTTTTTGTATTTTTTTTTTGTAGATAAAGTGCATGTAACAATATAATGTAATAATTTTCCCATATTTACACCAGTTGGAACAAGACTAAATCTCTCCCGATGGAATAATGGACTTAATCTATCGTGTAAGTACAATATTCTAAAGATCTCTAACATTTTGGAAATATCTCTATACCTCTACCATATTTGTTTTTAACAGCATACCTCTTCAACTATGGATAACCCAAAATTTGTTACTAAATCAATTCATTGCGTCTATAAATTTGTCTGCTCTTTTCTTAATCAGGTGATAAACCATTCGATTTTTCTTGCTTCACTACTCAAGATATTAGAACATCAATGTCACAGTGTAAGTTGAAACATATATAGAAGAGAATAAATATTTCTTTTTAGTTGTAAAAGTAAGATATGATTAAATAACCAAATTCTATATCTACATATTCTCAGCCTCATACAGTATTCCAAGACAAAAACTTTATCGGTATCAGAAGGTACAATAGCAAGGAGACTAGCTGAGGAATTTGGAGAATGTTTAACAAACCCTAAAGACAACCAAACTCCAATTTCTAACAGAGTTGAAAAGCAATACAAAGGTAGTAATACATTGATTTTAAAATGTTTTGCAGCGTTTAATTTGGACCGTTTTTTTTTGTTTATAGTAAAAATTTAAAGTAACTAAAGATAATTATTTTTTGCAAGATTTAAGGAATCAATACCATCAGAAGATGACATCAATAGACTATTATTTGGGGATGATAGTGAGGGTGATGAAAATGGGTCTGATGATTATGACTTTGAGTTTTACCAAGAAGGTTTTTACTCTTTTACGTAGAATCAAGATTCGAGTAGCATATTTTGAAACGTAATGTCTCAGTTCTTATTCATACTAAATATTGTAGATGCAAACGAAGAAGCAGATGAACAAGTTTTCGATTGCAGTAGTGAAGAATATACTGACTCAGAAGGAGACGATAAATATGACGACTCTGGATCGACAACGAATCTAATGGGTACTTGGCAATTGAGTTGAATCTCCATGAATCTTCACTTATGTCATTGTAATTATATTTACTCTTTATAGCACTAAATTTATCTTATCTAAAATGCAGAATACGTAGATGAAGGTGATCCTGACTATGAATGTAGACATTGTGGTGCTATTTTCTGGTATAATGAACTGCTTAACAAGCGGCATAACGCTAGGATACCAGTGTTCACAATGTGTTGTTCAAAAGGAGATATGAGATTGCCTTTTTTGAAAGCGTCTTCTGAAGTGTTGTTTAGATTGCTGACTGAAGATTCTAAAATTGGAAGACATTTTCGTGAGTTTCTTAGAATTTACAACATGGCTTTCTCAATGACTTCTCTTGGTAGAAGAGTTGATCGGTCTGTGATTAGAGGACGAGGCCCCTCGATGTTTCGATTACAAGGAGAAAATTACCATCTTATGGGTAGCTTGAAACCAGAAAGAACATATTTTGCCAAATTCTCTCAGCTATATATTGTAGATACAGCGAATGAAGTCGAGAATTGGAAAGCTGCACCAAGGTAAAATTGTAATCTTTTTTTAGGTGCACATTTTACAAAGGTTATTTTTTTCTTTGTACTCTAATTATATTTGAATCTATTACTGCAGCAAAGGAAAGAAGAACCAGTCAGGTGTGAAAGCAAACAAGCAAGGACTGAGAGATAGCCTTATTGAGTTACTTATTAAACTTTTGGATGAGGTCAACCCTTATGTGAAAGTTTTACGGACAGCAAGAGATAGGATAGATGTTAATCAAGAAGAACATTATCAATTGAGGCTTATATGTGGTCGGGATAAAGATCCAAGGACTTACAACACGCCCACAGTAAATGAAGTTGCAGCATTGACTGTTGATCATTTTTCAGGAAGGTATGGACATGCGTGATATCGTTATAGAGAATCGAAATAATGGTAAGCTTAAACGGATAAGTGAGATACACCCGTGTTATCTGACACTACAATATCCGCTGTTATTTCCTTTCGCTTTCAAGTTGGAATTAAAAAAGGTATGGCACTGAGCGCTAAGAAAAGGAAAAAGAAATCAGATAGGGGTATTAGTATGAAACCTTTTTTTGCTTTTCGTATCCAAGAAAGAAGAAGGGAGAGTCAACACATATTACTACGTGCGAGAAGACTATTTCAGCAATTTTTAGTAGACGGATGGACTACCATTGAGTCTAACAAGATGTCTTATCTTCGGAAAAACCAAAATAATTTACGCGCGACGAATGTTGATTCTATAAAGAAAGCATCTGAAGCTGGTACTGAACTCGCAGATGAGGGTAATAAAGTGTTCCTTCCATCTTCTTTCTCTTATGGACCTCGTTATATGCAGCAACATTATTTGGATGCAATGGCTGTATGTAAGCATTTCGGATTTCCCGACCTATTCATCATCTTCACATGCAATCCTAAATGGCCAGAGATTACACGACATCTTAAGAATATCAAGTTATCACCCGAAGATAGGCCGGACATTTTAATCAGGATGTTCAAGTTGAAGCTTAACTCATTGATGGACGATCTTACGAAAAAATCCTTATTAGGCAAAGTGGTCTCAGGTATCCATTAATTTTTTAACCATCACTACGTTCTTCAACTTTTATTTTGTTATTAGTTTTTAAAGATCGTCCAACTAATTCTTTTCTTTTATTATAACAGCTATGTATACGATTGAATTTCAAAAGAGAGGACTTCCGCATGCTCACATTCTACTCTTTATGGACAAAAAATGCAAATTTCCATCTCCAAGAGACATTGATCGGATTATTTCTGCTCATATACTAGACCCGGTGAAAGACAAAGAGCTTTATGAGGTTGTGAGAAATAATTTGATGCATGAACCGTGTGGAGCTGCGAACTACAATGCTTCGTGTATGGTTGACGGAAAATGTTCAAAGTTCTTCCCAAAGGCTAACACGGATTTGACAACCGTTGGTAAAGATGGATACCCTGTTTATCGAAGAAGAATCACAGATATATACGTTGAAAAGAATGTTATGAAGATGGATAATAGATGGGTGGTCCCATATAACCGAGCCCTATCTCTTCGATATCGAGCGCGTATTAACGTGGAATGGTGCAATCAAACTAGTTCTATTAAATACTTATTGAGTATATTTATAAAGGACCCGACATGGCGATAGCAACTTTGGAACCTATTGGAAAAAAAGTGATCCGAAAGACGAAGTTCAAGACTTCTTTGACTGCAGGTACGTTTTTTTTCCCTTTAAAAATATTTTTTTTTTTAGTCGTAAGATATATAAGTTTAAATTAACCATTATGATCCACGTTTTGAATATGAATGTCCATTTAATTTACAAATTTTTATTTCATATTTGAGCTTTGTAATACAACATCATATTTACTCTTTAAATTTGCTCTTAATTATACCAGGTACGTATCTTCGTGTGAGGTTGCTTGGAGAATTTTCGGATTTCCAATGTGTTACCGGAGTACTCCTGTGGAAAAGCTACAGTTTCATCTTCCAGGACAACAAAATATTGTTTATAAAGAGAATGAATCAATGGAGAGTGTATTAGAGCGTATATCTACACAAGGGAGCCATCTTCTTTCTTGGTTTGACGTCAATGTTCATGAAGATGAATCTATAAGAAAGCTTGCAGAAGAATGCACATTCGAGCAGATTTCCAATCATTTTACATGGAACAAGAAGAATAAGTTTTTCAAAGAAAGAAAGAAGGGATTTTCTGTTGGAATAATTAATTAAATTCCTCGGAAAATAGAATAGTTATACTATTTGCGCATGTTGTTGAATATAGCTAAAGTAATCAAGTGTTTTGATGACCTAAAAGTATGTGAAGACGTAGTTCACCCCACCTTTAAGGAAGCATGCTGGGCTAAAGGTTTGTTACAAGACGACAAAGAGTATATTGAAAGTATTGTAGAAACAGCTTTCTGGGCATCTGGATATTTCACGAGGAAGCTTTTTGTGATCATGCTTCTCGCTGATACTCTAACTTCACCAGCGGCTGTTTGGGAAGCGACGTGGAATTGTCTTTGTGATGACATAGAAAAGTTACAAAGGGAATAACGGAACCAACCAGGTAACTAAAATATATTGTACAAATCTTATTTTGGAATTTTATTATGTTATAATAATGACTCGGTATACTTCAATACATAAAAGTTAACGTTTACTATTGTCCCACGAACTCTATTTTGCAGACCTTAATTTGGATGATGAGGAGAAAAAAAATCTTTGTCTAATCGAGATAGAGAACCAGCTAGCTTCTAATGGAAGTTTCCTCTCGAACTTTCCCTCTATGCCCCAACCAAATTTAGAAGGTATGGAAAGATATAACCGCTTTATAAGGGAGGAAAGAGATTACGAACCTAAAAAGTTGAATAGATTTCTTGATGAATGGGTAGTTCGATTAACGGATGAGTAGAGGAAAATCTATGATGAGATTGTTGGGGCTGTTCTTAATAATACCGAAGGAGTTTATTTTGTTTATGGCTTTGGAGGAACTAGGAAGCCAAAATTATGGGAAATACTATCTACAGCTATTAGATCAAAAGGACTCATTGTGCTTAATGTAGCATCTAGCGGCATAGCTTTATTACTTTTGATTGGTGGTAGAACAGCTCATTCTAGGTTTGGTATTCCTATAAATGTTAAAGAGATTATTCTATGCAATATGAAGCATGGATCAGAACTTGTTGAATTAGTTAAGGAAGCATCTATGATCATTTGGGAGGAAGCACCGATGATGAGCAAATATTGTTTTGAGTCTTTAGATAGAAGTATGAGAGATATTATTAGGGATGCAAGTAACAAACCTTTTGGTGGAAAAGTTGTGGTTCTCGGAGGTGATTTCAGACAGATACTCCTAGTTATTCTGAGTGGTGGTCGTCAAGACATTGTTCGCGCTTCCCTGTGTTCCTCTTATCTATGGAAGGACTGCACCGTTTTGACTCTTACGAAAAACATGCGCCTCTTAGCCAATTTGAGTCCTGATGAAGCTCAAAACATTCAAGAGTTCTCTAAATGGTTGCTAGATGTTGGAGATGGAAAATTAACCGAAAATGATGGGGAAGCCAATATCAAAATTCCTAATAAGTTATCAGGTTTACCTAACCATTCGCTACGGTTAAAAGTTGGTTGTCCGGTTATGCTGCTCATAAACCTTTGTCCTAAAGAAGGGTTATGTAATGGAACGAGGCTTCAGATAACAGCACTATATGAAAGAACGGTTGAAGCTTTAGTTATTACAGGAACAAAAGTGGGAGATAAAGTGCACATTCCTAGACTGACTATAACACCTTCGGACCCAAAACTACCATTCAAGATGCGTAGAAGACAGTTTCCTCTGACCGTTGCATTCGCTATGACTATCAATAAGAGCCAATGACAGACTTTAGAAAATGTTTGACTTTTTCTTCCTCGGCCAGTATTTTCATATGGACAGCTTTATGTTGCCCTTTCAAGAGTCACATCTAAATCCGCTTTAAAGGTTCTTATACTTGACAAGGACGGCATCCCTCAGCAACAGACGAAGAATGTGGTTTTCAAAGAGATATTTCATAAAGTCGCAAACTGCAAGAATGGTTGGTCTTCTTTGCATTTCTATATTCAATTCTTTTGATTTTTTTTTTTTTGCATTCTACGTGTTAACTTGCTTTGTTTTTTTTCATTAATATTTCACGTCTCTGAATCGAACAAGATGAGTTATAGCAACCTTTCACACAGTTCAGCAAACAATTTATGTTTCAATAACAACATAATCGCATATTTTCAGTACAGATTTTTTTCGTGACAATCTTCATTTTTTAATTTCACAAGCCCATATTCTTTTTGTTATTTCAATACTCCAATACAATCTATTATCATCAAAAACATATGACATCTTCCTTAAATTTTTCAGTTTATTATAAATGAAAACAATAAAATACCTCCCGCGCGTCACCGCGCGGATCAAAATCTAGGGTAATATAAATCTAATAAGGAAAGGTTAGATTTATTTATATGCAATGCCATTACTTTAATGTAATATAAATTTAATAAAGAAAGGTTAGAGGGTAATTAACTTACTTACCTACTTTTAAGAAATATAAGATATTTGATGCATTTACCTAAATTTTTTTAATTTTGTTCAAATGTTGAATTAGTCAAATAAACCAATGAAATAAAAATTCGTTTTAGATTTTTAAATTAAATAAAATTTATGTTTTCAGAAAAAAAATTCATAAATATTTTCAAAAATTTGTTTTTCATATTTAAAATTGTGTTTATGAAATTGATGAAATATAATACAAACGTAAATGTTGTTATAACAAAATTAATGCATAGAAAACTAAAATCACTCTTAATTCAGTATTTACTATTTAAAAGTTTTTTAAAATTGATAAAAGCAAAATAAAAAAAATATTTAATAATTTATATAAAGTTTTAAACTTCATTTAATTTACCAACATTATATTTTAATTAATGTTTCGTTGAAAAAACTTCAATTAATTAAATATCTATATATATATATATGTATATAAATACATATTTTTAACAAAGATTCTACATTTATTGATAAAAAAGTTCTTATGAAATTTAAAAAATAGATATCAATATAAATTTTATAAAAATATATTTAACACCTTATATTTCCATATATATTTACAAAGATGTTGTTCATAATTTATTCTTCATCCTACTATGATAAAAATGAACATTATTACATAAACCATGGACACTATTTTTCTAAATGATGGGTAAGGGTTTTGTGCAAATAAACCATGGACATTATTTTTTTGTGCAGGTTAAGCCCTCACTTCGCAAATGTGCAAGTCAACTACACCACCTGAAGAAAACCCCGCAATACAGCCACCGCGTATATCATCGACTTCGCCACCTAAGACGGTGTTAATTTCTTAACGAAGATAGCAGAACGACGTCGTCTTTGAAGATTAAACGGGACACAGTCTTCTGGGTTTGATGTCGTTTCTGTGTGACGAAGATGAGAAGGTTTTCGGTGGAAATATCTAAGGATTTATGAAATTGGGGATTTTATAGAAATTAGGGTTAAAGTTAGCTGTGTATCTGTCAGAATCGCAACGATTTGTGAAATTGAGTTGGGTGATGTAGAAATCGAAGATCGAGGATTCTGGGTAGGAGATACGTGAGTTCTGAGTGCTAGGCACGCGGTTAAAATGAGCTTCGATCTTTTTGTCTACGCCGGTGGTTACTGGTCCCGCGATGGCGAATATCTGGGAGGAGAATCGCACAGTCTAGGACGTTTCGTGGCGGATTCGTCGAGGAAGGGTCAGATGATGACGGTGTTGACCCGAGTTCTTGATTACAAAGACAATATGTGCAAGGTGGCTTGGTTTCCTCCTGAAACCCCTGACACTCCTGAATATCTCGAAGACGATGATGGGTATCGAAGAGAAACGTATTGCGGATCATCTGTAGGTGCGTTAACCCTCTATCTTGTGAGAATCGATGACCCGTATGTTGAAAATAGATTGGTTCCTTTCCGTTCACTCTCTGATGACGAGGTAGAAGGTGAAGATACCTCTAGATCAAATGGTGGGTCTAATACCCATAACAATGGGGATGCAGGTGAAGGTGATGGAAGAATAGGTGATGATGGAGATGATTTAGATTTTTATAATAGTGATTGTGAGGTAGGTAGAATGGTGCTTGATGAAAGCAGATATAAGGATTTTGTGGTTGGGCAGGAGTATATTACCATTGATAGCTTCAAGCGCGCAATTAACAAGTACGCTGTGAAAAAGAAGAAGAACATCAAATATAAGAAGTCAGATGCGAGTAGGGTCCTTGCGGTTTGTGATGAAAAAGATTGTGATTGGAGGGTATATGGTTCTATTAACAGTAGTTCCAGCAGGGTTGTTGTTAGGTCTCTTAATCCGAAACATACATACACTTGGTATGGAAAGGTTAGCTTGTTAACAACACCGAAAATTAAAATACATCCTACAACAAGAGAAATAGAGAATCTCTTCCTCATTCCACGAACAGCCACATCGATACTTTCATCAATCCTTCTCTGAAAATCCGATTCAATCTTATCAAACTTCTTCTCCAGCTCTACTACATCTGATCAAAGCCGCTCGATCTTCTCCTCAACCGACTCTTCTTTGGCGGTCTCGTCCACCCACTGGAAAATGTGTTTATCGCCCTTCAGCCATTGAATTGCTGCGAATTCACAACGATAGAACGCCCGATCCAGGTTTTTAGAGGTCTGTGACCAACGCTGCACAATCGGTTGCCCACACCAGCATCTTCTCGGTACTACGGAACATCGAGTTTTTGAGGCGGAGCCGCTGGAACCGGAAGTGACGATGCTCATCGAGTTTCGTGTTGTTTGGGAATAGTTAGTTGGGTTTGTGGTCTGTCTACGGTTGGTTAGGGTTTTCAACATATATAGTATAGTATTACATAAGAGTTGGGATGGACTCAAATTTAATATGTGGGCTTCTGGGCCTCAGGCCCAGATCAATTGTTTTGCAACTTCTACAAAAGGACTACTTAAGCCCAACAACATAGTCGACATCTTCAATCTTTAGACAGACAACAAAACACACATCGACAACAACACCACTAAAAATGTTATGTAAACTCTAAACTTAAGACCAAAGCTTCCAACATTAACAGCTGTTTCAAAGCTTCCAACTCTCCAACACGAGTTTCCAAGTGGTTGTGCCTCCCAGACAACGCAGCCAAACCCTTTTCCGTCTCATACTGCTCCCCACCGTAATCATCAACATGCTTCCTGTGAGCCTTCAACTCATTATATTGCATTTGTATTTCATAAATTCTTCCCTCTTGCGAGTCAATCCTCTTATGTGCAGATGTGAGACGCTTCTGCATATCTTCCTTCTCTTCTTTGATCTTCTTAAACTCGTCCAACAGGGCTTCCTCCCACCCTCGCTTAAACCCACAGCCTTCACCTGGACCCTGAAAAAAAATCAACATATGTTAATTATAATTCTCTTCCCTTAACTCAACTACACAAAACACACACTTACATCAGATATTTCGTAGAAGCATGTGAAGTATCTCTCTCCTCTCATACTAGGATCATTAGATGTCGCAACATGAATGGTAGCTCCGCAGTCACAAGAAATCGGGACACCCTTATCTTTCCGTCTGATTTCTCCATACCACATGAGCATCACTGGATCCATCTCCTATGACGTTTAAAATTTTTTGATCAACACTCTTCACAATAACCACAAATCAACAACACAAAGCTAACTTCATGACCATATAAACTAAACAATCACACAAAGCTCAACAACAATTTCATCTTTAATTGATAACCCAAACCCGAATTTCAAATAAACTTTTCAATTTCTAACACGGTAAAACCACACACCGATCTAAATTAACCCAGCGAATGTTATTGATTGCTTTAATCCATATTCTACCCATCCTTTAGAAAATACTCAGATTCGACTATTCCCCTACACACAGTCGATCTAATATTACACCAGTTAAATTACCTGGGTTTCGTACCTTCTTCCGATCTGCTTCCGATTTCTCTGGATCCGACTGACCGGCGCCACCAAACAACTCTCTCCTGCTCCTCTTCGCACCAGTCATTTCCTCAGACATCATTTTTAGGGTTTGTCGTGAAAGATGGACAAAAACCGTTTTAATATACCCACAAAAAAACATCTTGCCGTTTTTAATCTTCAAAGACGACGTCGTTCTGCTATCTCCGTTAACAAATTAACACTGTCTTAGGTGGCCACGTCGACGATATACGCGGTGACTGTATTGCGGGGTTTTCTTCAGATGGTGTAGTTAACTTGCACATTTGCGAGATGAGGGCTTGACATGCACAAAAAAATAAGGTCCATGGTTTATTTGCACAAAAACCTTTAATTTTTATCAATTTACATGCATTGTTATTACTAACATTTGTAAGCGAAATATAATAATCCGTTTACGCCTATTTTTAGGAAACACTATATATTCTTTGCATTTAGTTATCTTCAAAATATTTTGTTTTAATAAATGTCGTAGTAGTAAAAGAAATTAGTAGTAAAAGAAATTAAACGAATGAACCAAAAAACAGAAGTTTCTAAAAAATTTACTTAAAAAATAAATTTAAATTTGTACTAATTTACGTGCATTGCCACTGAAAAACGTTAAAGAGAATTTTAGGCCTGGGCATTAAGGTTTTCGGGTCGGGTTCGGTTCAGTTATATTTGGGTTCAGGTCTTTCGGGTAGAGGAGTTTAGGATCCACTCAGGTATTTTAGAATTTTGGTCGGATTCGGTTCGGTTACGAGTACCGGAAATATATTAAAAACATCTAAAAATTGGTTACATTTTGACAAATATAACTAAACCCTTCAAGATATTTAAATTATTTTGGGTATTTCATTTATTTTGGTCTCAAACTAATACATATCTTCAGATTTATAGTTGTGATTTTGGGTAATTAGGTTATATCAATCTAAATATAATTAATATTTTGAGTATGTAATTGTTTTTTGGGGTATTTCGAGTACCCCATTCGGTTCCTCGGTTCGGTTCTATTTGGGTCCGGATCTTTCGGGTAGAGGAGTTTAAGACCCGTTCGGGTATTTTATCGGTTTCCGGTATGGTTCGGTTCCTCTTTTTCGGGTCGGTTCCGGTTCGGTTCTTCGGATCCGGGTATCTTGCCCAGGCCTAGAGAATTTTATTAGGGATAGTTTATAGGGTAAAAATAAAAACCCATCTATACCTATTTTTTAGGAATGGTAGATATTCTCCACATTTAAATATATTTAAGATACTTTCAGAATTATTATACCAGTAAAAATTCTAAAAGTATTAAAAGCTGAGAACAATTTTATTTTTTTGTGGTACAATGACGGTATTAGGCAAACAAATTGATATAAATTTTGATATATATTATTATGTTTTTTTTGTCAAGAATTTTAACATTCATTAATACTTAAAGGAAATAAATGGTGGTTGAGGCATATGAACTAATTTTAGTTTATTTTTGAAAAGAGATATAAATGTCATTTTAATATTAATAACAAAATTTAAATACAAGACTAATGATACTCAATCATTTTGAAGCCTAATTTCCTCTCATTTCATTTTAAAGCCTATTTCAAAACTAACACCAAAATCAAATCTTTTCAAAAAAGGAAATCTAAACATAGGAACTTTTTTTTGTCCTACATCGCGTATAATGATGACATAAGTAAATTTCAATCGTATATATTTATGAAGCAAATGTGATGCATACGGTTTGTATAATTTTTTAGCGTATTCCGATTGTATATGATTTTTCACAATTTTAGAAAAAAAATTTCCGAAAATTTGTTTATATAAAGATGAATAGTAATAATCCCCCCCTAAAATTTGATAACATTTTTTTTTTTTTTTTTACTTTCCTTTTTCCTTTTCTTATTTTATAATAATTCTAACTTTCATTTCTATAGTATAATTTCATCTTATCGATTACACACTTACACGTGGTAAGATCTAATTGGAAAAAGTTTGTTTTCTCCATGTGGCTAATTTAAATGAGATTTTCTACATGTTTCTATATCTGATTTACGGTTTCCATTTTGGGAAATGGGAGGAGAAACAACGGGCATGAATAATTAGAGTATTAATAACATTTCTAGAAGTATTCCCAATTAGAAAACGGAAGGGGAAAACAGAACGCGACAAAAAATATCCGAAAACAAGACGAACTCGAAAAATTTGGACACGTAAAACAAGGACTCAAACTCTCATTAATTTGGGTAAGGGTTGATTCTGGAACAGGTGTTTTGAAAATTTTTGGGAATTTTGAGTAGTTTTTGCCCGTTAATATTAAAAATTAGATGCAAATGGATAATTCGGGTAATCTATTCCTAGACATTTTCTTTCTTTTATCCGTTTACATAAGATAAATGTTTCTAAACGAAATTTAATGAGAATAAGAGGTGAATACTTGGGATGGGTATGAGATGAGATGAGATTCTCGTTCCAACATTGACAAGGCTAATCTAATTAGCTGACTGTCACAATCATGTTAATTAGAAATTTAGAGAGATGATTCTTAATATATATAAATAAAAGGTTGGAGTAATCTTGATTTGTGACCAACTTTGACAATATGAGGATTGTAATATAGTAACCAAATGTTTTCAAGTTTTACCTATATCTCTAAAAACCTATGAAGTAATTTAAAATATTGTAAAATAGTAATCAAGAATATACTTGGAAAATAGTTTTTCTATATGAAATAATATATTACTGAGGGTGAGATGGATCCACTCAATCGAATTTATGAAATAATCAAGTGTTTTTTGTTTTGTTTAATTTCGGGTATTTTAAGACCAATTCGATTTAAAAACCCGAAAAACTCGAAACCAAACCCAAATTTAACCGAAAACCCCAACACGCGAACTCCGAATCAGAACCGTTCCGAACACGGAGAACCGAACACAATCCCGACCGGATATAGAAAAATATTTGAATTGTTTTGTTTCACTAAACCCAAACCAAATGCAAATGGGTACCCAAACGCACATGCCTACTACTAAGAGAAAAACGTAAGAAGTTTTTTGGTACAAGTCAACCATAAAATATAAATATTTAAACATAGTGAAATAAAATATTAATTTCGCGTCCGACGCGGAATAGTATATAGTAAAACCTAATAATTATGAGTCTATTATGTATTTATTTATATAAAATATTGAAAACTGGACTAATCAGTATCCAAGTTAGTTAAGCACAAATTAGTCAAAAACAAAATATATATAACCAACAAAAAGAAATACTAAAATATAATATACATAACAAATAGAAAAAATACAAGATAGTTTTTTAATACTAAAATATCACATATCCAGTTTGTGTACAGAAGTACCACTTCATTTTACCCTTATCATTCTGGAAAAAAAAATAGAAACAATAAAAAAACCAAAATAGAAAAAAAAGAAGTCGTCGTCTTCATTCTGAGATCTCCCTTCTTCTTCTTCTCTCAAGTTCTCAGATCTAATGTGTTGCTATATTGATCTAACTAGAATCGATCATTATCAGTCTTAAAAATTTCAAACGATGAATTTAGAAAGATTGACGTTTTCCGTTCCGTCGCTTCGGATCGGCCGCGTAAACCTAACCACCGCTTCTGATTCCTCTGTCTCACACCTCTCCTCCTTCTTCAACTTCACTTTACTCTCAGAGAATCCCAACCAGCACCTCACCTTCACTTACAATCCCTTCACCGTCACCGTTAATTCAGCGAAAACCGGCGTGATGCTAGCGAACGGAACAGTGGCGGCCTTTTTCAACGACAACGGGAACAAGACGTCGTTTCGCGGCGTGATCGCGACATCTACGTCGGCGCGTGAGCTGGATACAGATGAAGCACGGCATCTGAAAACATCCAAAAGCTCAAGAGCTAAGGAGTAGAGATCAAAGTAACTTGTCAGGGATTCGAAAGAACTATACCAAAAGGTAAATTTCCAATCATAGTAACACCCAAAAATTCCAAATGCAAGTCTGATCTAAGCCTCAAGGTCTGGAAATGGAGTCAATTTCAGGCATCAATCCCGATGCAATGCAATGGCTGTTGATCCTTATCTTGTTTCCAGTATTCAGGTATCTCTGCCTCTAGTCTGAAATTGGTTTTTTCATTTATGAAATATGGAAATTCAAGGATAAAAATCTGGGAAAAGGCTTATGAAGTGTTTTCATTCGTATGTCTGTTTGTTTGGCTGATGAGTCTCAGTTCTTACTTCTTATAATCAGCCAAGACGTTGCTGTATTTGTTTTAGGCTTGGTCATTTTGCAATATCTGAAGACATTTTAAGTTAGAGATTCGTGCTAGATATAGTCTTCACGAAGTCGACATAGAATTTTCGGGTCTGTGACTATCGTGTGAAGCTTCCTCTCTAAGAACTGAATTAAATGTGGATAGACTATATATACAGATTTGAATGTATCAAACGTTTATCTTCTTTGTTCAGTTTTTGATAGGAGAATCATCTCCATTTGTGATTGATATATGACTACATTATTATCTAATGAATCAATTTGGTGTGATATAGAATAGGCAGAATTCTGCATATTACAGGCCTCTAGTGATTCTAGGATGATTATGATTTTAGGGTCGGTTTCAAGAATAAGATTGTGGGATATTGAATCTGGATGCAACACCCTTGTGAACACAGAGCGTGCTGAAAGGAAGCAAGGCGAATATCTCTACACTAGCACAAAAATGCAAAGTACTTCCTCGTGTCTCTTATCTATTTTCTCAAAATCGAACCCCTTTCTTCATATCGATTTGAAAAACTTTCCCATTGATTTCTTCTCCGTGTACTCACAGACTGTAAACATTTCGATTTGGCAAGGATACTTAAACACCATCAAACCCGATGATAAAACAAGGTAATTTCATTTAATTCAATGTCGAATCGATCATGAGTACTGTTTGAATTTTGAATATTGTTTTGGTTTGTGCTCAAGTGTTATACATACTTCGAAGATTAATTATGTGATAAGACGAGGAAAGCCATATCTTTTGGTACCAGAAAGTAAACCTCACTATGTCGTAAGCTTCTTTAAATCTTATTTTACTTTTTATTCTTAAATTTTGAAATGACAAAGTTACATAATTTTTCTAATTTTTTTTGGAAGAACATACTATTTGATGAACGCGGATCGTTCTTGATTGCTCATCCGTATCTTGGTCCTCTTGCAGCTTTGTTCAAGCTAATTGGAAACGTTTGTGAAATCTATTGGATCCATTACAGCTTCTTGAATCTGTACTGCTCTATGTTCTTTGCAGCTTCCAAATAAAGTTGCTTTCAACGGAGAGGTTGTTCTTGTTAAAGAGAAAAGAGTAAGAAATCATGGAAATTTCGAAATATGTGAAGAAGATACTTCTAGAAACTGTAAATTACTCTGAAATTCCATATTTGTATTAGGGTAATAAAAATGTTTACTGCTCCTGGAGTCTGAGAATTGAGTGTTGATGCTTTTTGGGTGGAACTTTCTCTGTGAACCATTCTTTCATTTGTTCAACTTGGAATTTTTTTGACGATTTAGGAAAAATTTCAAAATCTTCCTAAACTTACAAGAGGTCTTCCTAAATTGTCAAGCATTGTACAAAGCCATGAATGAGACCATTTTTTAGTCATGATATCATCCGTTTATGCACGAAACAAAGCTCAAAGATTTGATAGAACTTGTTTCTCGAAAAATTGACAAAGTTCTTCCATTTGTTCAACTCAATACTCTTTTGAAACATTTTCCGAATTTAGAAAGAGGTTTAAACATTACAAATGTTACTCCTATATCATTTTGAATGGTTTACCAAACATTTAAGGTTGAGAATGAAGTTGATGATAGAAGATTCTCCATCTATACATATACAAATTGATCATCAAGAACTTTCTTAACGAGATTTCTTTAATTATTTTTTCGAAAAATGGTCATATTCAACTTTGGATTTTAGAAATCAAATTTACGAAGACCATACTTAAAATGATTTTTTGCTTCCCAAATATCATAAAATTTCATCTTAAATCACCATATTTCTTCCTTAAAAGCTAAGTTTGAGTTTTATAAATCAAATTTAGGATGGTCATATTTCATAGGACATGTTGCTTCCCAAATATCACCATTTTGCCTCCCTAGTATCACTAAATTTATTCCCTAAAAGTTAAATTTCGGTTTTAGAATAAAATTTAGGACGGCTGTACTTAAATGACTTTTTGCTTCCCAAATATCATCAACTTTAATCCTAAATCACCATATTTCTCTCCTAAAACCTATATTCGGGTTTTATAACTCAATGTTACGACGACCATACTTTATAGAACCTTTTACTTTCCAAATATCACCAATTTGCCTTCCTAATATCACCGATTTTCCTCCCTAAAAGTTAAATTTGTATCAATTTTCAATACGGTCATATTTGAAAGGACCTTTACTTCCTAAAAAAACTCCAAATTTGTTTCCCAAAGATCTAATATTCAATTTTCAGTACAACCATACTTGAAAGGACAATTTACTTCCTAAAAAAAAATTTGCTTTCCAAATAGCTAATATTCAATTTTCGGTACGACCATACTTGAAAGTACCATTTACTTCCCAAATACGAATTAATTCAACCATAAATCCTCAAATATCTTTCTAAGAGTTAAGTTTTGGGTTTTAGTATTTATTTTCATTACGTCCATACTTGAAAAAAACTTTTACTTCCTAAAAAAAAAAAAATTCGCTTCACAAAAAGAACTAATATTCAATTTTTAGTACAACCATACTTGAAATGACTTTTTACTTCCCAAATATGAATTAATTCCACCATAAATCCTCAAATTTCTTCCTAACAGCTAAGTTTTGGGTTTAGTATTTATTTTCAGTATGTCCATACTTGAAATAACCTTTTACTTCCTAAAAAATCAATTTGCTTCCCAAAAAGAGCTAATATTTAATTTTTAGTACAATCATACTTGAAAGGACCTTTTACTTCCCAAATATGAATTAATTCCACTCTAAATCCTCATATTTCTTCCTAACACCTAAGTGTTGGGTTTTAGTATTTATTTTCAGTACGTCCATACTTGAAAGGACTTTTTACTTCATAAAAAAAAACCAATTTGCTTCCCAAAAAGAGCTAATATTCAATTTTTAGTAAAACCATATTTGAAAGGACCTTTTATTTTCCAAATATGAATTAATTCCACCATAAATCCTCATATTTCTTCCTAACACCTAAGTTTTGGGTTAAAAAGAGAAGAAGCTTTGAAATGACCTTTTACTTTCCAAATATGAATTAATTTCACCATAAATCCTCATATTTCTTCCTAACACCTAAGTTTTGGGTTAAAAAGAGAAGAAGCGATTAAAAACACTGAAAATTTTCGCATCTCAAAGAGCTAATATTCAATATTCAGTATAGCCATATTTGAAATGACCTTTTACTTCCGAAAAAAAAAACAATTTGATTCCCAAAGAGTTAGTTTTCAATTTCGGTACAACCATTATTGAAAGGACCTTTTACTTCCCAAATATGAATGAATTCCTCCCTAAATCCCGAAATTTCTTCATAAAGACTAGGATTAGGTTTTGGAACTCAGGACAACCCTACTTGATATGACCTTTTACTTCCCAATAAACAATTAACTCCACTCTAAATCAAGAAATTTCTAACTTAAAAGCTAAATGAAGCTTTTAGAAATCAAATTTAGGACGACCCTACTTGATATGACTTTTCGTTTCCCAAATAATAACAATTTATTCTCAAATATCACCAAATTTCTTCATAAAAGTTAGGACTAGGTTTGAACTCAAATTTAGGACAATCCTACTTGATATGACCTTTTACTTCTCAAAAAAGAAAATAATTTCATTCTATATCCCCAAATTTTTTCCTAAGAGCTAAGTTTTAGGTTTTAGTATTCTTTTTCAGTACATCCATACTTGAAAAGACATTTTGCTTCCCAAAAATAACCAATTTGCTTCCAAAAAAACTAATATTCAATTTTCAGTACATCCATACTTGAAAAGACCATGTACTTCCCAAATACGAATTAATTCCACCTTATATCCCCAAATTTCTTCCTAAGAACTAAGTTCTGGGTTTAGTATTCTTTTTCCGTACGTCCATACTTGAAAGGACCTTTTGTTTCTTAAAAAAAACTAATTTGCTTCCCAAAGAGCTAATATTCAATTTTCAATAAAACCATACGGGAAATGACCTTTTACTTCCTAAAAAAAAGAAACTTGCTTCCCAAAGAGCTAATATTCAATTTTCGGTACAACCATACTTGAAATGACATTTTACGTCATAAAAAACACCAATTTGCTTCCCAAATAGCTAATATTCAATTTTTAATACAACCATACTTGAAAGGACCTTTTACTTCTTAAAAAAACCAATTTGCTTTCCGAAGAACCAATATTCAATTTTCATTACAACCATACTTGAAAGGACCTTTTACTTCCCAAATACGAATTAATTCCATCATAAATCCTCAAATTTCTTCCTAAGGGTTAAGTTTTGGGTGTTAGTATTAATTTTCAGTCGACCATAATTGAAAGAACCTTTTATTTTCTAAACAAAACCAATTTGTTTTCCAAAGAGCTAATATCCAATTTTCAGTATAACTATACTTGAATTGACATTTTACTTCCTAAAAAAAACACCAATTTACTTCCCAAATAACTAATATTCAATTTTCAGTAAAACTATACTTGAAATGACCTTTTACTTCCTAAAAAAACAAATTGCTTAAAGATTTTAAAGGTTTAGAAAGCTAGAAAAAAAATTTAGGAACTTTTTACAATCGTTTAGGATGGCCATCCTAAATCGGTATTTATTCTTCCTAAACACGAGTACTTTTAGTTTTGATCACGGATTTACAAAGCTTATGGGAAACGGCCTTTAACAATGTTTTCCTGAAGATTACCATTACTAAACATCCACTAAGAGTACACATCAAACACTTGTATGCAAGTTTGTGCAAGTTTTTGGTTAGGTAGGAGACTCTCAAGAAAACTTAAATATACACTCTAAAAGTCCTCACTCCTAGGTGAGTCTTCAAATTTTAGAAATAAAAGTTTGATACACACAAACAACAAAAGTTAAAGTTAAAAAGAAAACTCAAATCCACAGCGTCAAGGTTCTTCATTAGTATCGTTTGGTTGGATTTTCTTCAATCTGTTGTGCAACAAGTTCAGAGCAAACACAGTTATGAGATGTGGACATGACTAATTATTCTTTTTTTTTTGATGATTGATCTCCAAGATCATCTTCAACACGGTAATATATAAAATAGAAAAGATCTCCTTGATCGACATATGGATTGCTTTCAGTACCATCCGCAATACGGTTCAACATATCCTCAAATTTTGTTTCTAAATATGAAGTCATTGGCTTTTGCAGTTTGGTCATCATAACTACATTGAAACTACAAAAACAGTATTCAAGAGACGCAAAGAGATCACCTTAGGCAGACGCAATGACTTATTATTTATCGCCTTTGTTCTACGGTGTATCTACAAGGCATTTAAATGAATAATAAGTCAATGTAAGGTTTCTATCATCTTTCATAAGCTATAAGCTGCAAAGATAGAAAACTGTGATGAAGGAGTCATTTACCTGAATGCTAAAGACGTTTTCAAAGAAATCAACGTCATAGTTTTCGAAGCATAAAGGTCTCAATGCAGCAAGATTCCCGAAATCTGGAAATTTCGTCACCATTTTTCCTATCAAAGGAATCTCCTCCTACAGCAGAATTATTCGTTTCTAAGAATCTTTAATACAAACAAGAGAAGCTAAGAATATCCATCTTACAAGGGTACGTCACTGTACCTTTCCACTAGAAATTCCTTTGTTTAATGCATCTCCAATGTGTTTCAAAATAAAATTATTTATGATTCACAACACACGATCTCTTGTCCAGCTTGCATCAGACTTTTAAAACTCAGAGTAAGCTGAAGCTTCCACTTGGCAAAGTATGGAAGCTGAGAATTCAATAAAAGTGCACAACAATAAAAGAGGAAGACGAAGATGAACAACAAACTGAAGAATCTTGTGTTCCATCAATGAGAACCAAACCATTCTTGAAGAAGACCTAACTGTATGATACGGCCATTTTCATTACCCGAAAGAACATCCCCTGAGAGAATTAACAACAAATCAATTTCAAGGGTTTGTGGAATTTTTAAATCTTTATAGACAAATTAGTTTTTGTTGGAACTCGTTTTGACGGAAATGGTTTTCGGCCATTTTCCGGTGAGTTTTCCAGTAAAGACGTTCATCGGAATGACCGGTTCTTGGGCACTTTGTAAACGTTGCAGCAAGCACTACGTGGTGGTGTATTGAAATGTCAAAAACGGAGTTCGGTTAAATGAGAAATTGAGGTTCAAAGTGGTTAGCTTGGAAAGCTTAAAAAAACTTGTTTATCAGTCAAGTGTTTCACTTTGAAGATAACTAGAGGAGATGAGGTTTGGGTTTTAAAACTTTGTGGCTTTATGGAATAGATCCAATAATTGTTGTCTTTGCTCAAATCCTTTGTGATTACTTTGTTGACAAAATCAACAAACACTACAAGAAACACGGCTGCTTGCGTCAGTTTTTTAGAGCCTTACCGTCGGTTTAAGACTGTCACAAGAGATCACCCATCACTTGTGAAACCGTCGTGTCACAGTGGTGTCGCGAAATGTCTAAGCCACGGTTGCCAAACCGTCTCAATTCTCACATAACATGTTCTCATCACGTTACGTGTATTTAAAGGGTCTTTTAAGATTGATTTTGTAACTGCAATATAAATTTGTTAATTGCCATTATCAGAATCAGTTCTCATTCTTTTGGACGTTCAAGACGTTAGGAGAAGTGTGGCTATAAAACCAACTATTTCTCTTCTTATTCAAGTAGATATAATACAATAAATATCCTTCTTCCTCTTATTTCAGCTTTGGGCTTAAGTGTTTTGAGAAGAAGAGTTTTATTATCCTCCACTTGAAAGTAAGTCTCAAGAGTATAAGTAGAGTAAGAGTTCGTTAGAGCTGTGAATCGAGTGCTGCGATTACAGTTGTATTCGCTTGTATCCTGGGACTCAGAATCACAGAATCCCGTCACACTACGGGTGATTCAATGAGTTAAGGAAAGAGATTTGTTCTCGCCTCCGTTTCGGTTTTAATCGATCGTTTAAATCGTTGTTTCTTGCTCAAATCGTTTTTCCTTAACATTGTTTACATCGCTGTTAATCGCCATTGTTGTATTGTTTGATAGTTTAGTCTTACAGTTTTTACCTATAATAATCGAGAACATAATCATACCCCCAAAAGTCACAACCATTGAAATAATCTGTACAGCGACGGAGCCAGGTTTCCCGATTCCTTCATAACGCCGGCGTAGGTCGTGGCTTCTCCGGCGAGCGTGGATTTCACTAAATACCCAGCTGATATATTGGAGAGCTAAACTACAAACGCGATTATACATAGAGATGGGATTACACCCAGAAATTTGAAAGACGCATGAATCGACATAATTCCGGCTCCGACTATGCTCGTCGAAATGTTGAAGACGGCTCCGGCGAATGAGCCATGCTTCTCTTCCAATGCTACCACGGATTTAGATTTCACATACAGTAACAAGCAAAATGCAGGTGACGAACCTTAATGATAACATCTCGAACTTCAGAACTGGAACTATTGTTGACGCTAATATAGCTACAGAATGTTTCTCCGAGATAGATCGCTCTACACAGCAAAATTCCGAATCAAATAGTTGAAATTGGACGAGGACGAGATCTCAAGGTAAGAGACGATAAGATTTGAACAATGATTTGATCGAACTACACTTGCTCGGTCATGTAGCTAACTGGAGTCGATGAATCGGAATCCGGCGACGGCGACGGTGCATTAGAATCCTCCAGCGTCGTGAATCGAAATCGTGACGATGCTGTGAGATTCAGCTTTTTTTTTTTTTTTTTTTCTTCTAAAATTGTGTTTCGTAAGGATAGAATAAGGGTAAAATGGGAAAAATAGGTGACAATTCTGAAACAAAATATGCGTGTGTCATTTTGGTTCAATCCAAAGTTTTGCATGAGAATTGCCCTAACAAATATTGACAAGAGAACATACCTTGGATAAATTGTGTCAGTTCATCACAATCAAGAAACGCAGCCTTGCATACAACTTCTGAAAAAAAAAAAAAAAAAGTTTTGAAAAACTTAATGTTAGCATAAGTGGGAACTAAAGATCAAAAGAAAAAAAAAAATCAGAACATTAACAACTTAAAAGATCAGAAATTAGAACTTTAATAACTAAAAGAAACTGGAAAAATAGAACATACTCTTATTCTTTTTCATCTTACTAACGTTAATAAGACGCAAACCTAAATCAAAACGTTAAAAACTAAAAATCAAGAAATCAGAATGTACTCTTCTTCTCTTTCTTCTCCAAAACTAGCTCAAAAACCTATACAAAATATTTTGGTGAATTATAGAAACCTATACAAAATATCCTTTAGTTACGTAAATGTATATTCTTGTATTCATAGTTGTATCTTCCTCCTTGCTTTTCTATCTTATTCCTCACCGTATAAACTTCTCTCTAACATTTATGTATTATTAGTACAACCATCTCTTAAACTATCATAGGAGGACTAATAATGTATATCCCAATCAATTTATTTACTTTGTCTTCTTCTCTACTCTGCAATTCTCTATCGCCATTGATTATATTTCAAAACTCGATTATGCCTCTTGAATCAAAAGTGGTTTCATGCTGAAAAAAATAAATAAATCAACTTTTTTTCTGTGCAAATCGAGCAACCAAACGTCTCCTAAACTCACACCAGTTTGTAAATTCCATTATGACCAATTCCTCGTGGTACCAGTTGAAAAAATCTCTTTCGAAACTCAAATAAATCAGTAGTAGTTTCTCATCTTCACTACAATGGCCAAGAAGGAAGAATCTTTCATTCTTTGCAATCCAACCGTAAGGATATACTCCACCGAAAACTGGCATCTCAACCTTTTTAACCTAAGCCTTTTAATTCGCTAACACAAAATTAACATTCTGATGACCTAGTTCATGTTCTCTATGACCAAGTTTCATGAAAGTAATAGGTACATGATTTGCATAAATTAACTCAGATTGACTCGTTCGCTGACTCTGTTTTTCACCATCGGTTGCTTCTCTAGCCTCGTCAAGGATTTGCGTTGAATTCATCTAATCCACTATCGTCCCCAATTTCTCCATCTCTAAAAAATCCTAAACGTTTACTCTTCATCTTAATAAAAAACAAACATATGATTGAGAGCTTCATCCTCATCAAAACATGTTTAACACAAATTTCTTCCTACACAAGAAACATGAAGATCCTTTTTCTTACCCAATTTTTTTTTTTACGCAGAAATTTTCTTCTAAATAAAATTTTTATAAATATCAAATCAACCACAAATTTTTAATATACTCCAAATATATATTTAAAATTGTGGGGATATATACCCGATGTAACATTATTATATATATCCCCGTAGAGATATACTCATTATATGATATTATCCACACTAACCGATTTTCTTATTAAAAATCTAAAAATATTCGACCTCGGCGTCATTGGTTGAAAAATGTAACATGTACCGATTTGTAGAAGATTAATCTTAAAACTCCAATGGTCGTTTCTTAATAAGGAATAAATATTCTATTTTAATGTGACATGGAATATGATATATATTAATTTAATGTGATGTAGCATATGACATGTATTAATAAAATGTTGTGATTGGCTGAAAAGCTTTCCATTTTAATGATGATATGGAATCTGACATGTATTAATTAAATGTTGTGGTTGAGTGAAAAACTTTCCATTTTAATGTGATATGGAATCTCACATGTATTAACTTAATATGACATATAATCTAACATGTATTAATAAAATGTTATAGTTGGTTGAAAAACTAAAAAAGGAGGGTTTGACACATCAGATTCTTGTTTTTCTTTTAATTATATTGGATCTTTAATCCGTGTTACGCGCGGATATATAATTTTTGATATTTTGTTAAATGGTAAAATCAGTATGTTATCTAAAAATAGAAATAAAAGTTTTTATAAATCTGAGATAATTATATATATATATATATATATATATATATATTCATGATATCCATATTTTACTATTACATGATTAGTTTCAAGTGCTTCTTAGAAAGTTTGGTTGGCACCAATAGTTTCATGAAGGACATGTGTAATGGTGATAGTTTGGTGGGTAGTTATGAAGTTGTAGGGTAAAATTGTCACCTCAAATTTTAAAAATGCGGCCTACAAAATTTTCTAAATATTATGGTATTGAATTATGATTGTCATTAGCACCATTCTCGTCACTCTGTCAAGGATATGAAAATTACTAAATGCATATATTGATTTAATTCATAACCTTTTCGTGAAGAAAAGTAACATGTTCTAAAATATCTGGAGTTCTCATGCCAGTTAGTTTAGTAGTATCACGCTCAAAGATAACAAAAGTTGTGTCATCGTCTTTGTCACAAATAGATAGCTTAAGACATTTAATGATACATGTTGGTTGTTAGTTATATGAATTTTAATTTCTTTTGGTCTGATAAATAGACGTGAAAGAAACAGTGACATACCTTGTAACACCAACATCAATGGTGTTGTTGCATGTTATGGAAACCAAGGTCGTGTATGTTTTTCGTAGTTTACATGCACATGTTGTGCATCCAAGTTCCAACCATAATGTAGTCATATGTCCACTAGGGTAGCAATGCAAGAGAAGCTATAGTACAACTGTAATTGAATCATCGATCAACAGTGCGAAGTAAATTTTATTTGATAATGTTTACTTCTAAATTTCTAAATAACTTATGCATGAATAAATTTACAATTACCTTTTATCGATGTGCATAAACTCAAGACCCATATGTGGATTGGCTTTCTTTGAATTTTGTGCTTCAGAGGAGGAACCAGGCATACACTTCCTTAATTCCTTGTCAGTAAAACCTTTTTTGAAGATCATAAAAACCGTTGTTTTAATTAGAAACATTTGATTTTGGAGAACTCAATAAGTTCGCGGGTATATAATCTTTGATATTTTGTTAAATGGTAAAATCATTATGTTATCTAAAAGTAAAAATAAAAGTTTATACAAATCTGAGATAATTATATATATAGTGATGATATCCATATTTTACTATTACATATCTTGATTAGTTTTTTTTTTTTTTTTTTTTTTTTTAAAGGTGTAATCTAAATTTATTCCCATATTTCTATATTTACATTTGTAGTTAAGTAAAATTGCAAACTCAAAATACTACAGAGGAGAATCCAGTTTAAGTCTTAACTTGACACGTCATAACTTGATTAGTTTCAATTGTTTCTTCAAAATTTCGTCAAGGATACATGTAATTGTGATAGTTTGGTGGGTAGTTGTAAAGTTGTAGGGTATAATTATCAATTACAATAAATTTTAGATCTAACTAGAATGTTTACCCACAATGTCAATTAGAATAAATTTTAGAGCTACTGACATTGTTTTGTGCAAGTCATTTTAGACTTTAACTCACCCTAAAAACTTTTAAAACTATTAATTAAATTATAAAATACAATTTATTATAAAATTGACACGTAGTAAATTTAGTTTCACTTGCGTTTTATGTTTAGAAGCTATGGAGTCTAGAACTCACCTCTTTGTTTTTGAGTTCTCTTCAAGAGTATGGAAGAATTTACGACATGGAATATTGGGTGATAAGTTCACAATAGTTTGGGAAGAGATTTTCTTGTTCCTTACTTTGCAAGGTATAGATCGTATGACCTCTTTAACTATATATATTATGTATTTTAACTTTTCTTTTACTCAATATGGAGGGGAAAACGAATGCATCATGGAGATAGACATAAATTGACTCAACAATTGAGCAAGATGTTGAATAGAATGGCTAGAAATGAGAGACGAGAAGTATGCTCTTGTGTTTTGTTTTTTTTTTTTTTTTCATTTCTAGTGCTTTCAACTCATAAAAACTCTGATGTAAATAGTATATTTTTTTAAAAAAACTTAGTTTCTTTTTTAGAGTTTTGAATTATATTAAATGAATAAGATTGCTTATTAGTTTGTATATTTAACCGATTTGAATATACATGTAGGATTTTCTTTTAGAATCTATTAATTTTAAAACAAAAGAAGTGAATTTAAGATCAATTAAATGATTTTGATTAGTATCTATAAATCCGTTTAAAATTTAATAAAACAATACAAAATCAATAATCCACCAAGGGAATTTTTTTTTTTTAACAACTTCTTATATTCTAATTCAAAAACCAATAAAAAAAGTTGTTCATTATCACGAACTTTGATATAAGCCGCTGGGAAATATATTTTTAATTAACAACGCAATATTTGAATTAGAATGACTAGTCCCTTTTCCACTATCTTAGCCGTTGAAGATTTTTGAAAAAGAAAATACGTTGCATATTTACAAAAGTATCCTCTTTAAGTTTAGTTAATTGCTTGAGAAAGCCCTTTCCAAATTCAAATTTGAACACCGCCTTAAAGTGCAAAACATAGGATGTAATCTCAGCCGTCCGTTTCATCTTCTACTTCTTTTACATCCCTTTCCCCATCCCTTTTTTCTGCTGAAACTGTGCAAATCTAGAGAGAGAGAGAGAGAGAGAGTGAGCGAATGTGAGAGGGAGAGAGCATATCAGAACTCTTCAGAAGCTCGAGACATCGTTGCTCAATTTATTAGACAGGTGAGAGAGTTCTTTTCTATTCCAGTAAACCCAACGAGATTTTAAGTTTTAGCTGCGATTCCAAGTTTCTAAATTTGTCATTTTTCGGTCTAGATTTCGTGAATTTTGACTGATTTATCTACTTCTGTATCAAATTAGGATAGTATGTCAAGGGATGCAAAGTTTTCCCGTCGAGATTCGGACAAGCACGAGGAAATCGAGAATGTCCCTGAAAATCTCCGGTCTTCGATTCTGTCTCAAACCAGCAACGATTCATATTCTTCTTCGTCTCTATCACGGGATCCATTGGCGAACCCTAAACACGAAAAGGAGTCACGAAGTAAGATCGATCGAACTCCGTCTAAGCCTAGAGCCAAGAACCCAGATCCAGGATTGCCTCTACAGACGCCTGATAAGCATCGATCAGCTGCATTCTCTAAAAATCGGTTTGGTTGGGGCGACAAGTGTGATTCTATCGCAAACACGAATCTGGGTTCGTTGAACACAACTCCTAAAACCAGTAGAGTTGTCGGGAGAGCTAATTCGTGCTACTCGGAGACCAATTCCACGCACAACAACACGACTCCCACTAAGAGCGTATCTAAGCCACCGGGCTCTTGTTACAGAGGCACAGGAGCTGTTAGAGCTGGTGGCCATGCCTCGTTGTACAAAGGGTTGTCTAGTTCTTCTGGGCAAGTTTCAATTGTTGCTAACACTGTTGAAGTTCCTCACTTTAACCTTAAGGAGGATCCATCATTCTGGATGGATCACAACGTACAGGTACTTAGCTATTTGCTCCTTTCTTTTCTTTGGGGGTCCTTGAATTGCATTACTCTTCATAGTGTTCATTGTTCAGTATGCCTCTAGTTACTTTACCTAATGGTCATTGAATGTATTGCAGATTCTTATACGTGTCAGGCCGCTTAATAGCATGGAGAAGAGTGCAAATGGGTACAGTAGGTGCTTAAAGCAGGAAAGTTCTCAAAGCTTAGTATGGAATGGACCACCAGAAACACGATTTCTTTTCGATCATGTGGCTTGTGAGACTATTGACCAGGTAAGACTCAGAAAAAAAAGGCAGACAATCTATATTTCCTTTTTCTTTTGAAAATTACAAGTTTTTCCTTTTGCATCTTAATTTTGTAGGATACCCTTTTTCGTGTTGCCGGTCTACCAATGGTGGAAAATTGCTTGTCTGGTTACAACAGCTGTATATTCGCATATGGCCAGGTATATATTTCTTTCATTGTAGAGATGGATCATGAGAGTGATCTGCTTCATCTTCAACCTTAGGTAGACTGGTAAATCTAAGTGTACTACTTCTGGGTCAGGCTCATGTTTATTTCTGTTAAGCATTCTGTTCTCTGGTGTCCATGGTAAAGCTGTTAGCTGTTATTGTGATAGAGCTACAAAGATATCCCATTTAAAGTATACTTCTGCTGTTATCTTGTCCTCTTCAAGGAATGAATTTGAAAATCCTTACAAGGTTCATAATGATATGAAGATAGTTAAGTTTCCAGAATAGGACCAATTGGAGATAGTTACCTTCTTTGGAGTTACTTGTTATTTTTCCTTCTATTCACAACATGAAATTATTTGTTGTGTTTGTGCAGACAGGAAGTGGGAAAACGTATACAATGCTCGGAGAAGTGGGTGATTTAGAATTTAAACCAAGTCCCAACAGAGGAATGATGCCACGGATATTTGAATTTTTATTTGCAAGAATACAAGCTGTAAGTCTCTTATGATGTTGCTTTTTTCCACTTCTACATAGACATGATAAAATTTGCTCATCGTATCTTCCCTCGTTAATTCTTGTTGCAGGAGGAGGAGAGCAGACGAGACGAGAGACTTAAATACAATTGCAAATGCTCTTTCCTTGAGATTTACAATGAGCAGATCACAGACCTTCTTGAACCATCTTCAACAAATTTGCAGGTAATTTTATATTCTTTTGCTGGCGTAACTGTGTAGATGCAAAACACTTAGATTTCTAATGTGTTCTCACTTATTAGCTTCGAGAGGACATTAAGAGCGGTGTCTATGTGGAAAATCTCACTGAGTGTGAAGTACAGAGTGTTCAAGACATCTTAAGGCTTATCACACAGGTTATAATTGCCATCCCCAAACTTTTTTTGTTTCATTTTTATTTGGTTCTGAAACCGTCTTATCTGTGGTACAATAGGGTTCTTTGAATCGAAGAGTTGGAGCCACAAATATGAACAGAGAGAGCAGCCGATCACATAGTGTTTTTACATGCGTGATCGAGAGCAGATGGGAAAAAGACTCAACAACTAATGCGCGCTTTGCAAGACTGAACCTGGTTGATCTCGCTGGATCAGAGAGGTAACTATGGTGCTTTAGCTTGAGATTACCATAGTATCTTCTTCTGACATTGTGCAATATATAACAGGCAGAAAACTTCTGGAGCTGAGGGTGACCGCCTTAAAGAAGCTGCTAATATCAATAAATCATTGTCCACGCTAGGGTAACCAAGAAATAAGATTAATCCTTGGAAGCACTCGTTTTCTCAACTAGTTATAATGTCAATCTTTTTACTGGTTGCAGACATGTGATTATGGTTCTTGTGGATGTTGCAAATGGTAAACCAAGGCATATTCCATATCGTGATTCCAGGCTGACATTTCTTCTTCAGGTTAAATCTTAATTCATTGCCTTTCTTTGTCTTAAATTGCAATGTCTCATTTTCATGGCATTATAACCGGTAATTGTTTCATCTACAGGACTCATTGGGTGGCAATTCTAAAACTATGATCATTGCTAATGCCAGTCCCTCCGTCAGGTATTCTTTCACCACTTATTTAATCTATTGCTACATTAACACGTAAAGTCATTCTTTCAACATAACGCTTCTATTGATTATCACTTGCAGTTGTGCAGCGGAGACGCTAAACACTCTTAAATTTGCTCAGAGGGCAAAGCTAATCCAGAATAATGTAAGTTTGCACCCATATCTTTTGAGGGAGATAAATCATGACTAACCTTTTGATAAATTTTATGTTTCGAATTCGTTAGGCTGTGGTTAACGAAGATTCCAATGGGGATGTCCTGGAATTACGTCGTCAGATCAGACTTTTAAAGGTGATTGTACATCTAAAACTGCCATTATTTACTCTTCATGTTAAGCTGTAAGTAGGCTAAGACGAGATATTTTTCTGTGTGTGTGCGTGGCACAGGAAGAGCTTTCCCTCCTCAAGCGTCAAAACATCTCCAGGGCATTGTCATTTGGATCAGCAGAAGGCAACTTTACAGAATCCCAAAGTGAAATGTACGAGACAGGACAACAGCAGGCTGGTAACTGTCTTGTGTATGAATCTGGAGGCAGTGTAAGGATGTCTAGAAAGCAGGTATACTAACTTTGAGAACTTTTTCATGATTATTAGGCTTTACTGAGGATTTATATGCATCTCTGCCTTGTGATTTCGCTAAAATCTATCTGTATCAGTTGAAATCCTTGGAGACAACACTTGCTGGCTCATTGAGAAGAGAACACGTGGCTGATGCTTCAATTAAGAAGCTTGAAGCCGAGATTGAGCATCTAAACCGTTTGGTAATTCTTTTTCACCTACACTGTTCCCATTTTACTAATGTTTCAGACATTGCCTGAATCGATTTGTTCGAATTTATCTTTAGGTTCGACAAAGAGAGGAAGATACTAGGAGCACAAAAATGATGCTCAAGTTTCGCGAAGACAAGATACAGAGGCTGGAATCACTTCTTGGCAACCATTTATCTGCTGATTCTTTTTTGTTGGAAGAGAATAATGTGTTATCAGAAGAAATTCAGCTTCTACAAGCTAAAATTGATAAAAATCCCGAATTGACTCGCTTTGCCCTGGAAAACATAAGGCTCCTGGACCAACTTAGAAGGTGATAAATCTTCAGGAAACATCTAATGCTGATGAAAGAAAAGAATATCTGTTTTTATTTTATTTAATATTTCTGTTATTATGGTACTTGCAGATTTCAAGAGTTCTATGAGGAAGGTGAGAGAGAAATTCTCTTGGGCGAACTCTCAAACTTGCGAAAGCAGGTACCTCTAGTTAGCACGAAGTCTTGGTATCGATTCATTGTTCTATATTTTTGCAATGCCATGCTTAACCCTAGCTACTGCGTTTGCAGATCGCCCAGGTTCTTGATGGAAACTCTGAATGCCACGAAAATCCTGATGTTGCAATAGAGCTACAGGTTACATCTACTTTCCTTAATCTTTCACAAAATCATTCTCTAGCTAATTCCATTAATAAATATCTCTTAGTATCTAGACGGATTGTGCTTCATTTTTCATCTCTCGTTGGTCTTGTTGTATTTACTGCTTTGTTCTCAAAACGATTTTGGATTTTCCATGGCGCAGACCTCACACATCAGCAACGAAAATTGTTCTCTACAGGAAGAGGTTGCTTCACTTTCTTGTTCAGACGTTACTCTTCTGCTTTCTTTCTAAACAATGTTTTCAATTACAGTTTCTTGACGTCTTTTCTATTGCAGTTAAAACAAACCTCTAACGAGCTTGAGAAATGCAGAAGCAACCTTGGTTCTTGCCTGGAAGAGAATGCAAAGCTTAGTAGGTGAGTAAATCTGATTGATGATTCTTGTTAATTTTCTTGCATATGGTCAAAGGATTTTTTATTTTCTCCATAGCCATGATAAGTCTTCTCTCCCAACTTCTACAGAGAAATCCATGATCTACAGGCTATGGTCAGCAGTATCAAGGCTTGCACACCTAATGAACATAGCATTGCGAACAAAGAAAAGGTATGCACAATAATAATACCGTGGTTTACATTTCTAACGTACACAAACAAGGTTACCCACAAGCGTTTTCACTTAACAGTTGAATATTGCCAAGAAAATGCAGGCACTATTGGGAACTCAAAATATGGAGCAGCAGGAAACACTTTCTGGGCAGGTCAATCATGTAGAGGAATTCATCAAACTGCAGCTTGATTTGGATTTACTGCAAATTATACTCGACGAGGAAAGAACACTACGTGTGGATACAGAGGCACAGGCAGCTCGCCTGGAACTTGACATTGGAGAGTTGAAGGACCGACTACTTATGATGAGCAACCAGCAAGAAAATGTAAACAATGAGCTGGGGGAGACGAAATCTGTAGTTGAAGCACTCGAGTCGCAAAACATTATGTTGATCCAAGAAGCAGTTGAGTTGAGGAGAATAAAGGACGACTATTTTGAGCTTCTACAGCAGCAAGAGTTTGACATCCCGGCGATGAAACCCAAACAGTGCAATGAGTTCAAGGATATTCCTGCAGAGGACAATGCAATTAACAAGAAGTTCAAGAAGATGCAAGCATCCCTTGAAAAAGCAAAGAGGTTGAACATGTTGTACAAGAGTGATATTGCTTCTAAGGCATGTGGAGATGAACAAATGGACGAAGTTCACAAGCAAGCTGAAGCTGCAACTGCCGAGGTGATTGTCTGTTTGCAGAATGAGCTCGAAATTCTTCAGAAGGAGGTCGATGATTTCCAATCAAAAGAAAACGTGACTGAGAGGCAGGTAAAGATTTTGGAAATTCGGATGGAGGAGCTGCAAGATAACTTACGAGATATGACCATGGATAATGAGCAGTTGCAAGAAAAGCTCAGAGGCAAAGACATGGAGCTACATATCATATCAAATGAAATGGAACTTCTCACATCTGAGCTTGAAGAGATTCTGCTGAATGGGAATGAAGGTCTTACAGATGCGTGTTACCAGGCTGATCTAATTTCTGGTTCCTTACCAGATAAAAGGATTTGGATATCTGAACAGGTTGGAGGGTTAATAAGAACACTTTCGGAGAGGGAATTAATGATTGAAGATCTTCAAAGCTGTTTAGAGGATGCCAACAAAAAGCGATGTGATATAGAATCCATGTTGAAGTCTCTGAGAGGGGCAGCATTAGTAATGAATGAAGCACACCAGAAAGAGTACGAGGAAAAGGAGACACATGTTCTCCTCTTAAAATCGCAGTTGTCCACAAAAACAGAGACAATATCAAGGCTTCAGGAGAAGCTGAAGATGGCTGAAAAGTTGATCTATGAAGCATCACAATGTGCAACAGCTTCTCTAGTAGTTGTCAACCGATATTCTCAGGTAATTGAGTCCCATACTTTTGAGTTGAAGCAAAAGGATTTCCAGCTTGAGGAATCTGTTGGAACAATTCTTTCTCTGACACAGCAAGTACAAGATTTGGAAGCAACTTGTACAGAATTTAGAAGGAAAATTCTAGAGGAAGAAAAGAATGCTTCTGTTATGGAACGAAAGCTTGAAGAAATTGAGGAGACTGGCATTTCGGCGGTGAAAGAGAAGCTTTCTGAGCTGAAGGGTGGCGTATCGGGACTGAGATCATGCATAAACATGTGTCAAGAGCATGACAAGTACAATGAGGAAGAGAATTCACTAAGTTCTCCAGCCCACTGCAGCGTACAGGTGAACTGCAACTTTTCTTATTTCAACGACATTGCCTTATTATGTATAATGGCGTGCTTAGTCCTTTACTGGAATTTTTCTCATACAGGAATTTGGAGGGAACGCAGTTGTCTCGTCTTGCATAGAGAAGACTCCAAAAAACAATCATACAGAGCCAATGAGAGTTAGCAGCGAGATGTCTAGTGAGAGAGCTAAAGTGATTATACTGCTAAAGCAAGAAATGGAATCAGCTCTTGTAAGCTTGAAGGAGGTTCAATTTGAGATGGCCAGACTCCATGACGAGAAGGAAGAGCTAAAGGCATCTGAGGAAAGAAGCATAAGCAACTTTAACGACCTCTCTGCCCAGTTTTGCAACCTTGAAGCTGTGATAAAAAACATGGAAGAACAATATGAGCACAAGATGGAAGTCGCAGATGATAAACTTAAGGCAAGTAACTGCTTATTCTTGTGTCCTCTTAAATTTCCTTTACTCGTTCTGAGAAATATGCGACTGTGCATTTATATTTACAATCTTAAGCTATTTTACAGACTTTGGAGCATGAAATAGCAAAGATGACGATAGAGGCTGACCAGGAATATGTAGAAAACTTGTGCGTTTATAAGAAATTTGAAGAGGCTCAAGAGATTATTAAAGAGGCAGATATCACGATCAATGAGCTCATAATAGCGAACGAAAAGATGAAAATTGACCTGGAAAAACAGAGGAAAAAGGAAATCAGCTTGGTTGGAGAGAGAAACGCCTTAGTTGACAAGCTGCAGGAGCTGGAATCCATAAATGTCAAAGAAAAGGAGAACTCTGAGTACCTTGAGAAGTTAATGGAGTCAAGTTTGATGGGAATCGGAAATCTTGTTGAAGAGCTGGAAACTGCTGTCAGAGAATTACAAGATGAATCATCAGAGGCCTTGACTGGCATGGCCAATGATTTATCTGACTTAAAGTATTGGGTTTTAGAAACAAAGTCAGCTAGGTTGTTCTTTGAGGATATCTGGTCAGAAATAATCATGAAGGATTGTGCTCTCTCAATTCTACACATATGCCATATGGGGGGTTTGTTAGAGACAGTTACAGGGATCAATGTCGAAAATGGTCTGCTTCAACGGGGTCTGTGTGTATCAAACTCTTCCATCGCCGGGTTAAGAGATAACAATCTACAGTTAAGAAGGGAGCTTGAAATGTTTACAAATCTTAAGGGTAAACTATTGGCTGAAATAAAGAATGGCTTTGAGAGAGTTTCGAGAAATGAAGAAGCAACTAATCTGCTTACTACAAAGTTATGTAATTTTGAGGAGAAAATCTCAAGTTTACAGAAGCAGGAGGAGCTGATGTTACAAAGATCTAACAGCATGGGGTCTCGGCTTGATGCTTTGATGAAAGAAATAGATTTGAGCAATGTAAGCCTTGCAGAAACTATGTTGGAACAAGAGCTGCATCTGAAGCAGAAAGATGATCTCTTTGAAACCGAAGTTCAGGTTTGTTTAATGGATCTCTGGTCAAAGGATGTTGAGGCACTTGTTCTGGCGCACAAAGTAAAAGAATATTCTTACTGTCTAGCAGTTGTGGATAGAGAGCTTCTTGATCATGATGCCATTGTTGAGGACCTTAAAGAGAAATTGTTTGTTTCCCAGGTAGAGAGCGAGCTCAAAGACCTCTGTCTGATTGATAACAAGTTGGAGACAGATTCAATGAAACAAAAGCTGACTGAAGCACAAAGAAAAATCAGGGTTCTCTCATCAGATCTCAATCACAGTGTGCAAAAAATAGCTGAAATGAACGAAGTAAACAAGGTTTTTGGAGAAAGAGTCTTCTTCTTGGAGTCTCGTGTCGCTGACCTACAAAAAGATTTAGGGATGAAAGCTTCTGAACTTGACAGTCTCAAACATTGCCAGTCAGTCACTGCAGAAGAGTTGGATATCAAAGAGAGGGATATACAACTTCATGCTGAGGCTATCAGTGCGCTGAAGAATGAAAACAGCTCTCTGAGGCATAACTTAAAACATTTTGGTGAAGATAGCAGGATTCTGGAGAAACTAACAAGAGATGGTCTGGTTATTTCTGATCAAATGTTCCAACTGATATGTGAAAACGCCGAGAAGGTTTCAGAATTCGCAGATACAATTCAATCTTTGCAGATTGATGTACAAGACTTGCTTTTCGAGAATTTGAATCTCCAGGATGAGCTTTTGAGAAAGGATGATGTTGTAAAGGGGTTGTCTTTTGACCTCAGCCTACTACAAGAATCCGCTTCCAATTCCATGGACAAGAAAGATGAGAAAAAGGAAATCATGGTTCATGTTGAAGCTTTAGAAAAGACACTAGCTTCAAAAACTTCTGAACTAAAAGATGTTGGTTCTCATGCTCAAATGCTTGAAGTTCGGCTGCAAGAGAGCAAAGAAATTATCCACAACCTTGAAGCAGATATTGAAAAGGTAAGTCAGTGCCAAAAACAGCTGTCAGCGGAAAATAAAGAAATTAGAGCAGAAACTGAAGATGTCTGGGCAGAGAAAACCTCTCTAGAGGAGGACCTTATCCAGACAAAGAAGGTATCGGAGAGCATGGAGATGGAGCTCTTTAATCTTAGAAATGCTCTCGGACAGTTGAATGATACAGTTGAGTTTACTCAGAGCAAACTGAATGAGACAATTGATGAGAGGGATAATCTTCAAGATGAGGTTTTGTATCTGAAAGAAGAATTCGGGAAGATGAAAGCTGAGGCTAAAGAAATAGAAGTTAAATACATAGAAGCTCAAGAGGTAGACCATACCACAGTTTGACTTGACATAACATGTTTATTTCCTCATTCCTTTTTGCAATGCTTACTAAATTTTGTTTCTCCTCTTCTCACAGATTGCTGAATCAAGAAAGATATATGCCGACCAGAGAGAAGAAGAAGTGAAGCTCTTAGAGGGATCCGTTGAGAAACTTGAGTATACTATCAATTTACTTGAAAACAAGGTTTGAACTAAAATCCTTAACTATGGAACAGCTTATTTTAATCGTTGTGTTTAGTTTTCTGATGGAGGCGTTTTTGAATAGGTTAACGTAATCAAAGGTGAAGCTGAAAGACAGCGTCTGCAGAGGGAGGAGCTGGAGATGGAGCTTCATACCATACGCCAGCAGATGGAAAGTGCTAGAAATTCTGATGAGGAAATTAAAAGGTTTGTAAAAAATCAGGCAACATAAGTTGGTATATATGTGAAAAGCAACTCATTTCCTGTTTTGTGTGGTCAAAGGGTTTTAGATGAAAAGCATATGGATCTCGAGGAAGCTAAGAAGCATATAGAAGCGCTTGAGAGAAATATGGCTGACCAAAAGACCGAGGTAACGATATCTAATTATTTGACCAATGATGGATCCTCAAGTCATTCTGAAAATTTCTGATGGTATATTTATTTTTTCTCTGCAACAGATCTCTCAACTGAGTGCACATATTTCAGAATTAAATTTGCATGCAGAGGCTCAGGCTAGAGAATACATGCATAAGGTAAATATGGTTACTAATAGATTCAATAGTTTTACCATAAGCTTGGCGTTACTTAAAGACTGATCCGATTCCAAACAGTTCAAAGAATTGGAGGCAATGGCTGAGCAAGTAAAGCCAGAAATCCAAGTTTCTCAAGCTATGGATTCTTCATTGAGTAAAGGTTCGGGGAAGCCTCGGGGTTCTGGCTCTCCTTTCAGATGCATAGGGTTAGGAATTGCACAACAAATGAGATCTGAGAAAGATGAGGAGCTTGCTGCTGCAAGGTTACGAAATGAGGAGCTTGAAACCGTAGTTGCAACCAAGCAGAAAGAGGTAACTAGTAGAAAAAGTGTTATCTAGATGTTTTGTTTTAAGGTTTGGTATTTATTTTTAATCACGTATTTTCTGCTCCCAGATATTTTTATTGAATTCAAAACTAGCCAAGGTGGATAGCATGACCCATGATATCAATCGTGTCTTGCTGGGAGTCAAACAGAATGTGACAAATTGTGCAGTAAGTAGTTTTAAAATGTTCCTCTACTGTTAAAACTAGTAGCTGAAGTATATTGAATGTCAATGACTTTTTTTCACACAGTCATTCTTGGATAGTCAGCAAGTACTGAAGATAGCAGAGATGCTTCAACTTAATACTTCAGATTCACGAGAAAAGGTCTGTATTTTTATTTGATTTGAACTCCAGGAAGAATGATTAATATGTTTGTGATACTAAAACCAAAATATCTCTTGTCTGAAAATAGGATATTGAAGTCTCTCAGCTCAAGCAGCAACTCAATGAATATAATGAGGAAAGGCAAGGGTAAGCAAGTCAACTTTTTACAAAATCAGGAAGATGGATTTTGGCCACTTGCAGATGTTTTTATCATTTACAATAATATGTGGATGCAGATGGATAGAAGAAGTTGAAGGAAAGCAGAGTGAGTTAGTTACTGTGCAGATAGAACTCGAGGCACATCGGCAGCATATGCAGCTGCTCAAGAAAGAAAACGAATTACTAAAGGTTGGAAAATCTCTTAATGTACTTTCGTATTATACAAAATTCATCAGCCGTCACATAACGTATCTAAATCTTGTAATTATTTAACAGAAGGAGAATGTTAGTCATAAGAGAAAAGTAATGGAACTTGAAGGAGAAGTGAATAAGCTATCTTCCCATCAAAACCCCGAGTGGAGAAGTCGTGATCATGCTAGAATCAAGGCAAGAAATCTCTAATTCTTTCTTTAGTCACTCTTCTTTATTCTCTTATTGATTACCATTTCCGTTTGTCTCATATACAACAGGAAGAAAACAATGTGTTGAAACTTCAGCTTGATGAGCTCAATTTGAAGTTACGGCGAGCAGATGTGAGTGTTTCTCGTACCAAAGATGAACTTGCTTGGTACAGAGCATCTTCTGGGAAGAACACACAATCAAACACGCATCAATTAAGTACCAAACTGAAAGAAACTGAAGAGGATAGAATGCAGCTTGCTCAGAAGCTATTAGGCCTCTGCACCATTATTATAAAGGCAGCCGGTGTAACAGGAGAAGATGTTACAGAGATAAACCCTGAAGTTGCTGAAGAAGCACTTGAACAACTTAAGACAAAAGTTGGTACACTTGAAAGTGAATTATACCACTTTAGATTAAAGGTATGATATATTATAGATTTACCATTTGAAACTTGGGTCGTGTAGCTTTTCATCACCAGATAATTTACAAGAGAGGTTTGTGAAAATGTTTGATGCAGGGAAAAACAAAGAGTAGAAGAAGTAGTAGAAATCCTGAGAGGAAGATCCCTTCAATGCCTTCGCCTCGAAGGTCATGGAGTCAGAGTCCGAGAGGAACGTCTCAGGTTCCGTTTTTCTCTTCTTTAGACAGATGAAAGACCAATTTTTGTTTGTATTTGAAATATCAGTCAGTGTAAATTTTATGAATGTAATGTAATCTGTTATACTTGATTGGTAAATATTAGTAAAGACCACTTTTTTCTCTTCCACAGTTTTCAATTACTTAAGTAATGGAAAAATCTTTTTCGTTTATTTATATTTTTGGTTAGTGAAATGAAATCTCCTAAATACACATGTTATATAATAGATATTGAATGTTTTGTTCAAAATGTACTTTGGTTTAGATTTTACTGATTAAGGATCATTTAGAAAATCACTACTGAGCAAATGTACTGAATTTTCGTTTCCTTAACTGAGAGAACTACATTTAGTGGAACATTTTCTTCATTTGATCAGATTCAAGTTTTGATCTTATTGTATCTGAGTTGATGTTTTCACTTTTTGCATTCATAACACAAGTACTTGCATATGAAAGAAGGTAAATATTCAAATCCTCTTGGATTCTTCAAGAATTTGCACAGCTTTTTTGTTTCGAGTCTGATATCAACCAATTCAATACAAATACAGGAGAAGCACATATATTCTATGATCCTAGTCCAATTCCTTCTTCTTACATCAAAAATGTTTCTAAAACATCATCAACACCAAACCGAGAAAAGCGGTTTAAAGCTTCTTATCATTTAAGACAAACGAGCTCTTGCAATATCCCTTGTGTTTTTAAACGACATCAAAAAGAGAGGTAATTTAGATTACCTCGTTCAAGGCACATACCACAGAAGGGGTGGGTCGTCCTCTGATGGGGGGTCCACGAGACTATCTTGAACTCGGCAGATGCATCCACGATCACTCGGGAAGAAAGGGCACTCATCAGAGTGTTAAACGCTTCCACGATGCTATCGCCCGGGAAGGAAGAATCCTTGAGGCTAGAGATTTCGTTCACATCCGCCCACCAATTTGGTACCAATATGGACTTAACCCTGGTGCGAGTAACTCAATCTCGACCATTTATACCAAGTCCGAATTGGTGACTGAACCTCAGTTTTATTTTAATTTAATGCCTTTCGATCAAAGTTAAACCGAGAGAAGTCCAGTTTAATTAGAACTCAGATTCGTTTCAAAATTATTTTTGACTTTTTAATATATTTATTTTTTTATTTACATTTTTCTACGGATTTGGATTCATATACTAAATTATTATAGTTTAAAGATATTAATATTGTAAAACTAGGGATTTATTCGCGCGATTATGTATATATTTTAAAAAATAAAATTTAATATATTAAAATATTATATATTCTACATATTTTTGTCAAGATTCTCAAATCAATACTTACTATCTGAATAGATATATAAACGTATCGTAAATTATGTGTAAGAGGTCATAATATCTTATAAATGCTTATTTGTGAAGGATTACAAACTTACATCCCTCCTTTGGGAACCAAAACACATTCATATACAAACCACAATATTTACGATATGTTTCTATGAAAAATCTAAAACCTAGAGTCTCCTTAGGGAATCTCAAGCACATTCATATACAGTCCACGATATCTACAATACGTTTCTCAATCTATATCCTATACCCTCCTTTAGGAACTCAAACACATTCATTTATAATCCATGACATCTACAATACGTTTCTCTAGGAATCTAGATCCCAAGCCCTCTTTTGAGAAACCAAGTAAATTCATATACAGTCCATTATATGTACGATGTGTTTCTCTTAGGACTCCATACCCTAAACCCTCCTTTGGGAACCTAAGCACACTCATATACAGTCCATAATATCTACGATACATTTCTCTAATGAATCTAGACCCTTCAACCTCTTTTGAAAACCTGAGTACATTAATATATAGTCCACGAAATATATGATACGTTTCTCTGAGGAATCTAAACCCTAGATCCTCTTTTGGGAATCCAAGTACATTCATATACAGTTAACGATACGTTTCTCTGGTGAATATATACCCTAGACCCTCCTTTGGGAATCCAAGTACATTCATAGTCCACGATATGTACGATAAGTTTCCCTTGGTATCTATACCCTAGACCTTCATTTTGGAATCCAAGCACATTCATATATAGTCTAAACATGACGAATGATACTTTCAACCTTCCCTCCAATTTTTACGAAGAGATGGAAAAGCTAGTTTCAGTTACACAAAAGATTGCAAAGCTGAAGGAATTAATTGCTGGATCTGAAGCTCAGATTAAAGAGCGCAATGATCATTTGAGGCAGCTCGAAGAACAGGAGAAAAAGCTCAACGATAACAAAAAGGATATTGACGAAGTGATGAAAGCGATTCAAGAAATGAAGAAAGGGATCAGTAATGAGAAAAGATCCATTGACGAAGAAAAATTGGCTGAGCAATCTAGTAAACATTTGTATCCGATACTAATTTCCCATTTTATTCGTTTATCATTTTCCTTTTAAGTTCTTGTACTTTTTTTCCTAGAACTTCTTGCGCTCAATATGGTGTCCGACTCTTTAGAATCTTCGCTTCCACCACCACCGTTTTTTGTGCCACCGGAATAGCCGTTTTCTTCTACACCAAAGTTGAAGAACTTATTTTCGACGTGGCCAGATATGTACCCAACACAGGCGACACATTCGGATCCAAGACCGAGATTTCTTCTTCCTCCACTGCCGGCAGAGTACTCGATTCAGCCACCGCAATCATATTCGAATCAGCAACTAGCAAATCGACCAGCGGTGTCGCGTCCTCGTTTGCAGACGGAATACTCAGTTCAAGCCTCGGGATATGCTTCACACTAGAATCAGAGACCGGCATATCAACCATCGCACTCTCTTATGCCGGCGGATAACTCAACTCGACCCTCGGGATTCTCCGCGGCTTACTCGATTCAGCCACCGGCGTATCAATCATTGCTCTATCCTCCGCCGGCGGATAACTCAACTCGATCCTCAGGATCCTCCGCGGCTTACTCGATTCAGCCACCGGCGTATCAATCATCGCTCTATCCTCCGCCGGCGGTTACCTCAACTCGATCCTCGGGATCCTCCACGGCTTACTCGATTCAGCCACCGGCGTATCAATCATCGCACTATCCTCCGTCGGCGGTTACCTCAACTCGACCCTCGGGATCCTCCACGGCTTACTCGATTCAGCCACTGGCGTATTAACCACCTCGTCCACTGGCGGGATACTCAATTCAATCCTCGGGATCCTCTGCGGCTTACTCGATTCAGCCACCGGCGTATCAATCATCGCTCTATCCTCCGTCAGCGGAAAGCTCAACTCGACCCTCAGGATCCTCTGTGGCTTACTCGATTCAGCCACCGGCATATCAACCATGACACTCTCTTCCGTCGGCGGATAACTCAGCTCGACTCTCGGGATCCACTCAGCCACCGCTTACTCGTCCGCCGTTGGCATCGTTAATCCCATGTCTTCCCGATGTAGAGTTTCTCCGAACCCCTTCGTATTTCTCCTCCATATGGGCCACATCCACTTCAAAGGATGGCTCAGCTTGAACTAGAGTTCAACGCTGCCATTTCACAATTGGGGGACTATTTCGTAAGAATTATTTTGGGACTTCTATCAAAAAAAATCTTAATTTTTCACGAATTGTCAAAAAAAAAAGAAATTTCGGACTGACAAAAAAATCCTGAACTTTATTTGACTTTCCAATTAAGCACCAAATGTTTTCGTTGACTTGTCAAATTAAACACGCCATTAAAAAAAATTTAACAGAATCAGTCAACGTCATTTGAAAATCTAAAAAATGTAATTCCTAGATTTGAACTTTGACATGAATAAAAGGGTTTCTTACCACTAGACTACTAGCACTTTCAATGTCACATATAACTTATTTTTTATATTGAGTATTAACTAAATTTCTTAAAAATTCTAAAAATTTGGAAAATTACAAGTAAAATTCTAAAAATTTTAAATTAAAATTATAAGCACACTTAAAATTTAATTTTCTGTAAAAATAAAAAAATCCAAAAAATTAGATAAATTACTAAAAATTAATTGTACCCACATAAAATTTACCCATATAATTAAATTCAAATGCTAAAAATTAAAATTATTTGTACCCACATAAACATGTTAAAAATTAAAATTAGTTTTACCCACATAATAATAATTAAAATTCAAAAATAAAAGCAATCCTATTATACCCACATAAAAATGTGTAAAAAAGTTAATCATACAACTTTGGCGAATCTTCATTGCAAATTCGACGCCTCATAAGAATTTTGTTTAAAACTGAAGTCCAAAAGCGAAAAAACCTGAAGCTTCGTCGTGAGGAGAAACGTAAATCTCTCTACTCTAGTCCCATTCGATTTCTTCTTTTTTCATACTATCGTTAGCTTATACTTTCTTTAAAATTTCATATTTGGGAGTGATTGATTGATTTAATTTACTTCAGAGGCATATTATTGTTCTTGGATTTACAAATTCATAAACTAAGCTGGTTTAGCTGACATTAGAGACGAGATTGCAATGTTAATTCTTCAACGCAATTTAAATGTTTGAAAGTAAGTTGCATGTGTTATGCAATGCAGAAACATGCAACCCCAAACTACTCGTACAAAAGGATTGCTTTTACTTTTGAATTTTAGTTATTTTTATGTGGGTACAACTAATTTTAATTTTAACATGTTTATGTGGGTATAATTTTTTTAAGTTTTTAGCATTTTAATTTTAATTATATTGGTAAATTTTTATGTGGGTACAATAAAATTTTAATTTTTAGCATTTTATCTAATTTTCGGATTTTTTTTATTTTAAAGGAAATTAAATTAGAAGTGTGCTTTTAATTTTAATTTTAATTTCTCAGAATTTTTTTTTATAATTTTCCAATTTTTTAGAATTTTTTAATTTTTTAGAAATTTATTCAATACCCAATAAAACAACCAAATGAAACTCAACCCTTGAAATCCACTCAACCACCGCTTATCATCCGCCGTTGGCATCTTTAATCCAACATTTCCCGATGTAGAATTTCTCCGAAAACCGCCGTATTTCTCCTCCATATGGGCCACATCCATTTCAATGGACGGTCCAGCTTAAACTAGAGTTCAACGCTGCCGTTTCACAATTGGAGGACTATTTCGTAAGAATTATTTTTTATTTTTAACTCTTTTCAAATAATTTATTAATGTTTATATAATTATATATTAGGTGTCTCGATCGCGCGGATTTTGCGCGGGGACGAATTCGTCGTCCCTCAAGTCGGATTTCATATTATGCCAGATTACAAATTAAAATTAGAATTATCAAATTTTAAATATTCCAGTATCACGCGAATCTTCTCTAGTTACTTATATTAACTAATGAAAAATTGAACATCATTTTTTCAATCTAGATCAAAATAATTGATGTAAATATTTGCAACATTTATTCAAATCGACACAATATATTTACATCAATTGCAATTGACACAAATTAACATCAATCATAATAATTGGTGTAAAGATTTGCAACCTTTTTTCAAACCGACACAATATATTTGCATCAATGCTTTTAGAATCACTTATATAAGTGATGTAAAACTCGTTTGCATCAGTTATAATTGATGCAAATATATCATTTAAATGATATAACACACCTTTTTTGAAGTGGTTCTTCATGGAATCAGAGGAAAAAATTGAGAAAATCAGAATTTCGTTTTTAAAGGAAACCACACCAATCGAAGGGAGCTTAACATGTAGGTATAAATGTTCAGATTTGACTTTTCGGGTTTCGACATGATTTTCCGTGTTGCTTTGTGAAGTATGTTCAATACTCTAACAATGCTTAACTAGATTAACAATGATGATAATACACGTCATATTATAGGCACCTAGTTGGACGTATTTGTGACATTACAAATAATGCAATCAATGTAAAAATACAAATGAATTTTAAAAAATAATAACCCCTCTTGGATAATCTCCTCAAAATCATTTAGATCATTCAAACCGAATATAATATCATAATGGGTATCAAAAATAAAATTCTCCGACATCCAAACTAGAAAAAGCAAAAGAAATAATGAGAGACCACGAGACAGAGGTTGGATTTATTGAAAATTTTAGCTAAGTTCTATGTTTTTACGGTTTTTCTATGTTTTCTCTTATAAATTTGTCTTGTCCTAATTCAGCTTAACCTTGTTTTCCAACTTGGTTCCACCATTGAATTTTTTCCAACTTGGTTCCACCATTGAATTTCGACTAGTCTTATTGAATCCTTAATCTTAAAATTGAAATCACGCGAAAACAGATCGATTAATCTTTATCTTTGAATTAGATTTAGAAAATCAAAATCTCTTAATTAAATTTACTAAATCTAATCCAATTCGATTCAATTTAACCAAGGGAGTGTTGGACTAAAATCGACTCTCTCACATTCGTCTCCCTGGCTTGAAATTAAACATTTGCATATTTCATTAGCTGAAAATATCATTGTCTTGGGTAAAAACGCCGGTCTACCACGTACCCGACCTTGAGGTTCTTGGGCCTCATATGAGTTGGGCCTATCATTTTAATTTCTCGAATGTTGCGGGCTTGCAAATAGACATATGCCATTCTCAATTACAAAGATTGCATGATCATCCAGAAACCATAATGTGCTCAACGCTAGCCTAAATATGAGATTCTCTTAGCGCTAAATAATGTCCCAAGCCATTGCGGTGATAAAGCCCAACATATGACTGCCAAAGTTTCCCATGGAACACACTTTTAGCAATGAGAAAAGATCATCTATTGGTTTCCTTTGATTCTAGCACTACCTTCCATCCGTCAAAGTGCTTTAATCTAAATAGCCAGTCACCAGATAGGACCTTAAAGTTCGGCCAAGCATTCGGTCTATTAATTAAACCGACTAAGTCTTTATCAATAATAGCAAAAACAACCACCTTTACATTGAAAGCCTGTATCAATCTTTGTTTTTCTTGAGTCCATGTGTAATTTCGGCCTATCAATATAACTCTTGTCGATAAAAATATATATAAAGCCTATAAATCGAAAGACAAAATAGCAAGCAGAGCAGGGTTTTAGGTTGGTGAGAGAGAATCGAAGCAGACGTTAGAGAGACGGCAGATATCGAATTTGAGACATACTCTCTCAGGCTACCATGAATAATTGTGGTGAAGTTTCAGAAGAAATCTCAAAACTGGGATCAGTTTCAGAAATAATATCGAGAATTGACGAACGTCTCAAGGAACACGAGGAGGCGAAGATGAATAGAGCTGCAGGTATATATGAATGTCCATTGGAATCAATAGTTTCGATTTGACTCTCTTAGCTTCTTAGTTTCTTTTATGCTTGTAGCCATAGCGAATCTCACCGAGTTGGAAAGGAATCTGGCAGAGAAGCAAAGGAAGCTCGCAGAGGAGAAAAGGAATCTGGCAGAGGAGAAAAGGAACCTGGAAGAGGAGGAAATAGAGATTCGAAGGAATCTCATCAAGGAGCAAAGGAATCAAGCACACCAGGGTGCGTAGAGACTAGACTATGTTTAACATCAAGTATCTGAAATAAACGTGTCTGAGTCTTTTGTCTCTCTTATCAAAACTCATACATGCACTCATAATCCAGAGGCAGATTTATAATTGAAAAATCTAGTTGATATTCTTAGTTACTACAGAGACCGAGGAGCATATCGTATCAGTTTGTCAACAGGGGACTAACTAAAACGTGATGATCCTTTTTAAACATGTATTCATATTTACCATCAGGCAGCATCGGTATGTAGCACAAGACAATTGAGTGGTGTTTTAAGCACCTTGCCACTCTCTTGCTTCTTTAGCAGCTCTGTTGTCACAGATGATGTTTTCTGTGAGATTTGTTTTCCATGGTTTCAAACAGAGAATATGATCCTCTTCCCTTTCCATTGTTTGTTCTGAAATCCATGGCCCACTCCAGTTTTGCTTGATGATAATATCTACGACTAGACATATCATGATGCAATCCTGTCTGTTAGTTTTTCAAAGATTTCACAATTCGAGGTTTGATCATAATGTTTATGATTAGGATGCAAATTTTGTGATTATGATCACAAAAACAGTCTTGTTTCATAGCTGCAGAAACGTCAAGTTTGTATCAAGATTCTCTTCACTTGTCTCAGTCACACTCATATTTACTTATGTAATTTAATTAGACTCAAGTTGATTTATGTTGGAAATTGGAATTATCAATATCACATTCTCTGAATTCACCTTTTTATTTTACGGTTATTCCACTTTGATCAATCTTTATTTGCCTTGACAACCATTTCTTGCTAATGAAGAGAAATGAGTGTACAAACCCTTAATAACTTTCACGTCTGATTATATATGATAATCAACTGCAACCCATATAATTCTGATTAATTGTAAGGTGAAAAGGACTATAAAAGAAAAATACAAGTTTTGCCGTACAGAAACTTCTTGTGTAATCCTATCACTCGATACGAGAGAGTTGCTTCACAAGTTTGCAGTACAGAAAGTTCTTGTTCATATAACTCGATACGAGAGACTTGCTTCGTAACAAGCTTTGACGACTTTGAAGATGGCTCAGCGCTCTCTCGAAGAGTTACATGCTGAACTCTATCGGTTGTCCTCTATGGTCGATTTCTGCGGCTGCGCCGTCGTCGGTTTCGCTTGGGTCTATTTTTTCTTCTGCGCCGTCGTCGGTTTCACTTGGGTCGATTTCTGGAGCTGCGACTTCGTGGATTTCTCTGCTTATGCTTTTGTGGCCTTCTCTGCTTCTGATGAAATCTGATGGTTTTATTTCAGTTGCAACGCCTCAGGAGATCCAACAAGTTATGGGTGCAGAAGTAAGTATAGAGCTCATAACAATTCGATTTCAAAATCGAAAGCGTGCACGAGAGGTATTAGCTGGAGAAGCTTCGAATAAGAAACGTTGGGGTCCGGGAAGTCAATGAGTCAATGATTGAATGAAGAAAAGGTATTAGCTGCCATTTTTGTTGGATTGTACATTTTTTTAGAAGAATTGGAGTCTAAATTTGCGCTTTTGAAGTTTCCTTCATTCATATTTTAGAAGAGATATGATTTCTTTTGGTTGGATCATCAATATTATGTCTTTTGATTCTGCTTTGAGTCATTAAGATTGATTGTATGGCAATTAAGTGAAATTGTATAGCAATTAAAGTGAAATTTTCGGGGTTAAGTCTGGGAGCAAGTATGTGACAACATGAAGAGAATTCGTTTAAAGAAGAGACCCTTTCTGTGTTCCAAGAGAAAAAAAAAATCAGCTTCGTTGTCTAGATTGGCTGTAGGATCTACTATCGGTTCACAATCATAGGAGATCGGAATTATTGAGATGAGCTTTGAATTGGTATGCTCCGTAGGTTTCAGCACAGGTATCAGTGTCGAAAATAGGCACAAGTCTCTCTTCTTTTTCCTAGTTCTCACCATTCCCTGCAACATCGGAGAAAATTAGTTTTTTTCTCCATTTACCAAGTTAACATTAAACAACCCAAAAAACCCTTGAACATATCCACAAAATCCATCTAAACCCTTCACAAATCACTCTCAAAAATCACAAAGCTTCTTACGACAAGAGAAACATCATCATAATCACCCAAACTTTTAATTAGAGATCCATAAGGGTCAATTAATTCGTCAATCAAACAACGAACTTCATAATTTCACCACCCAGTGGAAGTGATATGATATCCACCAATTGCTTTTCGTCGATGTTAGTAGTGGTGGAGGCATTAGAACCCGACATTGATATATAACAAATAATACTCCTTAGTCGTCGCTGTTCGTAATCGCCATGGATTTAAATACAAGGATTCCGGTACTTCTCGATTTGTACTATAGATTAGGCCTGAGATTATTATCCGGTATCCGTTATCCGATCCGATATCCGCTCCAATCCGAAAAAACGGATATCCGGTAGTTCGGATACGGATAGTGGAAAAATCTAGAATTGGATATCCGATATCCGTTCTTTTTTTTTCAATATATTCCTTATTAGATTTGCAAACAATTTAACTCAATTTTTAGTTAGTGAAATCCAATTCTAAAACCCTAATCTCTAAGTTTTAGTTGCTTCTTCCTTTCGTTTTTAATTTGTTTAGCGGTTTCTTCCTTAATCTCAATTTTTTAAGTCAAGGCATTGAATATACAGCTATATAGACTTGAAGATACGACTTCTTTTGTGTTTGATTTACTTGTAATTTTGATAGGTTTTATGTTTTTTTTGAAAGATGTAATTTTTTTTATTTTTATAATAAATAATGTAAATTTATGATTTAATATTTTTTGGATAATTTTCGGATTGGATACAGATATTCGCAGATATCCGATATTTTTGTGGATATCCGAAACTCAGGCGGATACGGGTACCTTGAAAAATCAGGATATTTGTATCCGTTCCAAGAAACAACCCAAACAACGGAAACGATAACGTTTGTTAATCTAGTAATTTGCGTTTTTTATCCAACACGACGTCGTATGGTTTTGGCTCATTAGTGTTTGTTCTCGTACAAACGACGTCGCTGCCTTTCAAAACGACATCAATTTGTATAAGAACTCGGGTTTTTAATTTCCCTTATTGAATTTCTTGTCGTTTTGACACCTGACATCTACGTCATCAACTTTTAACTCTACGTTTCACAACTTTGTATTAATTCATTTATAATAAGCCAATTTTTGTCCAGGACAAAAAAAAAAAAAGCCAATTTTTGAAGGATTAAGGGTTTTATTATGAACGCCTTATTAAGGGCTCAACTGGTTTAAACGCACCAAGTGTGGTTGCATCTGCGGGAGTTTGCGAAAGCGGTTTCAAGTGTTATTGAGCGGTTTTTACGACTGGTATAGCGGTTGAAAACTGTTGCGTTTGCGGGAAATTTTTTACTGGTTGACAGCAGGTGAGATAGCGGTTGGACATAAGAAATAATGACATACATTATATAATTTATATATATATATATAATTAATATTAAAGATCAAACTAAATCATAAAATAAATAACTAAATATATTTTTATGAGTTCTGAAACAAATTTTATAATTTAGAAATACAGTTATATATAAATATATTTTTAATTAATTCATACATATATGTTATATACATCAAAATAAAAATGAAATATAAATTTTTAAGAGGTTTGAAACATTTTTTTATACAATATATATAATTAAATCTTCATTTCAATTAATATAATATATTGATATATCAAGAATAAGAGTTTAATATGAAAATATTTGATAGAAGAAAATACAAATAAATTTAATTTTTTCAATTTTTATAATTTTTCTTAACTTTTAAGATACTATCTTTAATTTTTTGAAACGAAATTGATCTCCGCAACCGCTCGCTACCGCCCGCAAACGCAAACGCTTGCGGAAACCAGCTTTTGATTTTCAGCGGTACAGAGCGGTATGTAGCGGCTCGTAGCGGTTTCGGTGATTGTTTGCAAACGCTACCAACCGCTAACTCCCGCAAAAGCTGTGTTTGCGGGTGGCAGCGGGTGAACCAACCAACACCTAAATCCCTAACTTTTAAAAAAACGCTAAAAAATGTTTATTAAAAGTCGTGGTATAAAAAAAACTCGAACTTTTGTTGATTTTCTCGTAAACTTGAAACTTTGTGTTGACTAAGCCATTTTGGACCCACCGTTAAATCGACATGAGCGGTGTTAACATTCCGTTAGAAAATCAACAAAAATACAAGCTTTTTTTAGCTAATTTGAAGTTTGAACCCCTGACCTCTAAGATGAAAACAAATTTTTTACCATTGTACCACATGAACTAATAATGTTATAATAAATAAACAAATATATATACTATAACATGAAATCTCAAATATATTTATATATCTAGAAAGTGTTTTTATGTTTTACAAATATTTTAAAATGATGTTATATTAAAACTGAATTATAAAAAATGTTTTTTCGATTGATAAATTTTTTTTAATTTTAAAATTATTTTGTTCAAAACTGTATGAAATTTGAATCGTCTTATTAATAACCATAATAATTTAGTTACTTATAAATGTTTATATGAATAGTATTGCATAAACTGTATATTTTTACTAATTTGAAGCAAGAAATATTGTATGTTTAGAAAAATGATTTAACTTAAAAACATATAAATTTAACTTGTATCTTAAATTAATAATAAATAAAATAAATAGTTAAATGATTGAATAACGAAAATATCTTAGATAAACAAAATTCTCATAATTTTTTTTTAAAAGATAAAAAAGTGGTATACGTACTTTTTTAAATTATTATGGTTTTTAATAAAATATTTCAAAATTTGTAATCATGTTTAATATAAATTGATTTTCAAAAATTATTTATGATATAAACTTAAATTTTCATAATACAAAAAATTTATAAAGTAGTTTTATTTGTTTGTTTATTATAACAACAATAGTGACAATATAATAGACAATATAATATATATATTTATTTGTTTGTCATAAGAACAATAATAGTTCATGTAGCACATAATGGTAGATGGTTTTTTTTTCATACTGGAAGTCATGAGTTCGAATTTCAAATTAACAACCTTTTTTTCTTTTTTAGGAAAAAATATCAAATAAATCTCCAACTTCTCAGGAAACGCTAAAAAGACCTTGTACTTTTGTTGGACGCTAAAAAAAACTTATACTTTTGTTGACTTTCTAACGAAATGTTAACACCGTTAATGTCGATTTAGCGGCGGATCTAAAATGGCTTAGTCAATGCAAAGTTTCGAGTTTACAAGAAAGTCAACAAAAATTCGAATTTTTTTATACCACGACTTTCGACAAGATTTTTTTAGCGTTTTCTTAAAAGTTGAAGATTTATTTAACATTTTTCCCGTTTAGATATTCATAGTTAGTTCTTGTACAATTCTAATTGATGTGAATATCATCTTTTCTTTTCTTTTTTGCGGTGGATTTATGAGATGTCGATTTCCTTTCTTTCTTAATTTTGTAGTTCACTTCGACGTACACTAAAACAAATAAGAATCGTATGACAAAATGGCGAAATGGAGCTAATGGTTCAAGTGGGCTCTACCATTGTGCTGTTATAATGGCATATGAACACTCAGTGTTAAATACTTGTGTGTTCCCATATTGGCAGTTTCTTCAATCAACGAGATATCTTATTGTTCCCATGAGAGAAGACTTGTTTTAGTCTCATTACCATACATTACTGGCATTATTGTTGCGGGGATTCTTCAAGCAACCGCTGTGGATATTTCTCCCCGTCTCAATTATTGTGGGCATCATAGTTTTTATGCTCCAGCCTACTGGAAATTGTTGGATTAGGTAATCTCCATTGATTCATTAGGGCATAGAGAGCTACAATATATAGAGTACAATAGATGGATCTAGAGAGTGAACCTAGAGAAATTCAAGAGTCATAGACCAATACAATAAATAATATACATAAAACGAGATCTACTCTAATATCTCTAATAGAAATCTCTTTTATACTGTTGTGAAGTTTTGTGTTTTCAGATGACATCTGTTTTAGTTTTTGGAATATGGATTTGCTACTTTATGTAAGAATATATATATTCTTATATGTGATCTATGTGTCTTTTGGTTTAGAATAAGGATCAAGTTCACATTAATGTTAATGATTCTAATATAAAAGACGAATACCGTGATGGATCGATTTCAATTAATAGCATTAGAATTCGGGTGTATTGATAACCCTCTTCCTTTACCTTATTATATTATAGATATCTTTCATAAACAGTCATATATATTATATATGCGGTGGTTACTAAAGTTTATAATGACTGCCTGTGTATATTAATGTATATGTGTGAAGAGGTGTGTAGTGGTGGTGATGGTTACGTACGTAATTGTACGTGTTTATATATGTTTCTATTGAGTGTATGAAAAGACATTATCTGAAAAATACCATACACACCCATAAGAGAAAAGGGAGAAGAAAGATTGTGATTCTTGTTCCATCAAAGATCACGTAAAAGAAAAGAGGTCAAAGGGAAGAAGAAATCAATTGATGAATTGATTCCACCAAATTAAAGCATGGATCAAGGTTAGTGTTTCTTCTTCTCTAAGAAATTGTTTAAGGTTGAATTAAATCAAATCTAGAATCATCTTTGGGTATAGATTTCATAATAGAAATCATTAAAGCAATTTACATGTGGTATCAGAGTTATTTTAAATTTGTTTAATTCACCTTTTGGGTTTTATCGAGAACCGTTCGTTTTGGTATATTATCATTATCGATCGGATAATTATAAGAAGAACGAATTTTCGTTGCATGATTAAATGGATTTTTTTTAAAAAAAATTACTATAACACTAAGTGATTTGGAAATGTTTACGTTGTTCATGTCATGCATTGAATTGTTGAAATTTAATGAATCTGTTTAATGGAACTATTAAGATACGAAGGTTCACGTGTCATAATCGCGTTGTTACTGCATATTCTAATGGTGTGGAAAGTCACAGTTAAATATAAGTATTGCAGTATAATATATAAATATAGATTTGCATGTAATTTCGTAAATTTGTTTGTATGTATATACACGTATGGCTTGTGCATATATGTACAACACAATATGAAAAAAATTTCGTAACCGGTTTATTAATATAAATAAATAAATGCTTCCGCTGCATTTTAATAAACGGATAATCGTGTTATGGAATGTTAACATGATATAAAGAAAATTTTCTATGTAATTTTTATGTTGTATGTAACATGTTAGTCACTAAAGTGACCTTGTTATATTACATATGAACATTAGAAAAAATAAATTTTTTTATTAATTGATTATGATTAAAGTGATACTGAAATGACATAAAAATTTGATTGATCAATATTTACTATCTATATTCTAGGAGATCACCTAAAAATGGATCATTGAATATAGTTAGTGATATGAAATGGATTAATCATTTTCACTAAGGTCAATAATATGTATACCCAAAAGTAGCATATTTATTTGACTTGGGTGTAATTTGATTAATTATAAAAGTTTTAATTTAGCATCAATGAAAATGCTTGTGTTTAAGTATTGCCCAACAGTTATTTAAATTCATGTTTTAAAAGTTTTAAAACTTAGAATCTGAAATAAAGTCTCAAAACACTAATGGGTAAGTATGTATAAATGCTTGTAGCTTCATCAAATTTGTTTGCATCTGCTAACTCTGTCGTGGAGTATAATGGGTTAAACTATGAGGAGTGGTCCGAACATATCCGGTTTTCACTGGGTGTAATGGCATTGGACCATACAATACTCGTAGATGAGGAACCCTCAGTCATTACTGCAGCTAGCTCCGAAATTGAAAAGTCTCGTTATGAGACTTGGTAGCGATCTAACAGGCTGAGTTTGAACCTCATGAGAATGACGATGGCGGAAAATATCAAGCCATCTATGCCCAAGACAAAGAAAGCAAGGGAATTCATAAAGCAAATTAAGGATTGTTCACAATCAGACTTGGCTGATAAGTCAATTGTAGGAAGCCTCATGAGTGAGCTTACTACGAAAAAGTTTGACTGGCCTCAGCCAATCCATGATCATGTGACTCACATGTCTAATTTGGCATCAAAGTTAACGACCTTGGGAATGGAAGTTCATGAGCCATTCTTGGTCCAATTCATCATGAACTCTCTACCTCTTGAGTTTAGCCAGTTCCAGGTGAACTACAACACCATTAAAGATAAATGGAACTTTAAGGAATTAAAGGCTATGCTGGTTTAAGAGGAAGGGAGATTAAAGAAGATGAAGGACCAAGTTTCTCATCTTGTAGGTCTTAGAAATGCCAATAGCAGAATAGGAAAACCAAGTATTAAGGACAAAATGAAGGATAAGGCTAACATAAAAGGACCTGAAAGTCAAATCAAATAGGAAATGAAGTGTTTCTTTTGCAAGAAAATGGGACACTTCAAGAAAGATTGTCCGAAAAGAAAGGTATGGTTCAATAAGAAAGGTACGCAACATATTTATGTTTGCTCAGAATCGAACCTTGTAGAAGTGCCTAAAAATACTTGGTGGTTAGATTTTGGTGCTGCTACTCATGTTTCTCATATTAAACAGAGATTCAGTTTGATCCAGCCTATAAGAGGACCTGAGCAGTTCTTGTTCATAGGAAACAGGATGAAGGCACGAATTGAAGGCATTGGGACGTATAGATTGATCCTGGACACTGGATGTCATGTAGATCTTGAAGGATGTCTCTATGTACCTGTACTTGAATGTGCTAGAAATCTTGTTTCTGTAAGTAGGTTGGACGATTTAGGTTTTGATTTTAAGATTGGACATGGTGTATTCTCATTGTACATAAATGATTACTTTTATGGTAGTGGTACTTTGTTTGGTTCACTTTATAAGTTCAATCTTAATGCAAAGTTCTCTGAATCCTTATTTAATATTGAAAGTCTAGGAATGAAACGTAGTGCATCTGATGAAAGTTCCGCTTTCTTGTGGCATCAAAGATTAGGTCACATTTCCAAAGAAAGAATCATGAGGTTAGTAAAGAATGAAATTCTTCCTCAATTGGATTTTAGTGACCTAAACGTGTGTATAGACTGTATTAAAGGAAAGCAGACTAAACATGTTGTAAAGAAACCAGCCACAAGAAGCACTCAGCTTCTTGAGTTAATACACACCGATATATGTTGGCTCATTCGATGCTCCTTCTTGGAGCGGTGAGAAATACTTCATCACATTCATTGACGATTACTCACGTTATGGTTATACTTATCTACTGCATAAAAAGTCTAAGTCAGTGAATGTCCTAGAGGTGTTTATTGATGAGGTGGAAAGGCAGCTAGATAGAAAAGTAAAGGTAGTGAGATCGGATAGAGGTGGTGAGTTTTATGGGAAATTCAATGAAAGTGGACAATGTCCTGGTCCATTTGAAAAGTTGCTCGAAAGTAGAGGCATTTGTGCACAGTATACAATGCCTGGTACACCTCAACATAATGGTGTAGCTGTGAGGCGGAATCGTACTCTAATGGAAATGGTTAGGAGCATGTTAAGTAATAGTTCCCTACCCCTTTCATTGTGGATATATGCATTAAAGACTGCAACGTATGTTTTGAACCGGGTTCCTAGTAAGGCAGTTCCTAAGACTCCTTATGAGCTGTGGACGGGAAGGAAACCTAGTTTAAGGCATTTACGTGTTTGGGGTTGTCCAGCAGAAATAAGGCTATATAATCCACATGAAAAGAAACTTGATTCTAGGACTGTCAGTGGATTTTTCATTGGCTATCCTGAAAAATCAAAGGGGTATACGTTTTATTGTCCTAACCATAGTATGAGAATAGTTGAAACGGGTAATGCTAGGTTCATTGAGAATGGTGAAACTAGTGGGAGTGGTGAAACAAGAAAGGTGGACATTCAAGAAGTCCAGGTTGAAGTTCCTTCACCGAATGTTTCACCTAATGTAGTTGTTCCTATTGTTTCAGTACAGTTAAATGACACAATAGGACAACGTAATAATGTGCCAACCCCACTAACTGAAAATATAGTTAATGAACCTGTCATTCTTCAAGAAGAGAATACTATACCACAAGATCTATTAAGGCGATCTGTAAGGGAAAGAAGATCTGCCATTACAAATAACTATGTGGTTTATGCTATTGAAAGTGAATGTGACTTAAGCATTGATGAAGACCCGAAATCATTCCAAAAAGCCATGGAAAGTGATAATTCTGAAAAGTGGTTGAATGCTTTGAAAGAAGAGATAAAGTCTATGGATGATAACAAAGTATGGGACTTAGTAGAGTTGTCTAACGGTTTCAAGACCGTTGGTTCTAAATGGGGCTTTAAGACTAAACGCGACTCGAAAGGTAACATTGAAAGATACAAGGCTCGCCTTGTTGTTAAAGGTTTCACCCAAAAAGACGGCATCGACTACAAAGAGACCTTCTCTCCAGTTTTAAAGAAGGATTCTCTTAGGATTGTTTTGGCTTTGGTGGCTCATTATGATCTTGAGCTTCACCAAATGGATGTGAAAACCGCCTTTCTGAATGGAAAGCTTGAGGAGGAAGTATATATGGACCAACCCGAAGGGTTCGTGGCCACATGAAAAGAACATATGGTGTGTAAGCTGAGAAAGTCAATATATGGACTAAAACAAGCTTCCAGACAATGGTATTTAAAGTTTAATGATACCATCACGTCATACGGTTTTGTAGAGATCATCGTAGATCAATGTATCTACATGAAGGTCAGTGGGAGCAGCTTTGTTATTTTGGTCTTATATGTTGATGACATTTTGCTTGCTGCGAATGACATGGGCATGTTACATGATATAAAGAAATATCTCTCTAAGAACTTTGAAATGAAAGATATGGGTGAGGCATCCTATGTGATCGGAATAGAAATATTTCGAGATAGAACACAAGGATTGTTAAGCTTGTCTCAGAAAGGATATATCAATAAGATCTTAGAGAGATATAGAATGGACAATTGCTCCGCAGGGATAGCTCCAATTCAGAAGGGGGACAAGTTCAGTAAAATGCAATGTCCGAAAAATGAATTGGAGCGTAAGGAAATGGAAAGGATTCCCTATGCATCAGTGGTTGGGAGTTTGAACTATGTTCAAACATGTACTCGACCAGATATCAGCTTCGCTGTTGGTATGTTGGGTCGATATCAAAGTAATCCTGGTATGGACCACTGGAAAGCTGCAAAGAAGGTTCTCAGGTACTTGCAAGGCACCAAAGAGTTCATTCTTACATACAAGAGATCCGATAACCTAGAGGTTATTGGATATTCAGATTCGGATTATGCCGGATGCGTCGATAGTAGGAAATCGACGTTTGGCTACTTGTTCCTATTAGCTGATGGAGCAGTATCTTGGAAGAGTGGAAAGTAGTCTGTCATTGCTACTTCCACTATGGAGGCCGAATTTGTGGCATGCTTTGAGGCCACAGTACATGCATTGTGGCTGCGGAACTTTATCTCAGGGCTTCGGATTGTCGACACCATAGAGAAGCCGCTGAGAATTTACTGTGATAATTATGCAGCTGTCTTCTTTTCAAAGAATGACAAGTACTCGAAGGGTGCTAAGCACATGGAGTTAAAGTACTTGTCTGTCAAAGAAGTAATTCAGAAACGTAGAGTGTCCTTTGAGCATATAAGAACGGATATGATGGTAGCGGATCCGTTAACTAAGGGATTACCACCCAAGGCGTTCAATGGCCATGTAGAACGTATGGGTGTTATAGATAAAGCCTTACTATACTAATTATGGTTTGCTCATTAGGTGTGTGACACTGTGAATTCATTTAAAGTTATGTTTCTGGTTTATATAGTATGTTATCATTAAAGTATATGTATACACTTAAGGTTCATGAATAACATATGAATGGTTTGAGAAATAAAGGTTCTTCTCAATGTAAGGAAATTGTAGAGTTGGAATTGGTTTGTGATACATGGAAGGAATCATGTCGTATAATGATGTGTGACCGCCATGATTCAATCATTTCCGATTTTATATAGTAATTAAAGGTTAGTTGAACTTGATATAAAAACGCGCATTATAGTTATTAAACCATTAAGTCAACACAACGGTCAAGTGGGAGAATGTAAAAATATATATATTCTTATTTGTGACATATGTGTCTTTTGGTTTAGTATAAGGATCAAGTTCACATTAATGTTAAGGATTCTAATATAAAAGACAAATACCGTGATGGATCGGTTTCGATTAATAGCATTAAAATTCGGGTGTATTGATAACCCTCTTCCCTTACCTTATTATATTATAGATATCTTTCATAAACAGTCATATATATTATATATGCGGTGGTTACTAAAGTTTATAGTGACTGCCTGTGTATATTAATGTATATGTGTGAAGAGGTGTGTAGTGGTGGTGATGGTTACGTACGTAACTATACGTGTTTATATATGTTTATATATGTTTCTATTGAGTGTATGAAAAGACATTATCTGAAAAATACCATACACACCCATAAGAGAAAAGGGAGAAGAAAGATTGTGATTCTTGTTCCATCAAAGATCACGTAAAAGAAAAGAGGTCAAAGGGAAGAAGAAATCAATTGATGAATTGATTCCACCAAATTAAAGCATGGATCAAGGTTAGTGTTTCTTCTTCTCTAAAAAATTGTTTAAGGTTGAATTAAATCAAATCTAGAATCATCTTGGGTATAGATTTCATAATAGAAATCATTAAAGCAATTTACATTATTTACACTTTATTGGTGTTTATTTTCATTATTTGATTGCAAGAAGCGGAAGTGCTTTGGCATTTAATTGCTATTGTGATATTCTTCACGCTGCTTAAACTACCATGACCATACTATCCGTATTGGGTGTGTGTAATTGTTTCACATTTTGTAAATGGTGTGGGGATGTGGAGGACACTTTTGTCTATATTCTTATGGTATAAGAGGCCAGAAAATGGGTCTGGAAATCTTATGCGGAAAGAACAACTCTAAAGCAGAACGAGTGTAATTCTTCTAAGGTGATTAACTATATTTGTTTAGCTACATGATTTAGTCTTAGTCTTTCATCTCCTATAGTGAGACACAAGACAAGAACACAGAAGAATTTATTGACTCACTTGCTTATCTAGTTTCATATATATGCGTATTCACATTCGTATGATCACACACACAAGCAACATTCATTACTCATTACACAAGGACATGCTTGGTTTTTCAATTTATACATCCTCAAGTTGCTTCTTGTTCAGCCTGGCATATTCTTTTAGGTGCCAAGACCCACAGTGGTCACACATCTTGAAAAGGAAAAGCTTGTAAGAAACATTAGAAGACTCGAGGAATGAGGAAGATAGAGATGACCTTTCTTGAATCTCTAGGAGTTTAGGGTTAATCAGAATCTTTAAATCCATAGAATTGTTTGCTTCTCTTCTCCCTTCTTAATTTTGTGTGTGCTCTCTCCTAGAAGGGTCGTGTCTTTGACTTTTTGAATCGTTGAATCAAAAGTTGTATGTTGTAACCTTTTTGCAAAGCTCTAAAGTTCAAAAAAAGCTCATGATTATTCATGAGTCCACTCTTCTTCGGCAGATATAACTTCACGGAAAGATTTGAGTTGCTCAAAACCACTTATAAAGAAATCTCTTTACTTGTACGGTACTTCTCTTTTGGGTGTTTTGAGTAATGAAACTTCTAGAAGAGCAAAATATAGCTTTTCAACTAAATCAGCAACACGGGAAGAAAAGGCATGGAAGTGAAAGCTTAAAACGACACCGTAACCAATCTAAAAGGGATATTAAGGGAATTCCATAAATGCCCTCTCTCCGGTTTCCACCTCAACAATCGTTTTCCTTTCATCAGCCGCTTCGTATATTTCCCAAGGAAATCTTTTGCTTTCTCAGTAACGGAAAAATGGTTTCCGACTTGGACCTCGTGAAGCGACTCCGAGAAATCCTCCGTAGCTCCGACCTAGACACCGCGACCCCGGCTAGCGTCCGTCGTCAGCTTGAGGCTGATTTCGGTTTCGACTTGACAGATAGGAAAGGCTTCATCAGGGATCAAATCGATGCTTTTCTCGACAGCAATGGCGAAGCAGAAGACAAACCAGATATCCCTAAGGCAGAACAAGACAGTAATGCCGATGATATGACCCAACCCGAGGCGGAAATTGGAGGAGGCGATGAAGAAGAGGACGACGGAGGTGGAAGTGAAAGCGATGAAGAGAAGGAAGAACGGTAATTTCTCTTGTACTGATCGTGGGTTGTGAAATTGAATCTCTTTCTCGTCTTTTTCTTCAAATTCCAGTATGAATTAATCAATCAATGATCATACACACACAAAAAAATTGGAATCGTTAGCAGTATCGAACGAACCAATCAAAATGTTTCCGAGAAATTTCTAACTAATGACATTTTAATTTCTGTTTAAAATTAAACTAAAGAGATTAGCGTGGTGTTAGTTTTAAACTGAAAGAGATTAATTTTGTCCTTTTTTTTGGTGGGTAGATTAACTTTGTTCATGTTGTGTTTTTATGTGTTAGGCCAGTGAAGGCCAAGAAACGAGGTGGCTTTAACAAAATATGTCAGCTTTCACCGCAACTAGAGAAGTTTCTTGGGACTTCTCAGTTAGCTCGAACCGAGGTACTTATTATCATCTTCTTCGAGAATGGTTCAGAGACGTTTTGGACCGAAACTTCACTTCATTTTCTATGTTTTGGACATTATCAGGTTGTGAAGAAAATGTGGGCCTATATCAAAGAGAAAGGTTTGCAAGATCCAAAAGACGGAAGGAAGATATTGTGTGACGAGTCTTTGAATTCGTTGTTCCGTGTCAAAACCATTAATATGTTTCAAATGAACAAGGCATTGGCGAAACATATTTGGCCCTTAGATGCAAATGGTACTTTCCTTGTCATAGTACTATTACAGTGTTAAAATTTTCACTACATCCGATAGCACAGTGTTCATGATACTCATAGAGCTCTATTTAGGATGTCTTTCTGAATTCTTCATTGACTTAATGCTTCTGGTACATTTTCGACTGGCATGATATATGTATCCGTAGTCATCTTGTTCAGTATCTTGATCGGATAAGTAGGATCATGTGTCTGAAACCAAGTATCCGTCTGTATATGTTCATGAACTGGTTTATACGTTGGGATTTGAGAGTTGAATATTAAAGGGGAAATATTTTTACTTGTATGTTTGTTGCACTTTAGGATGATTACATATTTTTGCAAGAGACCTCTCCATTGTACATCAATTTTATTTTGTAAATATATTTCTAAGTATTTTGGGTTGGAGATAGCAGTTCCTGAGTTTGTGTTGTTACCTGAGTAGAATGATATGATGATCTTTTTTGCAGGGTGTGCAAGCAATGTGAAAGAAGAGGAAGAAGATGAAGATGAGGCATCAGAGGGAAGAGACGAGAAAGGGGAACAAAACGAAGAAGTGGAAGATAATAACGAAGAAGAAAGTGAATTTGAGGAAGTAAGGACTTTACGGAAACGCAAGAGAAAAAAGTTAGTTGAATTTTCACTTTCTCTCTCAGTTATTGTATGGCCACAGTTAGTTATCACCAGTTCACCACCTTTGATGCCCATAAATTGAATTTGCTCTATCAAATAGGCCAGCAAAGTCGGCAGAGAAGCCCAAGAGAAAAGGAGGAGGAGGCGGCTTTACGAAAGTTTGCAGCCTCTCGCCGGAACTTCAGGCTTTTACTGGGGTAACAGAATTAGCCAGGACAGAGGTACATGACTGGCTCAAGTTGAATTTCTTGTCTAATTTTCTTAACCAAATCCTTTGTTTTTTGACAATTGGTCTGGTGAAATGGTTTCAGGTTGTGAAAATGCTATGGAGCTATATAAAGGAGAAGAATTTGCAAGATCCAAAGGATAAACGTACAATAATATGCGATGAATCATTGCGATCTCTGTTCCCTTTTGAGACCATCAATATGTTTCAAATGAATAAGCTTCTAACGAAGCACATATGGCCTTTAGAGGATAATGCAGGTATTTGATTGACTCAAACATTTTTACACGCCATAGAGTTTTTCACCGTAAATACTAATTGTTTGTTAGTCTCTGCTCTAGGAGGATCAGCTAGCCCAAAATCTCCAAAGAATGGAAAGCAGAAAATGGAATCAGACGAGGGAGGTAAAGAAAGCTAGAAGATTTTCGTTTTGGTGCTGTTTTTTTATATCAAGGTATAAACAAAGCAAGATACATTTGGTCAGGTACAGATAGTGATGAACCGAAGGAGAAAGATAAAAAGCAGAAGAAAGATGGTCTTATTGTTCCACTTCCACTTTCAGATGCTCTTGTCAAGTTCTTAGGTGATGAAGAAAGGTCGTTGTCGAAGGAAGATGTGGGGAAGAGATTGTTGGAGTACATAAAAGAGAATGATCTTCAGGTACACCGTTTGATCTCTCTTTACACTCTGTTATTTCTTACTTAGTAGCTTCTTTACAAACTTTTGTTCATTAACGTAGGATCCTTCTGAGAAGGGGAGAATCATATGTGATGAGAAGCTGAAAGAACTCTTTGAAGTTGATTCATTCGAAGAAGAATCAGTCTCAGAACTTGTGAGCAACCATTTGATCAAGACCGAAGAATAGCCTCTTTGGAAAGCGGGGCAATTTTGGTAAAGTTTTGACATAGGCAAAAAACCCAGTTCTCTGAGAAACTCGGTTTGATTCAGGACTTGTAACGCGGCAAAGCCATGACCTTGATTTAGTCTCCTTGAGTGGTAATGGTTAGTTAAAAGACTAAAAAGGTAATGAATCTTGAGACTTTGTAAGCATGGTCGTTTTCTGAATTTGCTTGCAAAATGCAACCTTTTGGAGTTGTTTCAAATGCTTGTCTGTTTGGTATATAGTGACAAAACTAGAATCATGGATAAGATATGTTTTGAGACCAAACAATATTTAAATCATTTCCTTTTTTTTTATAGAGAATAAGAAAAAATTAGTCAAAAACAAGAATCTCACTTATGTGGAAATGATACCAAAAAAGGAAAAGAAAATGAAGTGGTGTCAACATTGTTGCATATTTGCTAGTACATTGACTTTTGTTATAACAGGTGTTGTAGATTTTGAGGCAGATAAAATGCTCAGCGGATGGCTAACCAAACTCCCATCAGTCTTTCAAACACACACTTCATATAGCTTTTCTCTTGAAGATATATTTCTCTAAAATTCTGTAAAATAATGTTATTAGCAAATGGGTGGTTCACTTTCACAACTATAAACTCCGGATTTAAAATTTTTAACTTGAAATCTACTGTTGGTCATTTTTCTAAAAAGATGGATCATTTCAGATCATTCCGGATGAGCTGAGACAACATAGATTCGCTCCTCAACAGAAAGATATTTTAGTCACTAGATAAACTTAAATTTTGCAAATGTGGTCTCAATTTTAAAGTTAATAACAGTGCCCTAAAGCTAAAGCCTTCCTTGCTTTATGGAAGGACCGGCAGTGATCACGAGTATAAGAAATTACGAAAACTCCAACACTTTCGGGTAAATGTGTTAAAATCCAGGAATAGATCGACTCTCTCAAGGAGCAGAAGACTAAGATCAAGGAGCTTGATCTTCCTATCTACAACCAATTTCTGGATCATGGTAAATATATATATACAAGTTTTCTTTTAATCTAATGACTTGAGAAGCAAATTAAACAACTATATACATAAATGATTTGTGCTTTTGTTTGGTGTAATATAGCAATCAGCACTCTTGATAAAGTTTCGGCAAATATAAAGGATATACTGAACCAAACAGGAATCACGGATGTAAAAGAATTGCCAGAAGAGATGATAAAAATGTTTCAGAATTAAACTAACGCATTGATGCAACAACAGATATTAAGGTAACAAGCATTAGGGCAACACGGATCAGGGAAACGTTCGTTCTAGTTTGAGGCTTCTTAGTTATTTTATTAAGTCGCATTTGGAGTTTTCTCTATGAATAATAATAATTAATACTCGTTTGTAGAGCGGATAATTCGTTTTTCTTTTTGCTTTGTTTACTGACCGTCGATAAGAACGATGGTCACGATGACGTGTCATGTTCTCGACTGTCACAAATTTCAAATTTCAAAGAAAACTAATTCGGTATGCGGATTCCAAATTTCCATTAGGCTCGTCTCAACGGAATTTGAGGCACGCTTCAATTCCGAATCCCGCCATAGAAACCCTCCAAACAAACCCAGCGATTATTTCAAAATTCAAATTCTCTCTCTACGAGAATGAGTGTTTCCAAGTGAGTGATTCATCTCTCTCTACTATGATTCTTCTTTTTGCTCCGTCTTGGTTTAGCTTCGTTTCGTGTTTATGAATCTCTTCTCGCCTTTTTGTCTTCTGATGATCGTCCGTCTGCGTTGGCTCTGATTATAGCGATGAATACGATATCGAGATGCAGCTACCTGAACGAGAAGAAATCAAGGAATGTAATATCAAAATCGAGGAAGGCAACGGTTTATTTGAAGCGACTGAGATCAAAATCGAGGAATGTAAGATCCAAATTGAAGAAGACGACAGTTTATTTGAAGCGATTGAAAAATGTAAGATCAAAATCGATTCCCGCTTTCAGATTTTGTATCTAATTGTCTTGTTTAAGCGCTTTGATTTCTGCTCGTTTCTTTCAAATTAGTTTCTTCAGTGTTCTATTTTGGGAATGGTTTATCTCTCTATTGTGCTGAGTTCGTTTATGTAGACCTCCTTTCTGCTGGATTGCTTGGTCCTTGGAATTCAGATCAAGGATCGTGCCTCATATTAGATTTCGATTTTAAGTGTGAATCTAGGACACATATTAAATTCTGAGCATCGATTTTCCTTGATAGCGAATAGTTTAGTGATCAAGTAATATTATACACCTATTTCTTGTACTGTTGGTGAAATTCCAGTGTGGTTGATTGATTAAGATTCTATATCTGACTTTAAACTTTAGCTCCTGACTTGTATCTTCTTGTGCCAGTGATCGCCCAAGGTATAAACGCTGGAGATGTGAAAAAACTACAAGATGATGGGATCCAAACTTGCAATGGTCTGATGATGCATTCCAAGAAGGTATAGATTCATTCATTTGTTTCTTTACTATACACCTAGATTTTGGCTACATGAATCTACTGTTTTAATTGACGCAGAACCTCACTGGAATCGAAGGTTTATCAGAGTCTAAAGTTGAAAAAATTAGTGAATCAGCTGAGCAAATAATGGTTAGTTTCAAATTCTCCAATTCAATCAATGTGATAATCTTAAACTTTAGCAATTTTCTTCGTTTTAATTGCAAATTCATTTCACCTTCAGAATTTTGGATATATGGCTGGAAGTGATGCTCTTCGAAAGGTTAGACTCTTTGATTATCTACTAACGTCTAGAAGTCTATCTTGCATCTACGGCCTGTTTCTTGAAATCTTGATGGCTTACTCATCAGTTCGTATCAGATATTGAAACCAACATGTTGTTTTGTTTATAGAGAAAATCAGTTGAGCGCATCACTACGGGTTTCCAAGTCGGTGAAAGGAAAGAAAGAGATGGTGACGATGATGAACCAGTTCGATCTTCCATACTTTTTTTGTTTCTAGCATCATTCGGTTTTTATTTTATTTTCTTCTTCCCTTTCTTTCTTTGTTATACTTTTCTGTGAGTCTATTAAATTTGTTTCACTATTATTGAAGAACTGGTAATATATATGACTATGTTTTTATTTTCAGTGCTTTATTTTTTTAAATTTCCTATGGTAGCTTCTTTATTTCCTCAATTATGACTTGGCTTATGGTGTAGCCAGCGATTGTAAGGCCGTGTGAATGGGAAGAGAATGAAGCCATGATGACAAGTATGGATATGATCAGATGAACGTTTGATTTCTCCATTTCGTTTTTTTTTTCCTCTCCATTTTGATTTGTTTTGGCTGTTGTAGCAAATAAGCATATGGAGAGGGGTATTTATGGGTCGAATGAATCTTTTAGGTATGCCGTACTCTTAAGGAATGTGTTTTTCTATTTTTTATCCGTGGTATGTTTTCGTAGATAAATGTTCTAAGCTTTTCTACGTCACCACATATTATGAATACTAGTCAATCTATTTGTGTTTTACGTGTTCGAGTTTTTTTTTTATTTTTTATCACACGAGTTAATTTGAGTTACTATATATAAAGTGTTGATTGCAGAAAGAAAATCTCCAACGAAGAGAAACTGGAAGTATGTGTTCTTTTTAGGAGAGTTTCTACCGTATTAATAAAATCGTATTCAATATGAATAATAAAATCGTATTCAATATGAATTGTTCGAGTGAAACAATAAAAGATTAGATTATAATCCGAGCCGGATTATAAACCGAGACCAGCTCGGGAATTATGTATTCATAAAATCATTCTATAATATATTTAAATTAAATTAGTTTGTATAAAATTAATAGTTAAATTATAGTATAATATTTTAAAAATATTTATATGATTTATTAACACATGTCATTGTTATTGCATAGTTGTAATTTTTTGTTTTTTTGAAAATTAAAAAAAAATATATATATACAATATAAATATAGATATGTATCAATTAGAATCTCATTGAGTCAAAATAAATTTAATAACTATGTGACATGATATATTTTATAAGCTTTAAAAAGAAAATTATGAATACGAAATTTCGAAACTTGTTTGCTTGGATTCGGGCACGACAGACCTTAACGAGCCACATAAAATATGCCCACACACGCTAGATCGTATTTGGTACGAAGAGTAAAATTACTAAAATAATGCATCAAGTATTAGTGTGCGTGAGATCATATTACTCGAATCGAAATTTGTAAAAACAAAAATTCGATGTTATTAAATATTTAGACGTTTTAACTACTTTTCAGCAAATATAGTAGAGATTTTGTAAATTATGGGAGTATTATAAACCTCATTTTATGTAAGAAATGCGTTTTTAGATAGATACATTAAAGTAACGCAGTCAAACCCGGAAGCTTATTTTTCTCGTTAAAAATCCATATTTTGCGCGAAAAAACAAAGGCTTGAAAAGTTTTTTCTATGTTTTGAATTTATTGGAGAGTGAGAAAAAAACTAGAGAAGAAGAAATCAAATCAAAAGAAAAAGCAACATAAAAAACTACTCAGTATTAATAGATTGAAATTTTTAATTTAAAATATAAAAACCAAAAAACAAATTGTTAGATTTTTGCAGAGTGAGAGGAAGATGGCGCAGATGCAGCGAGAAGATGTAGAATCCGTCGCGAAGGAGACGACGGAGATGAAAGGATTAGACGGAGGAGTCGGCGGATCTTCCAGCGCTCAAGTGTCGTCGGCGTTCAAATTCAACGCTCAGGCGCCGGAATTCGTACCGCGATCGCATAGCAGCGCACCAACACCGCAGGTTCCTCCAATCTCCGGTTACTTCTACCCTTGCTTCCATTACAACGGCGGTTGCATAGGAGGATGCGGCAGCGGAGGGAGCGGCGCGGGTTCTCAGTCGTCGGATTGGATCTTCGTGGGAGGAGGAGATCCTGGCCAGCATCAACAGATTCAGGATCCGGCGGCTGCGTATTTCATTTCGAATCCGGCGGCTCAGTTTCCGGCTAACCAGAACTCGTCTTCTTCGTCGAAGAATTTGCTCTCCGACGATCTCCGCGTTAAGATCGTCAAACAGGTTCTTCTCATATCCTTTTTTTTACATTATATCCTTCGATTTGTCATTATAATGACTTTACTGGTTACCCATAAACCGACTCTGGTTTAGCCATTATCCAATTTAGTATGTGTTGAATCTAATCAAATCAAATCAAATCAAAATCAGGTTAGATAATTGAATAGAAAAACTGTTAGCCAATAAGATTCATCAATTGTTTGACTCCCAAGAAACTACTTATAAATTGCTTCCAAATGATATAATAGGTTGAATACCAGTTCACGGACATGAGTCTCCTAGCCAATGAGTCTATTTCAAAGCACATAAGCAAAGACCCTGAAGGTTATGGTAAGCGCAACATCCTTCGTTTCATGCAAATCCTGAGATCAAGATTGTTCAAAATGTAATAATTTTATGATTTGCGTTCATATATGTGTCTTGTAAACACAGTGCCTATATCTTACATCGCTTCGACCAAGAAGATCAAGGCATTGACGAGTAATCACCACCTAGTTTCACTTGCTCTACGATCCTCCTCAAAGCTCGTAAAGCTTCTTTTCTTAATTCTCCACTTACCACTAGAGAATAATATAAACTGAGAGATTTGTGAACAAATTTAGGTTGTGAGTGAAGATAACAAGAGAGTAAAGCGTAGAAGGCTGTTTACTGAAAGAGACAGAGAGGAATTGCAGGTAATTAATTAAATATCATGAATAAAAAAGCCTTCATGCATTATATTTATGATCAAATTGTATATATATAAAGTTGTTCTTGTTCTACAGGGCCGGACTGTTGTTGCAGAGAATTTGCCAGATGATCATTCCTACCAGAACCTTGAGAAGATCTTTGGAGTTGTTGGAAAGTAAGAACTGCTTTCATATTTTTCACTTTAACATAATAATGGCTTTTCTATAATTTAGTTAACAAAAGCAACTCTTGATTTCATTTTCTTCAGTGTCAAAGCCATTCGCATCTGTCATCCTCCAGAATCCAACTCCTCTCGTCCAAAAGGAGATTTCTTGATGAGCAACAAAGTACGTATATAACCATAATCCGTTTCATCTTAATTATTCTTAAAGAGCTTAACATTTTCCTTTCTCTTAATTAATCCAAAGATTCACGCCCTTATAGAGTATGACAACACTGTTATAGCCGACAAAGCTGTGAGTGAATCTTTTCTTTTACACAATCTATCTTAGATCTTTGTATATTGATTGATTAATTTCTTATTATAATATATGCATATGTGATCTGTACCAGGTCGAGAAACTGAACGATGAAAGAAACTGGAGGAAAGGACTTCGTGTGAGGCTGCTTCTTAGATGCTCGGTAATATTAATTTAATCACACTCACTCACATGTTTATTTCTCAACACTAACACACAAAAAACGCTCTGAGAGTTTACAAAAGCAATTGCGTTGACTTGTGTGTGTTGACAGCCGAAATCAGTCCTGAAGACCAGAAGAAACTTCGATGGAATCCTTATAGATGATGAAATGCCTTCTTATGAATCAGGAGAAGACTCTCCACGTCTCCATTTAACCGAGCAACAGCTTGATAACGACGTTCGTCTTGCTTACTCCTTTCAAAATCTTTTATAATATTTATATTATATACATACTTTTCTTGTTGATACTTTGCTTGCTGTACACGTTAGGGTGATGACAACAATATTGGAGGACTTTGGGGTAAAGGGAGAGGAAAAGGAAGAGGACGATCTCCGAGAAGTTACGGAGTAGGAGGAGTTGGAGGACGCAGCTTCGGGGTTGGGCTTGGAGTTAGCCTCGGTTCCATGTCACCGAGCCTGGGCCCACACGAATCTTCGTCTCCAAAAACAGCAAAAAAGGGACCAAGGATGCCTGATGGAACCAGAGGCTTCACCATGGGACGTGGCAAACCTTCCATATCTCTCTCACCTAACAATCTCTAATTTATATATCGCCAATAATTTCCTACCACGACGACTACTATTTATTATTTACATATAATTATTGATTTTAATATCATATTAGGAGCAAAAGCTTTAAAGTTAACCAAATAATACATGGTGGGTTGGCTTTTAAGATATGCATTCCTAGAAGCCAAGGAACTTTAGGAGGAAGTAGCTACCAAGGCATGTTGAAGTTTTTTGAGGGTTTTCTTTTATATAGTTTCTTCCATTTTTAGTTGTCTAATTTGGCTGGGCTATTCCTTTTGTATCTTTTGATATATTTATTTTTGTGACATTAATTGAATAATGAAGAGTTTAATACGACTCTGATGTATTTCAATTCCTTCTTTCCATTTAGTTCAGCTTAATTAATTGAATAACTCACTCGAGTTAGCTTGGAAACCTTCTCTCGACGACAAAAGAAACGATTAAACAAAAGCAACTTTTCCATTGAATCTCCTACTCCGACCAACGTGGTTCCGGTGTCGATCGTGCTCTTCTTCTTTTTTTTTTTATTGTTTTCAAATTTAGAAAAAACTATATATACCATCAAACGGACGAATCTGCGTCCGTGTGAACAAACCCGCAAATTTTTTTTGTTATTAGATGACAGCCCGGCCCACTTGACCCGCGGACGCAAATCTTGGTGTCCAAAACTACCCTGCAAACTTATTTATCGAAACTTTATTTTGTAAATACTGATAATGGTAACAATATATAATATAGGAATATGTATGTAAATACTGACTATTGTATCTATATTCTCTGTTTTTATATCTAAATTATTTTTGGTATTTGTATTTAACCGCTTGTAATTTATGTTTTTATTAGAGCTATATAAAAATTTGTGGCCATAAATCAGATATATATATATATATATATATATCTTTTTCTCTACCATGTGTGTTATATTTTGAATGGTTATGAAAGAATGTATTAATTTCATTTGTTTTATTTTTTTCCCCATTAAAAAAAAGTAACTAAAAAAATAAGAAACATGAATTCAATTTATTTCAAAAGATAATTAATATTTTTTAAATTAGTTATGAGTAATAACTCGTCATCACACAATTGTTTTCAATGGCCATATTTTACGAATTGTGACATTATCTTATTACTTTAGTAAAAAAAATGGAAATTCTAAGAAACCATGTGTAGAAGTTCTTTTATTTTGTATGAAGTCTTAGTAAAGAGTTATTAGAAACTTCAAATACCCGAAATAGACCAAAATAAAATTATATATTCTAAAATATTAATTATATTTAGATATACAATACCCTAAATGATAATTATAAATCCGAAGATATTAGTACATTTTGAAATCTTAAATCCAAAATATTATTTTTTTGGCCAAATCAGTAACTAAGATTCTATTTATCGTTTAAACATGTTTTTTAAAACTAATTAATCATTTTCGAATTTTTTAATATATAATTTTATTTCAAAAATAATATTAATGTTAGAATTAATTAAGGTAAAAATATATTTTCACATAATAAAAGAGTTAGTTTTCAAAAAAAAATTAAATATGATGTACTTTTCAAATTTTTTTTATATATATATATATATATAACTTTTGGTGATGTTAAGAATTAATAATAACTAAATAATATCTCAAACTTTGAACTTAAAATTTTTAATTTTGTATAATTACCTATGTTTTTCTTATGTTTCGCTTATATTCTATATATATATATATATATATATGTTTTACTTATCTTTTTGTTTATTGTGCTTATTGTATTTAATCTTAAATATTACCATAATTATAACATAATGATTAAAACTCAAGTAAAAATTAAATTATAATTAATATGATTTATTATTAATAGTAAAAAATAAACTATTATTAATATATTTTTTTTATTTTTGGTGATGTGGACACTTTAGAATATTGAGAAAACTATGTTATCATATTATTGATTATTAAATTTGATTTTCACTAGTAATATGATCCGAGTAAATTTTATTTATGGATCTGTCACTCCTCTTGTTAAGTCATAAACCCTGAACCACGTAAAAGAAAAACGTCTTCCATTTGTACGTTGTAATACTTCGAGTTGGTACCAGATTTTATATGAATTATCGTGTGTCGTTCCAAACTTTGCGAGTTAAAAATTTCACCGCCCCATTTCACCTCTTCTCATTTGTCAGCAAAGCTCGTGAAAAGCTCTGTGGGCCATCAGCTTAAAAAAAAATAGTAGACTAACCTTCCATACAAGGATTGTAATCTCAGATTGGTTACCCCCAAAAGAAGAAACAAGGGTAATAGTGTCTCCTAGTACAATGCTACTACTAGTTTGTATAAAGCCAGGGCATTGAAGGTTATAACAACCAATTTTGTATGTATCACTCTCAAATATCTTTATATTATTTTTATTAGTATTGATGATTTTGATTGATAGAAGGTGTACAAATTCAAATGTTGTAACATTTGGATCCTAAGATTATATTTCAAGTTTAAAGATGGTTCTATTTTGAATCTTATCATTGGGTTTTTAGTTTTTTTTATTCAATATTTTTTTTTAAAAAAAGTAACAATTACTTAATTTCAGTTTGATTTTTTTATTGTTTAAAATCATTATAATTTATAAGTAAACTAATATTTTTTATTCACATCATTGTCTATTAGTAATTTTTTTCAATTGTAAAATTTTTGGTTGTGTCGTTTTTCTTTTCGGGGTATTTTTTCAAAGTTTTGGAAACATGTGGTATCAGTTGTGGTCCTATATATGCTTGAATATAGATGTTTGAAGCCAACACTGATATTCAGGGATAAAGATAGTGATCGATCAATGTGAAAATCAAAGCCAAATTTCTCAAAAACGAATATGATACATAAGATCTAGTATCAAACTTTCGAATCCTTGAAGCTATCAATGAAAGCAATGGATTTGCGATGTCATGTGAAAATTGGAGATTTTGTAAAAGGAAAAAACTCACGCGCACTATTTACAGAAGAAACTCGATTACAAAGAAGAAAAATAACGGATTTATTTAATAATTTGTTAGCATCTAAGGCTTTAGAGGAAGAATCATCAAATTCATTTCTTCGTTTCAATTGTCTTTAAATCTATGGCCTATATTATTTTTCTCATGTAATAACTTGGTTACAACGTTTCTATAATGATTTTTTAATCTCGTTTTGATATTCATAAAATTAGTTGTTCTAAAAGTTGATGGGTCTGGATTATGCGGGGCTTCGAGCGTGTATAGGCTGATGTAAATGAGGAGTTTGTCTATATGCTTCAGAGTTCACCTCGAGCATGTGTAGGCTGATGTTAATGAGGAGTCCACCTATCTGCTACATAGTTCACCCCGTGGTGAACTCTGGGAACTCATGTTTATGTGGTTGTGAGGCTGTGTATGAGAAGGGTGGTGTGAGTGAGCTCATGGGGGTGAGTTGAAATGTGATGTGGAGCAGGGTTTGTCCCACTAGGTAGAAAATCTCTTACAACAACAAAGGAAAACAAACGTGAAGTTTCCGGAAAAAACACAAATGGTTTGTGTTTCTCGAAGATTCTCCGACACTCAAGTCAATTATTTGACCACAAGACCGACTTTTAAAAACGGAAGGAATGTCGGGAAAACGGAGAGGGTTTAGTTCAACTCCGGTCCGGAAAAACAAAGTGGTCCCAAAGTTATTTCATGTTTACGATGATGAGGTCAAAGATGGGCCGAAAAAGCTCTTATCGTATAGGAGGAACTCCCTCCGGAGCGATAAGGTTTGAAAATGATGGTCTTTGGACGTGAATCTCCTCAAGATCCCGATTCTATATGAAAAGGTTGAGACTTTGAGGGTTTTTAGAAAACAAGAATTGGTCAAGCAACGCCTAAATGTCATAACGTTTAACCACTCAAACGTTAACCGAATTTGGAACGAAGTCGGCTATTTTCGAGAAAAATTCTATGAGAGCCGGTATATCACTCTGGCGAAGACTTAACTGATTGTCAAGCTAAATCGGACTAAGACTTGAAGGGAGGGTACTATGAGAAAATAGAGTGTAAAACTAAACAGAGCAATATTATCCTAAACTAAGTGGTTCGCCTAATTATATTACATGGCGTTAAAAAATTCACCTAAATTGTTTTACATTGCATATATATATTGTAAATATTAAGAGATTAAACTTTATCCTAACATTAGTTATTTAAAACAAACTGACTTGAATATTAATTGGTTGAAAATTAATCAAAATACAAAAGACAAGTGAGTATTAGGATAACAAAAGCCCACTTGAATATTAATTGGTTGAAAATTAATCAAAATACAAAAGACAAGTGAGTATTAGGATAACAAAAGCCCAGTTTTTTTACTCTTAAGTTGTCTAGTAATTTCGTAAACTATAGTTGTCAAACAAACTAAAATAAAAGATCAACTCAACTATAGTTAGATTTTTAATTGAAACAAAACCTAACTTTCCTCCCAAATTGATATCAAACTTCTAAGGATGGAAAATAAAAAATTAATTTTAATACAGAAATTAATAATATATATATATATATATAGTTGAGTTGTCAAATATATATATATATATATATATAAATAAATCAAGGTAACTAAAAACAAACTAGAAATCTGATATTGTTTCAGAAAATGGATCATTCTTCGATATCTTTTCTAAACGAGTCTCTGTATTGTTTCAATTTTACAAAAGTTATCCATATATTTCTATGAGTCCAAACATGAAAACATCAGTTGATCAAGACATATTCAAATCTAAATGATGAGTATGCTGTTGAAAAAATATAGTAACCAGTTACTAAATTCATAAATATCGTCTATTACGTGCTGATAGGAGGATAAAAATCAAAATAAGTAATTCCTACGATCTTGTAAAATATTCGAGAGATTGTCAAATCAAGAGTTAGTGAGAAGAAACTAGAGATGTGGACCAAGTATTTTTTGAAACTGCTAAAATCTAATAAACATAATGAAAAATTGAGATGCGTAGTGTCCAGATTCAATGAAGTTGTTGGGTTGGGTTGCAGATATCAATATGTTTCAAGAACCAGTGGATACATATATACAATCAATTGATATAAATATATAACGTAAACCTGATTTCAGAGCGAAATGATTTGAATTTAGTTAAATAGCAATAAATTTCAATTTAGCTTCCTCACTGACCAATTTGTTTCTATTAGACAAAATAGATCTAATAGTATAACTACATAGCTTCATGGCTCTATATTATGCATAGTTGATAGATGGTTCTTAGAGCACATCTATTGTCAATCTTTGATGCTGGAACCAAAAAATAAAAAATAAAAATAAATTGCGGGTTCCAAGAAAAATGAAAAACCGATCCTTATATAAGGATTTTAAGAAATCGTTTCTTAATACACATAACACGTTCTGATTGGCTCCTTTTGTTTTTTTTTTCTATCTTAAAAAGAAATTATAAATTTTTTAAAAAAAATCTCAAACCTCAAAACCGCGGATGGAGGTGCTAGTAAAATCTCTAAAACAAAAAACAAAAAAAACTTATTAGCAACAATCACAAGTTGTCAACTGTAAAAAAAATGTGACAATGGATCACATTTTTTCAGTGTTATTTCTTTTTATCAGTTTAAGAATTTTATTAGATGTCAAAACTATTGAGCTAATTCTAAGTACATATTTATATATATAAGAAAATTTGGTTTATGTGATCTAGCATTTCAAACGAAATAATTGCTCGAACTATTAAAAACGTGAAAAAATAGAATAGATTTGAAAACTAAAAAACAACATCTTCATTGTTTAAAAGATTTCTCCATGATATCTTCTATTTTTTTTCTCATAACTCTCCTACCGTAAAAGTTTTTCTTTTTTTTTCACCGTTTCCGAATTTCAATCTTCTATATTTAAGCTTCTTTTTCGATTTAACCGAGAAACTGTCTTGAATCGACTTTTTCTCTTTTTCTTAAACATTTTTTATTCGATTTCAAAAAAGATTCCATTATATTTTTATGGTTGAAAAATCTCCACCTAATTATTGAGTTTTTCTTTATATATATTTTCTTTCATATTTCGATCTATAATTTCAATGGATTTATTTTTGGTGATACTTGAAAATATGCATTATAGTTACTATATAGTAAGTTTGTTTGGAATGTTGATGTTTTGAGTTTCAAAGTTCCCATTTTGGGTTTGTTTCTTACAAAATACAATCCAACAACTTAGATATATATTATCAAATGATGTAAAATAGAAAAATATGTTCGTAACTTTACAAATTTTTATTTAAATTATTAAAAATAAATATAATAATATGTTGGGCTAGTTAATTAATTAGCTAATTATTTTTATTACTAAATGTTTAACATAGATTTCTAAAATCTCTTTACACAATATAAACTTTTTAGTATATTATTAACTTATTACAAGATTGAGTTAAAACTTACACATTATAAAATGATAGCATCCATAAATACATTTCAAAACGTTTTTATTGTTTATCATTTCTGTAAGCTTTTTCATCAAATGAGTTCTTCACCATTCACCAATTAATGTGATGTCTAACTTTTTTTTGGGTTTAATATTCTTCTAACATACATCATAATAAAAGAAGACAAAAATATAGCCCCTAAAAGAAAAACAAATCATCAACAAACAAAAGAAAAGACAAAAAAATTAATGATAAATAAAAACCGAAAGTAAAACGAGAAAACGTATATTGCTTAGAGAAATAACAAACAAAAGTGAAAACATAAAAAAGGCAAAAATAGAAAGACGTGGCAAAAAGCAACTAATTTCCACCAATCCACATCTACCTTCCCTTCATTAGATCAAGCTATTTCACACCCCGCAGATTCTGCCATGTGGCCTCTCTCTTCTCTACAGCTCACTTCCTCTCTCTCACCAGAGAGCTTCAATGTCTTTGCTGTGATTCTCTTAAAGTCCAGACAGAGTCCCCAAATTCTTCTTCTTCTTCTGTCTTTTTGAATTTTTTTTGATTTTTTTTTCTCTTTCCCCCGGAGAAGAACGACTATGGGAGGCTGTACCTCCAAACCCTCCACCTCCGTTAAACCTAATCCTTACGCACCCAAAGACGCGGCTCTCCCAAATGACGATTCTACCCCTGCCCATCCCGCGAAATCACCGGTTCGTACCTCAACCGCCGTGAAGGCATCTCCCTTCTTCCCTTTCTACACCCCCAGCCCCGCCCGCCACCGCCGCAACAAGAGCCGTGACGGCGGAGGTGAGAGTAAGAGTACGAGCGTCACCAGCACTCCTCTCCGCCAGCTCGCGCGTGCTTTCCACCCTCCGTCGCCGGCGAAGCACATTCGAGATGTTCTGCGGCGGAGGAAGGGGAAGAAGGAGGCTACTCTTCCGGCGACAAATCCAAGAGAGGAGGACGAGAGAGAAGAAGTAGGGCTGGACAAAAGATTTGGGTTCTCGAAGGAGCTTCAGAGTAAGATTGAACTAGGAGAAGAGATTGGGCGAGGGCATTTCGGGTATACTTGCTCTGCTAAGTTCAAAAAAGGAGAGCTCAAGGATCAGGAGGTTGCCGTTAAAGTCATCCCAAAATCTAAGGTCAATTTCGAACTTATACTTTTGAATTCTCAAGTTTCCATTTTCGGTTTTGCTTCAATTGCCTCAAGTTCCGTGATGATTAGTGAAAGAGAACGCTTCATTGTATACCTAAATTCGATTTTGGATCTCTTGTATGTTTTGTTAGTACATGTTAATCTGTTTCAACCTAAATTGCTTTATTAGCTTATGGCTTTAAAGCAAGTAGGAGAGACTTGGAAGAAGAAACGATCCTTTCCTCTTTGTTTCATTGAGCTTCGTGATGAACCTGTGATTTGATTATGACGATGTTTCTTTCTTCTCTCTTTGATCTTACTGTTCTTTTGTCTGAGCCACCATTTTGGAAAAAGTAGGCGTGCGTGGACTTCCACGCATAGAAAATAATAATATGGAATAACTTTGATGACGTTGAAGTTTTCAATAGCACATGTTTTACTTATGTTTGTCGTAAACCCGAGATTTTCAATTTCAATGGTTAGAGAAACAATCATAGATCCGATGAGGCTGATGTTGGAGTTTTTGATAAGACTAATGTTTGTCAAAAACCAAGACTTTCAATGGTTGTAGACGTAAACTTTGCTGACTTTTCTGTGAAAATTTTCTAAAAGTTTTAAATTGGAAGCGTAGACATTTTGTGCTTATGTCAATACGCAATTGAAATTTCTTTGGTCCTTATTTGATGACTAGTACTAAGTATGTTAAACACATGACTTTGTTTCATGCAATCTGAGTTGTTCATGAACACATTGGTATGTATATATAGAGAGATAGGTCAAAGAGGGCTTAGTCCATAACAGACTGTTGCTCATCAGTTTCGGTTTGGCAGATGACAACTGCAATATCTATTGAGGATGTGAGAAGGGAAGTTAAAATTCTGCGGGCGTTATCTGGACATAACAATCTGGTTCAATTCTATGATGCGTTTGAGGACAATGCCAACGTCTACATCGTGATGGAGTAAGAAATATATATATTATCACGCCATATCTCATGTTTCTAGAACTTTGAATTTCTAAGATAAGTTTCAGCTGTGAAGAAACATTGATGGACAAAAACACTTTGAACTTTCAGGTTATGTGGAGGCGGTGAACTCCTAGACAGAATACTAGCAAGGTCTGCATATTACCGAAATAGTATCTATCCTTTGTTATGGTCATAGATTCTTCTTAGAGATGTTGTATTGCTTAACTATTTCATATCAATTCTTCTCTTTTAGGGGAGGGAAATACTCTGAAGATGATGCAAAAGCAGTGCTTATACAGATCCTTAACGTTGTAGCTTTCTGTCATCTCCAAGGAGTTGTTCATCGAGATCTAAAACCAGAGGTGAACCACATTCTTGTCTTTTCGTTTCCTTGCAAAAGCCTTAAGAAGGATCTTCTCTAAGTTTGAATCTTCCTCTTACACTTCCATGTATCAGAACTTCTTGTACACTTCCAAGGAGGAGAATTCTCAGTTGAAAGTCATAGATTTTGGTTTATCAGACTTTGTAAGACCAGACGAAAGACTAAACGACATAGTTGGTAGTGCATATTACGTAGCCCCTGAAGTTTTACACAGATCTTATACCACGGAAGCAGATGTATGGAGCATAGGAGTAATAGCATACATTCTCTTATGTGGAAGCCGTCCGTTTTGGGCAAGAACTGAATCAGGAATATTCAGAGCAGTTCTAAAAGCTGATCCGAGTTTCGATGAACCTCCATGGCCTTCGTTATCCTTTGAGGCAAAAGATTTCGTTAAGAGATTATTGTACAAGGACCCTCGGAAAAGATTGACAGCCTCTCAAGCTTTGAGTCAGTATTCCACATCTTTCTTTAATTTATCTTCTCTTTTAAAACTGTCCATGAATCAACAATTAAAGTTACTCAATTTTTTTACAGTGCATCCTTGGATTGCGAGTTACAAGAAAGTGAATATCCCATTTGATATTCTCATCTTCAAGCAGATGAAAACATACTTGAGATCTTCGTCTTTGCGCAAAGCTGCTTTGATGGTACGGTTTTCTTGTAAACGTTTTGAGGATGTTTCCGTTGTATCTATTTTGTTGTTGATTCTCACTTCGTACACTTTCTCTCCAGGCGTTGTCCAAGACTTTAACCGCAGATGAAGTTATTTATCTGAAAGCGCAGTTTGCACTTTTAGCACCCAACAAAAATGGCATCATCACTTTGGATAGCATCAGATCGGTACGTTCCTTCTCTCTTCTCTCTGTCTGTGGTGGAGACCAAACAGCTCATAGGCAGATTCAATTTCTGATGGACAGGCACTGGCTACAAATACAACAGACGCAATGAAGGAATCTCGGATCCCAGACTTTCTTGCGTTGGTATATTCTCCTGTTTCGACTCTTGTCTTGTGCTTTTAATCTGTTTTAAGGTTGGTTGACAAAAAGTTTGGTGTTGGGGGAAATGACAGTTAAATGGACTTCAATACAAAGGGATGGATTTTGAAGAGTTTTGTGCAGCTTCCATTAGTGTTCATCAGCACGAGTCTCTTGATTGTTGGGAACAGAGCATTCGTCATGCTTACGAGCTCTTTGAGATGAATGGAAACCGAGTTATCGTCATTGAAGAACTCGCTTCTGTAAGTTTCTGTTGTCTTCTTCACCTCTGACTTTGTTTTTCTGATGTTTTCGATTGTTCCTAACTTTTTTGGGAAAACAAAACCTTTTGTAGGAACTTGGTGTTGGGTCATCGATTCCGGTCCATACCATTCTCCATGACTGGATCAGACACACTGATGGAAAGCTGAGCTTCTTAGGTTTCGTCAAATTGTTACACGGTGTCTCTACTCGACACCCTTTACCAAAAACTCGATGAAGAAGGTGATTCGAAAGAGGAAAAGCATACAAGTAGCGAATGGCTGTCAAGAACTTTACTGATTCTTGGTTTAGAATTGGAAATTGGAATTGTTGTTAAGACCCATTCCTATGTTCATAGTGTATTAACAGGAATGCAAAGTTCCGATAAAGAAGAGAACCAAGTGTATTGTAAACTGGAAAGTTGTAATACGACGTTTAAACCATAAGTCATGTTCTTTCCTCCCTATCATGAAAAATGAGATTTGGAGCATCCCTTTCTCTTTTTCATTTTGACTGCCTCCATATTTTCCAGGAAAAAGTTTCACAATTTCAGTAAAAGTTGTTACATTCCATTCTCAATGAATCACAGAACAAGCCCTAAAGTCTAAACCCATTCCTAAGTAACGTAACTGACAATTGAGATGTGGCACAGCAACAGAGTCAGCTTTCAAACATTTCTTAATCCTCAAACTTAAATCTATAGCCGAAAGCATTCTTCTCAAGAGGATTCAATCTACAATGCTATCTATCTTAACACTTGAAAACACCTGCTTGATAACAATATCATCAAGTTATCACCGTAGAGGAATCAGAGTTAGAAACAGCAACAAACAACCACATGTCTCTCTACCTCGAGGAGAGTCTCTGGTGCAAATCATCTGCCAATGCTTGCCTCAGGCTCTGTCCGTAATAGTAGAACTGCCTCTCACTCTCCAAAACTCTTGCAGGCGATCCAGCTTCATCTGGATCTTTCCAGATCTCCGGCTCGGGTTCTCTAGCGATCTGACATAGATTATGCAATACACAACAAGCCACAATAGTCTGAGGAGCGTGGTTTACTCCAACATTCAAACTCTGAAGAATCTTCCATCGAGCCTTGAGCAATCCGATTGCTTCCACCACCACTGACCTTCCTTTCATCAGCATTCCGTCGAATAGATTCTCAGGCGGCGAACCAGAGCCGTTTGGGGAAAATGGTGTCATTAGGAAAGAGAGAAGAGGGTAACACCAGTCTCCTACAATGTATGGTCTCACATGGTGACCCCTTACATTGATGACCTTTTCCCAGACAATGTCTCCTGATGTAAGTCGCTTGTATAGGAGGCTGTCTCGGAAATGGGAAGAGTCCTCTTCTCCGCCGGGAGCTTTCACGCAGACGTCCCAGAATATCTTTTTGTGATCAGCGACGACCTGAAGCAATACGGCGTCGTATCCGTACTTGGAACCGTAAATGTTTCTAGGGTTTAGTTTGGTACGGCGTTTGAGCTTGACGGGGGTGCTGTCGATGGCGCCGCAGATGTTGGGGAGAGAGGTGAGCTCTTCGAATCCCTGAGTCGTTTCGATCAATCGGCGTTTTCCGACCGGGATCTTGATGAATTCCGGGTAGAGCTTGGTGGCTAAGAGGCGCGTGACCATGTTCGTGATTTTCGAGATTAGATAGGGATCGAGGGAGTAGCGAGAGGCTAGGGTTTTGGCTGAGCAGCCATGGGCGAGCCGGGAGAGAACCATTGCGACGGCGTAATCGGCGGGGAGGGAGAGATTGGAGGCGGCGATGAAGGGCTTGAGCTTGTCGACGACGGTGGTGAAGACAGGGTACGAGAGTCCGTACAACGAGCGCCAACGCGCGTCACGAAGAGGCGCATCGAGGGACCAGATGTGGTCGGTGGATAAGGCACGGAAGGCAGCGACGGAGTAATCGCCGTCGGGAAGGGGCGGAGGAGGGGAAGGGGAGGTGGAGGATGAGGAGTCTCCGGTTGAAGTTGAAGATCTGGTGACGGCGAGGAAGGAGAGGAGAGATGCGAGAGTGAAGAAGAGTAAAGGCGCGGCGGAGGAAGAGGAGAGGATGGAGGCAGGTGTGGCGGAAGAGGGTGAAGAAGTGGAGGCAGAGGAGAAGAGAGTGCTTGTAGGGTCTAAAGAGTTTTGGAGATGTAGCAGGTGAGAGAGCATCGCCATGAAAGCTTCTTCCATCTCCACTCTCCTTTGTACTTCGAGGAGAAGAAAAAACTTTAAGAAAGTACAGAAAAAGAAAGAGAGGGCTACGCTGAGGAAATGATCTGAATGGTTGTTGTATTTGACGAAGCAGTCACCGGTTTAATGAATCTGGGATATCTATACTGATTATAAATCCATTTAAACTAATAATTTATTTGGATCGAAATCATGTATATATTTAATTGATAAATAGGCAGGGAGGTTAATGGGCTTTTTAATTTGGCCCGCAAGCAAACACATGGAATTTGTTGTGGAAAACAGAAAAAGGAAATATTGACTCAACTTTTGATCAGAATAGGAAATTGACAAGTTTCCTCTATATAACAACAAACATGTAGTCTACAGGAGTCGCTCCCAACTTATTGTTCTCTCTTTCTCTCTAGTTCTTCAATATCTCTTCTCTGTGTTTTTTTTTTTATCTCAAGCGAAAGCGACGATGGTTATTTCCGATGATCTTCCACCACAAATACGTGCGAAAGATGTGAAGATTAGACGAAGGAAAAGGAAAGTGGTAAAGAGGAAGGAGCTCGAAGAACTGATAAACTTGGCCACAAGAGCCGCTCATGTCGCAAGAGACAAAGGATTTTACAAAGTCTCTCCTGAGGCCAGACAATGCGTTGAGATTCTCAGAGATATGCGAAGCTTGCCTCTTACTCCTCTCCTTATCACCCAAACTCAAGCTTTTCGTACTATTCAATTCCTCGCCACCAATGGAAACCCTAAGATTCGGTCCGAGTCAAAATCCCTCCTTGATCACTGGAAGTCTCTTCTGCAAAACAAAACCCAACAATAAAAGAGGTTAATTCGCTCAAGAGAAGACGACAAAGAGTCCAACGTCGGTCGGAGTCGGAGAGTATTCTGAGTATATAGAGTAGGGTCTTATTTGATTAGGGTTTAACAATTCGTAACGAATATTCTCGAAAACTAGTGTGTTTTTTTTAAATCTAGTTCAAAGTTTGTCATGTTTCAATCAACAATTGCCACACACAGACCAAATTAATCGTTACTAAAAGAAAATTGTATGATTGAAGCTGACAAACTTGAGTTGGAATTATATTTCAAAAACATCATAAAAAGAGTACAACTTGTCCTGATTTGTACTCAGCTTTGGATTTTGATATCGTGTAATCTAGAAAAAGAGAACATTTGGCTCAGAGTGGATTGTAAAGGTAAATATATGTAAAGCGGAAAGGATCCAACAAGCACAACGCTTATATTAGTCTGAGACACCAACCAGTAACCAAAATTTTTGAATCTTCCAAACAAACAAGTAGTCTAATAATCAAAATAAAATCCATCTAACAAAATTCTCCTTTGGACTACAAGTTTAGGTTTTGATTTGTGAATCCATCATTATGAGTCTCTTCAAGTCTCCCCAGGATAGTTGTTGGACTCCTGCGGGTTGACGTATCCTCCATTGTTGTAACCTTGTCCTCGTGAGTATCCTCCTCCATTCCACTGCTGCCCACCTGAGTCTCCTCTCCACTGCCACCATTACAACAACACATAAGAAACAAAAACAAATAGGAGACAAAATCTATTGGATATGCTCACATGAAACAACCTCTAAAGTAAAATAAAGGAATGGGACCAAGTTGTAAGCATAATCATTTTGTTTCTTTACAAAATCTTGGCCATGTAAGATATTTCCACTTGCATATATAATCAAAATAGAAAACAGGGGAAGGTGCTAGTGCTGTTGTCAACCACTGACTTTTTAACTTTGAAGAAAAAACAGCTATCAAAAAAGTTTGATCCAAAAAGTAAAAAACTTTTTACCTGCTTGTTGGGGCTCCGTCCCCATGAGAGTCTGACAGTGTTCTTGCCAATGACTGTCGCATTCAAACTCTGTATGGCATCTTCAGCACTTTTCCTGTAAAAATAAAACAATGAGCAAGTTGTTACAAAGGTTAGCTCAATCATGTTATTGAAAAGCCCACCACATCTACCTGTTAGCAAATTGCACAAATCCACATCCTTTGCCTACTGGAATCTTCACTGAAACAACCTCACCAAACTCGGAAAAAGGTTGTCTTAGGTCTTCATCAGTAGTATCAGGGTCAAGGCCGCCAACGAATATCTGCAGGCAAAAGAGAAGAATAAACTAAAATGAGCATCGAGACAAAGATAAAACTTGAATAAGACTATAGCAGATGAATGGATTTGACAACTCACTGTTGAGTTGTTCGATTCGCCATCAGTCTGCGAGCCATGAGCCATGGAACCATTTCCTCCATGTCCACCACCAGCCAGTATCACAGCTATTCCAAATCAAAACATAAACCTTTATAGTTCAACAACATAAACCCAACATAAACCTTTATAGTTCAACAACATAAACCCAACATAAACCTTTATCATCACTTCAAGTCCTATGTCAAAACTGCAAGAAGATATCTAACCTTGTGAAGAGTGTTGTGGTTGATTAGCAACAGCCCTTTTAGGGGTTGCAATACCTACTCGCATTTGCCTGTTGGAACAGAAAGCTCCATTCATTTCTGTCAAAGCTCTTGATCTCTCATTTTCATCACCAAACCTAACAAAACCGTAACCTTTAGACCGGCCGGTGTTGGAATCGATCACAACTTTAGCGCTTTTCACGGACGGGTATCTCTCAGCAAAAGTGTCATGCAATAAAATGTCAGTCACATCAGGAGACAAATCTCCAACAAATATGGATAGGTCTGGACCATTCTCTACTGCTCTCTTTTCACCAGTACTAAATGATGCCCAGTTAAGACGGAAAGGTTGCTCTGAGTTTGGCATTATTGAACCACTGTAGCTCTGAAGCACCTCTTCAGCAGCAGCACGTGAATGAAACTCAACAAATCCATATCCTTCTGATTGACAAGTTAGCTTGTTACGAATCACTTTCACTGAAGCAACCTGCACATCACAGAAAACTCTTAAAAAGACCAAAACAACAAAATTGCAGAAGAACTATACATAAAAATCTTATCGAATTTGATCTTATTAACGAAAAGGAAGCTAACTGAAGTATGATCTTATTAATGTATTTTTATTTTTTGTATTGATTTTGGTTTACTTCTTATCAGAAAAAGTTGATTCAAACGTGGCAAAGGTAGTACAGTACTTTTTGCCAAATCAAATCAAATCTGAAGTTGTCCTTTTCAGGTCAATGCTGTTCTCCATTACCCTAAGTATCAACTATTCTTATTTGCGTCTACCATAAATTCAACAACCATTGAATCCAATCCAACTAAGCAGTTTATTTTTATTTTTTTAAAAGATAAAAACTTGCGAAACAATGTCATGGCTTGATAATGGATCAAAAAACAAGAAAATCAAGAACATGTCCAAGATCTGCAAACGGATAAAACTTGCACGTAACAATTACAGGGAGAAATCATTCATTGACATCAAAATTGAAACGAAAACCCCGAAACAGAGGACTAATGAAGAGAAAGATTAAGATATACCTCGCCGGTGTGAGAGAAGCAGCTATGGAGATAAGTCTCGTCCATCCAATGAAGAAGATCACCGATCCAGAGAGTCTTGACATCGTCTCCAGATCCGCGCACAGGAGGCTTCTGTTGCTGATAAGACGGGTATTGGAACTGAGGGTGATTCTGATAAGGACCTTGATTGTAAGGAACGTATTGGTGAGGATACATCATCATCTGTTGCTGCTGCATCATCATCATGGCCGCCGCGGGATACTGCATGGCAGCCATCCAATGTTGCTGATGCTGCTGCGGTTGTTGTTGCCACTGCTGAGGGGGAGGAGTCGGCGGAGTGGCTCCGGAAGTTGCCAACGCCGAATCTGAGCCGTTGGTCGTCTGCATCTTACAAAATTGCTAAATTAAGATCCGATCCGATCTGATCCACACCGCCTCAGAGCAAGATTTCGAAACTTCAATCTCTGTTTCTCGAAGAAGTGCGTGAAGAAAGAACGAGAGAGAGAGAGAGAGCGAGCTCGTTGAGCTCTGATAATGGCGGAAAGCGAGAAGGAAAGAGAGAGATTTGGTCTTAAAGGGAGGCGGAGAGAGAGTTGTGGATTTGGGGGTTTAACGTTTAAAAGGCTGAATGAATCTATGGGTCTTGGGAAGTGGCCGAAACATGGGGCCCAGTTTCTTGCCGAAGCCGTGTGTTTGAGATCGACGGCTCTGATTCCACCGCACTTGGCCACTTACATTTAATTCTCCTAGGGTTTACAAATAACTGTTTAATCAAATTCGGGTAAAATCCATATTTACGTTTTAACCGTCTTTTTTACTCTAAAGAAAGAGTCAGCTCAGCATCATATAACAAAAAAATTCAATAGTATGCCCATGATTTTTCATCAACCCGGATTCGTGATTATTGTAGTAGTAGGTACGGATGGGATTAACATATTATGAAACATATATCATAGCTTATTATATAGTCATATAATGTGTTTTATTATATTCATTTGCATACTATATATTTAATGGTGTGTAATGACAAAAAATATATTACAATGACATAATTTGTTGTCATCTTTTTTATATGAAGAACCAGGATTTTAAAAATAATAGAGAAATCGAAAAAGTAATAGAAAGGAGAGAATACGAAATAGAGCCTCCAAAAAATTTACATTTGTATTTGAGGATCCTCCAAACTACGGTAATTAGGCCAATATAGCATTCCTAATTGAGGTATAGTTAAATAGTCCGTTTCTATTCGTGTTTTTGGTATCATGGCATATAAAAGAAGATAAATGAAAAACTCAACCCCATAAATTGGTTTTTAGATATAGAATTCAATCCACATAGTTATTTTCATGTATAATTTAAAGTTCTAAAAGAAATCACATATTCCACCTAAACTCAATATATAGTTGATGAAAATCTACTAAGTTTTGCATTGCTCACATAATGCATTTGAGCTCATCAAAACATCTGGTCTTTAGAGGAGCATATGACATAGATTGCTATCACCTATTAAATTGCAAATATCCAAGAATCGCCGCAAAAAAAAAAGACTTCATTTTAATCCAATTTGCATAGATATTGAATTTAACTATATATATGCGACAAAGTTTTCAACCAATTATCCAATAAATCAGTATTCATGTAACATCCAATCGATTATGAAAAAAAATAATGGTTTGTTTGTGCCAGTGCTCAGCATCTACCAAGGTTTCGTTGATCACATGTCTCAAATTTCTTAGATATAGTTACATTTCTGTTTTCTCAAATTTCCAGTGTATCCATGAGATTAAGTCTTCAATGATGTCACAATTTTCCTCATTTCCATCATATTCGAAAGTTAAATGATATTCTTTTCAAGAAAATTCAAGAAACCTAGAAAAGAAAACAATATGTTCAATAGTGTTCATGCATGGCGAACAGTCAGACAACTAAAACGATCATGACACATATTTTCAGAATATGAGTTTCAAATCTAGCAATGAATGTTAGTTTGTAATTCACGAAAGTATAAGACAATGTCACCGCCAAATCTCACTTGAAAACATCTGTCAGAAACTTTCTTGTCATATGCAGATTTAATTGCAATACTTTTATATTGCTAATTGCATGAAAGGATAATATTTGATGTGTTTTATGTTAATATTTTAACCAATCAGATTTACAAAAATTGTAAGTAATAGTTAGTAGTAAGTACTAACATTTGCATTGAATAGATAAAAAAAATATAAAACTTTGTTATGAATTACTTATCGATTAAACTGGTTCGATTGATTTTTTAATGGAATCACAGAAATCAAAATATTTATGGCGCCCTAGTAACTTTGTATTGATGTATAATTTTCATCATTGTTTTTGAAAACAAAATATTTAAAATATATCTTGTGTTCATATCAAAAGAAAAAAAATACATATATCTTGTACCTTTAATGTTTGCTCTTAAAGAACTTGAATTAGGAAATCTCTGTTATTGAATCTAACTCAAATAAATATAGAAACACAATATTAGGAAATATTAAAATTATTAATATTTATAAAAACAAATTGAAAAAAATAGAGGATAAAATGAGCTTCAATTTAAGAAGGCTTATTTTAATATTATTATTTTTTGTTTCATCTATTAAAAACCAATTTGATATAGTAAGTACTCAATTAACTGTAATTTTTGTTTTAATGTTTAAAGTTCGTATTAAATAACATTATTTTGTTCACGTAATTTAAATATTTTTTTAAAAAAAAATCCACAATTTTTTTTTTACGAATTTTAATTATTCATGCAAACTTTTAATGAAAATATATATATCTCTTTAGTTTACCAAAATTTGAGAATAACAATTGAATTTAAATGAATATTTATATATGAAGGTAACTAAATAGCTAAATGAGGATAAAAATCTTTGTGAATATCCTTTGTTAAGATATTTTGTGGATTTTTTTCATTTAAATAATTTGTGTATAATTAGATTTTATTAATATATTTTTAATTAAAAATACTAAAAACAATTTCTATGTAATGATCATACATGTAATAAACTACAAATTAAAAGTTAATTAATTAATTATTTCCTCTTTTATTCTATTAAGGGTATCTCAATGATGATGCATAACCGAATTTAAGGTAAGATATAAAAAAGCATTAAAAGATTTAAAAGTAAAATTGAGATAAAAGATCGAAAAAATAAAAGTATTGTATTCATAAACAAATTGAACATTCTAAAAATATATTTGTACATCAATCCACATAGATAAAAGGAGTTCTTTTTATCGTAAAAACGATTCAACATAGATAAGACTACTCCTCATAACATCTTTATTGTTGTGAGATCGTTTAATGTTGAGATCGTCCATTTTCATCGTGAGGAAAATGAGGATGTACTTGATCCTGAAATACTATATCTAAGTTCAATTGTAGCTCTTGAGTATCTCGAAAATATCATTTGTCGTTAATCTATTGGCAATATTCAATTTATCCCCTACACGAAGACATTGAAATGAGATTTAATATCTCTTTTACTGCCTCCAAAAACTGAATAAGTTAGATTATTTTGTTCTAAAAACTCAAATTTTTAAATGATTTTTTTTGCAGACGAATGGTATTTTTTAACTCACACAAAACTCGATCACAAAAATGATATGTTTTCAAGATCATAGGCATTGCTAGATCATGATGTTCTCATAAGCAAACATGTGTGTTTACTACTTCGAACCATGATGAAATCATAACACTCCATGAAGAAAGTAGAGAATGTGTATGGTTAAGATCAATAAGTCAAGTACATCTAATCTGCATAAAAACATAGTTAACTATCTTATACCAAGACAATGATGCATGTAATGCCAATACAAAAAGAAGGATATATCAAGACCAATAGAACCAAATATATCCCTCCAAATTTCTTTTCATACACCTAAGAAATTGGGAAAAACAAGAAGATTGAAGTGAGATATGTCCAATCATGTAACAATACTACAAACCTCTTCATAAAGTCACTACCCATACTACGTTCATGAAGCATGTTCATAATACTGAAATGTGCTATCAACAAGACCTATAAAATGTCCCCTTGATCATTTGAAGATGATCTAGTAGAGTGTTAATCTTTTAACCTTACTGTGTTTTTTTTTCTACTGGATTTTATAGAAATTTTTCAACGAGGCAACAAAGATATACAAAGATATGACGCAAGCACCAATAGTGACATTGGTTTACAAGTGAGAATATTATAGAGGTTAAGAAAGGAGGCTTCACGGTCTACATATTATGTTTAAAATATTATTTGTGTGGAGCTCACCGTCACTATGTGTGCACAATGAACCCTTTATTTACTTCTACATAAACGATTCTCTGTAAAACCTAGTGTCACCCCGAACTACCCGTCCCATTCTCGTTTCCGTTTAAGTGATTTCTCATTCGGGATCATTTATTTTATTCAAACGGGTAAAGGTAGGGAAAGGGAATTCCCGAATTTACCAGATTTTCCGTTTAATATCTCAATTTTTAAAAATTCATGTATATTATCTAAATATCACTAAAAATTCCCAAATATTTTATAAAATTTCCAAAAATTTTATGAAATTTTCCATAATATCCCAAAATTTTCTAAACTTTCCCGAATTTTCCCGTTCCCACTCCGGGTCTATTATTTTTATTCCCTTTCCTGAATTTCCCGTCCCGTTTTGTCATTTTCCTTTCAGGAATTTTTTTCCATTACCCAAATTATCCGTTCCTTTCCCGTTCCCATCATTTCCCTTCCCGCTTCCCGAAATGAATAGGGCTAGTAAAACCCAACTCATAGACATAGAAAAATTAGAAAGAGAATAAAAGTTTTACTCTGTCTCTGTCTTTATTTTGTTCGACTATCCCGTTCTTTTTGGTGTATTTATTTTCATATTATTTTTTCATTTATTGATGATAAATATATATTATTGTATTATTATAACAATTCTGGTATTCTTTTTCTTTTTGTTCGTTTTCTTTTCAGGATTTCATTTTCAGTAGTCGAGTTGTAACATCCTCAGAAGTTCGTATTGGAGTGTAAATCATACAAAAGTTCACTTTGGAGCTATAGCCACATCTAAATAATTTATAATTTTATAAAAATTTAAAACGGGGTTGTATCCCCAACGCCGTTAAATGTAGACATTTTACGTTAAATTAAACCATAAATTGGATTAAATTATCTCAAAATCGAAACCCGAACTGAAATTAAATAACTAATATTAATTCGACGTTACAATGTCAGGTTGATGTCTTGTGGAAAGATTATGATCCAACTAGAAGCTTGTGATAGGTGTGTTTTAAGGGCATCAACCAAGTGATACTCATATGAGCGAGGTGTCAACGCCGATCTCTCTCACCCCTTCACTCAGAGATGGAAGCGCTACTATGGGCTATGAATAATATCATATCTGAGAGGATTGATTGTCAGGTGTTCAAAAAAGATTGTGCGGAGTTGGCTCTAATGGTGCAGTCACCTGAGGATTGGTCCGCTTTCTCCAACTTACTCGATGAATTTGGTATGCTCCTAGATCAATTTTCTTCCTTTTCTATTTCTTGCATTTCTCGTCTTCGTAATACTAGGACTGATTGTTTGGCTCGGTTATTTCGAACTCTTTTTTTCATATTACTCATATGTAAACTCTACACCTCTTGTTTGGAATACAAAGAGGGGAGTTGTATTTTAATTAGTGTCTGGTTGGAAAAAAAAACTAATATTAATTTTGACTCCGTTTGAATCCGGACGCTGATTTGATTTTGATTATTTTTGCAATTTAGCAATATAAAAGATTTGCAGTTTTGATTATTGTTAAGCAACAGTTCGTTTATTTGAATTAAAAATATTAGTTGAAATTACAACCATGTATAAATAATAAATTAAATAGTTTGGTTTGTAATTTTTTTTTTTATTTATAGACAGTTTGTAATTTTGACTGTTTTTACATTGAATAACTGTTTTTAACATTTTGCATACATATTTTTTTTAGTTTTTGTTTCTCTCCATATTTCTTATTAAATTGCCAAAAAATATCGAACTATTTCATTTTGGCCAAAAAATACCTGAATTGTATATCTGGCAAAAAAATACCTCGACTTGGGTTGACTTTTTGAAAAATCATCAAAATTGTTGTTGATTTGGCCAAAATAGCACGCCGTTATCCGATTCGTCAAGAAGGTTTAATGTGCCGTTAATAGGAAACCACGTCGTCTTGTTCAAAACTTTTGTTTGGCAAAAAAATACCTGAACTTTTTGATTTTGGCAAAAAAATACCTGAACTTCTTTAATTTTGGCCAAAAAAAATACATGAACGAACTAAAATCTTAAAATGATTTTTGGACGATTCGAACCCGGGTAACATGAAACACGTATGATGTACTCTAACCATTGTGCCAAGGTAATATCTCAAGAGAATTAGAACTTGTTAAATATTTTTACTCTATATATATATAAATACTTCAAAATAAAATCATATATAAAAAATTCATAGAAATTTATAGAAAACTATATATATATATAAATAATCCATAAAATTAATAGAAAACTATAATATATACAAAAATGATTTTTGTTTTCTATTAATTTTGGTACATATTTTTTATAAGATTTATCAAAAAATTCATAAAATTAATACAAAAAAAAAAATATATATATATATATATAAAATCATAAAATTAATAGAAAACTATAATATATATATAATAAAGATTTTTGTTTTATATTAATTCACGAGTTTTTTACATACCAAATTTTTTTGTTTTGAAGTATATATATATATATATTTATATATATATAATATAATATATATATAAATATATAGTATAAATATTTAACGAGTTCAAGTAGTCCTAATATATTACCTTGGCATAATGGTTTGGGTACATGCTACGTGATTCATGACACCCAGGTTCGAATCTCCTAAGAACCGTTCCAAGATTTTAGCTCATGTATATTTTGGTTAAAATTGAAAGACTTTAGGTATTTTTTGGCAAAAATTAAAAAGTTCAGGTATTTTTTGGCAATTTTCTCAGACAAAAATTTTGGACGAAACGACGCCGTTTCGTATTTACGGCACAATAAACGCCATCTTAACGATTCTGTTAGATCGCATAACGACGTGCTATTTTGGCCGAGTCAACAACAACTTTGATGATTTTCAAAAAAGTCAACCCAAGTCGAGATATTTTTTGGCCATGTATACAATTCAGATATTTTTTGGCCAAAAAGAAATAGTTTAGGTATTTTTTGGCAATTTTCTCATTTATAAACTATATATTCACTATTTTTATTTTTTTTTATAAAGTGTACATTTTTTTTGTATTTTCTTAAAAAAATATTCTAAATTTCCTGTTTATCAAACGTTTTAATACAACATATGTTTTATTATTTTGTAGGGTGATATTTACAGTCGGATATAAACAATAGATTTAAAATTATTGTTGTAAGAATCTTGAATGAGAAGCTTGGTTTATTAATAAGATTTATCTTTATAAGGCACGATATATGAGTTTCGAATCTACCTTATGCGAAATTATCTAAATTTTGAAAGTTCTCCTTTGTAAAAGGGGGTGTTGGATCCGGGTTTGCACCCCCATAACAATTGGACCAGGTCCAATCTCCCTTTTCACCACCAAACATACAAGGTCCAGTCTGAGGCCCGGTTTCGGACCAACTCCGGTTCAACGTCCGAGAAAGCCACGTCACCAGTTGATCGAAGTGGTAGATGTTCGACACGTCGCGAGGATCGTCGAACACGCGAAATCCAACTACTCCTGACATGAACAATCCGAAGATAGTTTGAATGATGACCTACTTACCAACCCAACGAATGACCTAGTTCGGCGGACGAAGAAGGCAAATGATGACTCTCGAAACTCATGCTCACCTGCTACGAGCTCAACTACGTGGGTTCGTCTCTATATAAAGAGAGGGACATTGAATGAACAAGACACACATAATCCACGGGAGAACTTCGGAGCAATAGATATAACTTAGATCGTGTTTAACATTTCCGTTTGACTCTTGTCACTAAGTGTTAGACCTCGATCTTTGTCTGTATTCGACCTTGTAATTCGAACATAACTTAACGAGCAATAACAAACGCATTATTCAGAAACCCTCGATTCCGAACGTGAAATCACTTCGTAACTTCCCTTCGGTTTATCTTGTCGTAAAAACTTCGACCCGTTCCCGAAAAAATCATTCACTTCGATCTGCACTAAACTTCCTTGGTTCAACATGAGATACAAGTGATAATTTTTGGTTTCATGGGTTAATTCAATCCGCGTCCGTTTCAAACCGGATCAAAATTAATATCAACTATTTAATTTTAGTTTGAGGTTTCTGTTTTTTTGAGATACTTTAATCTATTTTACCGTAGTTTAATAGAAAATGTCTATGGTGTTGGGAATACAACATTGTTTTAAATTTTTCATGGAGTTATAAACCGGTATAGTTTCCAGGTATGGCTAACATGAGAGTGAACATTCGTGTGGTTTACAATCCATTGCAAACTTTTGAAGGGCATACAACTGGACTACCCTTCATGTTTTCCTCTATGTTCTCAAACATTTATTTTCACTTGGATTAATAAAACTTTGCCGCCTATAACTACCACATAAACCAAACTAATTTTGCCACCAATATCAAAAAACTATGCCATCCCAATATCACTCTGCCGCCTAAAATTAGTCGTCCACCATTGCCTCCACAAATTTTGCTAACGTGAAAAAAATAGTGGCAATTTTGTAATACTTTTTTCTAACAAATGATATAAGAGCACCTCCATTAGAGGTTCTTAGCAGAGGTTCTTAAAAAAAAAAAAATATATATTATGAGTTCCACTGAATAGTTAAGAAACAAGTTCTTAAAATCCTTAAATACAAACCGGTCCTTACACTGTTCACGCGACGTGGCGCGCCACGATTGGTCCGTTTTTTTTTAATTTTCTTTTTTGCAGTCGAAAATTATGAACCCCACTTAAAAAAAATAATAAAAAATATTAAGAATCCTTTTTTTAAAAAACCTCCAATGAAAATGTTCTAAAAACATTATAGACAAAAAGCTGTTTATAAGAAGAAAAAAAAGATTGGAGAGGGGTTTATCTAAAAACCACATAAATAAGTGTTATATTATCTCCCTCGTGGAATTCTTCATAATATACAACGGGTTGGGACTCTCTAGATTCTCTCATCTCAGACTTTAACTATGATCATGTCACGGGTTTTCTTCTTTAGTATGTTTTTCAACTCACAATCTGTTTCACTTGACGAAAACAAAACAAGCAACGACAACGCACGATGTCTATTTCTCTATATCAATAAAGCTATACATAACTGATTTAGCTCTATGCAAAGTACTAGTGACATCATATACGAAAAGGTTTGGTAATGTAGTTTGCATCAAGACCTTCTTTGATCCATTATGGCGATTGATTTATTTTTGTTTCCTTTACGCTGTTAAATATTTAGCTTTTTCTTAAGTTTCAAACTAAAGATCATATAAGTTATAAATTTTTTTTGGGTTCAAAATGATTTAACATTTTATCTTATAAACATGTATATAATATTAATCAAATGGTTTGGCTGCAAGCTGTAAAATGTGAGGTAGCACTATAAGTCAAACAATATGCATTACTATTTAGATTGTGGAAAAAGTAGAATAAAGAAATGACAAAAAATCTATCCCGTAGCAAAAAAAAAAAAAAATTATAGGTAGCGAAGAGAAAGTGGCCAACATTACCATCGGGCACCATTTTTACCAACTCTACGTAGTCTGTTTGAAAAGATACGCAAAATTAGTGAGAATGGTAAACTTGATTATCATTTATTCCCAAAGTGGTTTACTTTTTATTTTCTATATTGTTTCAAAGGATCTGCTTGCTGATGCATTCACCAAATCGTATTTTTGTTATCTGCTAACACCACGTGCACAGACATGATAAGACTCTCCTTTGATAGTTTATCTTGAGGGGATATATATACGAAGTCTAAAGGAATATCTAAGTACTTTTCCAATAATGTTTGGATTTTTGTTTGTATCTTTCCTATATTGATCTTACATTTGTCATAAATTTAAAAAGGGGAAAGTATCATTCTCTACTTAATAAGGTTTTGTTGTAAGGGTAACATTATTTTTAACCTTTATCCTCTCTTTTTTTATATAGCTACAAATCTTGATATTCAGACAAGAAATAAAATTCTAAGTTTCATCTTTTTATTCGTGATGTTGTACCTAAATTGGAAGATGTTATGGTTCTTGTTCATTGTAGTCTACACTATTCTTGAACTCCCCTGTGTTCGGTCTAGCCCACACCGTATTCTATTGGAAACTGATGTCAACACAGATGATTTGATAGCTCTCTTGTACCTCTTGAAGCTCAACAAAAAAGAATTCAATATAGTCGTGAGATCAATCACATTACGTCACCATTATCCACACTTTGTTTTTTTAACTTTGTTTAGCTTTTGTTAATGTTATATTTTCGATACAGGGGATTACATTGAGTGCAAATGCGTGGACAAACGCAGGACATGGAGTGAATCAAATATACGACATTCTTTACATGATGGGCCGTGATGATATCCCCGTTGGTGTTGGAGGCGAAGGTGGGATTCTTGCCGACGGTACTATTCTTCAAGACGTCGGTGGTTTTCTTCCGATCATCGAACAGGTTCTTCTTCTTTCTCTTTGTTTCTAGCAATTTTTAAGAGATATTTTTCAGCAGAAGGAAAATATTAAAGATCAAGAATTTTCTATCTAATAATTTATTTTTGATTAAAGGGGATCACAACAGCAGGAGGATGCAGATATAGGCAAACCATTCCTAAAGGTCGTAAAGGGCTACTCGACATCGATTCCAATTATGGATTTCGCAAACAGTTTCTTCCTCAGGTATTTTACTTTCTTAATATTTTCTATATATACAAAAAAATATTTCTAGGGGAATTTTATTTTTTCCTCATATAATTTAATTTCTTAATCTTTAGTTTTCTTTTACCTATTTTTTTTCCAGCTCTTATTACTCTCTTCTTCAATTATCCACTAGTAATTGACTAATTGGAATCTTAAGGTGGTGTTCAAATTTACAAAAAGAATTAGGATCTGCATATACATAGATTTATAATTCAAAATTTTATAACATGTGATTAAGAATATGAAAACTAAAATTTTGAAACCAGATCACCTGTGAAATAAAATAAAATATGATTGAGAATGATAATGTTAAACTAGAGGTAGGTATTCGGTTTAGACGGTTCTTTTTGATTCGGTTCATTCGATTCTAAAAGTAACCTACCAATCGGTTAAGGGGTTCATGTATGGTTGGTATCAGTTCGGTTCTCGGATTGTTTGGTTCGGTTTAGGCGTTTCGGTTTGATTCGGTTACGTCAGTATTCGGTTTAAAAGTGGGTTGTTCGGTTAGTTTGATAAACATGGTTTATTTGGTTAGTACTTTAGTATTTAGCGTTATACTATGTAAAAAAATCCGTAATTCAAAATCAAACTGAATATATATCAAATTTTCAAGTTTAATAAATCAGAAAAAAAACTAATACCTTGACTTTAAACTATTGTCATATTCTTATTCCTCGATTAAAAATACTCTATAAAACAAAAATAAATTAGTTATATAACTCATATTCACCTTTTAATCTTAACAAATACATGCAAACATAAAATAAAATAAAACATCATATTTTTAAAATATTGATTATATAGACTGGTAAAACGTGTGCAACCATTATTGTGTGCATATCAAAGCGTCTATCACGTTGGTTATTTCTATTCGACTCGGTTAGTTTAGTTAACCAAACTTTACAAAATATTGAACCATTCAGTTTCTTGTAGGTAACCAAACTGAATCAAATTAACCAGATAATCGATTCGATTCGGTTCGGTTCAATTAATTCGATTCGGTTAAAATGCTCACTCCTATGTGAAACCATAGAAAAAAAAAATTTAACAGTTATTATTTATCACGACAAAAAAACAGCTATTATTTATTTATTTTAATTATTTTTTTATTATTTATTTATTTATTTTAATTTTTCAATTTTTCTATTATTTGATTTTATATAAAATGTTAACTCATGTATCCAAATAATTATGTTTTCTTATTCCTTCTATTATTTAGCTATTTATATGTCTATTTTTTCAAAATCTCGAAGAATTAATTCTTTATTTTTATTTGAATTAGATATATTTTTATTTCTCAAATTTCACTTGCCATTTTATTTTTTGAATTGACATGTTATCTTTTCCTAATTATAAAAAAAAATTATAAGTATTTTAGCACTCAGTTTCTTAATTTCTATATAATTTTCACAACAAATTTCAATTTATTTTATTCTAAAACTTGAAAGAGTAGGAAGCTAGATGTGAAATTAGAAGATTTTTTTTTTTTGGAATATTTTCCTTATCGTTACTTTATTCACTTTTTAAGATTTTTATAAGATTCTTTCTGTATTAGAAGATTTTTACTTTACTCTCTTTGAATTAGAAGATTCTTTCTGTATAAGATTTTTACTTTCTTTTTTAGAGTAGTCTTTTTATTTAACCGTTTTGTATAGTCTTTCTGATTACTTACCTTATAATTTTTAGAATTTTTAAGTAATCTGGAACTTTTCAAATGCTTTACAATTTTTTTTTTTTTTTACTTTATCTTCTTTGGTATATAATTTAAATTTATTATCCGTAAAAAGAAAAAAAGAAAAAAAAGAAAACAAAATCAGATCACGATAAAATAAAATAAAATTAAGCCAACATTACAACCAGTTCTTTCTCATCGCTCTGAGTGTATTGAACAATGGTGTAGCAACATTTGCGCTTCAAAAATAATCAATAAAATTCAAAAGTTATTAACTAAGATTATGATATTTCAAAAGAAAGGTGATTGAAAAAGCTATTGCTCTTATTACTTAGGGAAATGTTGTACGTAAACATATTTGAAAAAAAAAAGTTTTTCAACCGGTTTATGTTTTCGTGGAAAAAAACAGGGGAGCAGAAGATACACTCCTCTCCGGCAACCAACGGCACAAAAAGTGATCGTCGAAAAAGTTTCTGAAGGTCCAACAACCATCTTTCTGATGGGATCTCACACCAATCTCGCTCTTTTCATGATGTCAAATCCCCACCTCAAACATAACATCCAACACATCTACGTCATGGGCGGTAGTGTACGATGTTCAAAACCTACCGGGTTTTGCGGAAACTTGTTCACAGATTTCACAAGTAATCCTTACGCTGAGTTCAACATCTTCGCCGATCCTTTCGCTGCTTACCAGGTTTTCTGTCAAGTTTCAAAGTAATTAACGATGTTTTAGTATAGTGATGTGTAGTGTTTCTTTATAAGTGGCATGTTTTTTTGTTTATTACAGGTGTTTCATTCAGGTGTTCAGGTGACTCTGGTTCCTCTAGACGCAACCAATACAATACCCATCAACAAAAAGTTCTTTGAGACATTCGAGAAGAATCAAAGAACATACGAAGCTCAATACATTTACTCGTCTCTGAAAATCATTAGAGACACTTGGTTACCCCAAGAATTCTATACGGTAATAATAATACTTTGCTAGTTTCATATATGTACTCATTAGAAGTGCAATGAGTTGGCTCAGTTAAATAAGTGTTGTATTTTCTATACTATGAGTTAGCTGAACCATTTCTGGAATCTTTAAGCTTTCCAACAAAATGTAGTTTTTATTTATTATATAGTCAAACAGTGAAACATTGTTGATTTGTCTAGTCAAAACATCAAAAGTTATAAACAGTCTAGGATTTTAAGTTTTAGTCAGTACTATTGGTACATGACATTAAAAATGGTATCTATAGTTTTGCATATTGAGTGTTAGGGATTATTGTTCTTAGATTGAAATAAGACGACTTAAGTTAGTTAGAGTAGGAAATAACAAAATCATCAAACAAAAATGAGCTAAGTTGAATTAACTAGTAGACTAATCCAAACCTCATGATGACGAATTGAATTAGACTCAGCATCTTGTATTGTAATGGTGAGTTTCTTAAAATGAGTCTCTCAATTTAAAAAAAATAATATTTTAATAGAATTTATTTATTTAATTAAAATTTAACTCAATTAAAAGAATTAGATTAATAATAGATAAACACATGACAAATAAATTTCTCATGAGTCTTTCAAAAGTTTTTAAATGAGAGACTCACTTCATTCTCTTTCTTCCAGTTTTATTACTTTTTATTTTTTTAATGGTGAGAAACTTAATGAGAGACTCCCACTAAACATGCTCTCATGCTGTTCCATCTAGAGTCTATCAAAATGTTTTAAATACGTTGTCTGAAAAGTTATGAAGAATTGATTGGATTTTTTTCCAGGGCTACTTCATGTGGGATTCTTTCATGGCTGGTGTTGCGGTTTCTATCATCAGAAACGGTAATAAGAACAACAATGGTGAGAACGATTTCGCGGAGATGGAGTATATGAATATAACCATTGTTACTTCAAACGAACCTTACAGAATATCCGACATGTCAAATCCATTTTTTGACAAACAAATAACTCCCAAGTTTAACTTAACCCTTGGAGGAGTTCACAGTGGTCATGTTCAAAGAGGTTTGCACGATCCTATATGCATACAAAAAAAGTGCAAGGTACATATGTTTTTTTTAAACCTTTCTTTTTGAAATTTCTGAGTAAACAGTACAATTAATCTCTCTTTTATTATGTTCACGTTAGGATGGTTACACACAAGAGACTTCTGGACCTGATTCAGTTCGTGTTCTTGTGGCGACAAGGGCTAAACCAAAAAAGAACTTGAAAAGTGAACTAAATAGAGAATTCTATGTCGATTTCTTGGAAGTAAGTTTTTATGTTCTCATGAGGCCAATCTATCCTACAAAATTGTTGACATGGAAATTGTTTCTTTTATGTCATAATGGAGTCGCTTATAAAATGAACAGGTTTTGAATAGGCCTGAAGAAACAGGGAGATTTAATTTTTCAACTCAGTTTCCATACTACAGAGAAGAATTGTTCATACCAGATCTAAGTAAAACACGGCTTGGTAAGCCTGTTGTTTTCGACATGGACATGAGTGCCGGAGATTTCCTCTCTCTCTTCTATCTCCTTAAAGTTCCGGTGAAGATTATAAATTTGAAGGTATGTTTTGAGGGGCTTAAAACCATTTCTTGTTACATACGTTACTAGGTGAAATAGTAGCCATTAAAAACGAGATGTGGATATAGCCGTGGCTTTTTACCCTAGTAATTCGGTAAATTTTCCCATTATTCTCTAAATCTTGTTAATATTTAAGATCTCTCTCTCTCGCTTAATTGTCCAGGCGGTTATCGTGAGCCCAACAGGTTGGGCTAACGCAGCGACAATCGACGTGGTCTACGATCTGCTTCATATGATGGGACGTGACGACATTCCAGTTGGTCTAGGAAATATGTACGCATTGAACCAGTCTGACCCGAATGTTCCCTATGTTGGAGAATGCAAGTACGCCAAGGCGATTCCACAAGGTTGCGGCGGTTTTCTTGATTCCGACACTCTCTTTGGCCTTGCTCGCGACCTCCCAAGAAGCCCTCGCAGGTATCTACATAAATACACCATGTATCAATTTTGTCTCTTACATTAGTAATACCGTTTCTACAGAAACACTGCAGAAAACTCAGTGGCACATGGAGCTCCGAGGGACACTGATCGGCCTGAACTCCGACAACCTCTAGCACTTGAAGTTTGGCAAAACCTTACCAGATTTAGTAATGAAACGTCTAAGATCACTGTACTAACTAATGGACCGTTAACTAGCTTAGCCGAGGTCATCTCATCAGATCAAAAATCATTCTCATTAATCAAGGTAAAAACTTTCTCTAAATAAATTTCATCAAGATCCGAGATTTAATTAAGGTGGCTTCTTATGTTATAATGGCAGGAAGTTTATATCGTGGGTGGACATATAAAGCGTAAGAAATCAGATAAAGGGAACATATTCACGGTTCCTTCAAATGCATACGCCGAATTCAATATGTTTCTTGATCCTTTAGCAGCTAAGACCGTTCTAGAATCCGGTCTAAACATCACACTCATCCCTCTATCAACCCAACACAAGTTGACTTCTTTCCAGATGATGCTTAACAATCTTGACTCTACGGATAAAACACCTGAGTCTCGGTTCGTGCACGGCTTGCTCGCTAGATTACATTCTCTTCACCAAGATCACAAGAGCTACAAGCATGTGGTAAATTAAAGTCCTCTAGTTTTGCGCTTATGATCAAGAAAAATGATCTTGTCCGGTTTCTTAAACAAGGCCTTATTTTTGCTGTAGGGAATGTTCTTAGGAGAGATTCTTGGAGCACTACTCTTGGGAGGAGATCATGCTATGTTGAAGCCGAAACTACGAGATGAGAAAGTAAAAGTGATCGCGGAAGGGTATGAATCGAAAGATGGTCAAATAGTGATTGACAAACTACATGGGAAACGAGTAATAATACTCGAAAGCGTCGATTCAAGAGGATGCTACGAGAGTTACGCTTCGAACCTTAATGGAAAGATACAATCTGCAGTCATAGGAAGCTTTGAAGATAACAAAGGAAGAAATGGAACACATCACCTAGCATTTTGCAGGACCTCTCTCAGTTTTAAAATTATCATCCCTCTCATCTTTTTTCTATTCAAAATCGTAATAAATACATTATAATTACTCTATAATAATTTAGGAAAATACACTGATCTTAATCATATATACAAATCCAATAGCAAAATTTAGTATCCAAATAATTTTGATTTTTCTATTTTTCTATTATTTGATTTTATATTAAATGTTAACTCATGTATCCAAATAATTTTTTTTTTCTTATTCCTTTATTATTTAGCTACTTATACATCTATTTTTCCAAAATTTGGAAGAATTAATTCTTCATTTCTATTTGAATTAGATATATTTTTATTTCTCATATTTCACTTGCCATTTTATTTTTTGAATTGACATGTTATCTTTTTCTAATTATAAAATAATTGTAAGTATTTTAGCACTCAGTTTCTTAATTTCTATATAATTTTCACAACGAAATTTCAATTTAGTTTATTCTAAAACTTGAAAGAGTAGGAAGTTGTTTATATAGATGTGAAATTAGAAGGTTTTTCTTTTTTGAATATTTTCCTTATCGTTACTTTACTCTCTTTTTAAGATTTTTATAAGATTCTTTCTGTATTAGAAGAAAGGTTTAACGAAAATATATGTACCTTGCACTTTCTTCAACCACTACAACTTCAACGTTGAAGTGGGATTTATGGCAAGGTTTGGTCCAATAGGAACAATATCTTCCGTCAAAATAAGAACAACTTGAAGTCTCTAGAAAATATAATACGGGGTTGAAAGATGTTGAAGTGGGATTTATGGCAAGGTTTGGTCCAATAAGAAAAATATCTTCCGTCAAAATAAGAACAACTTGAAGTCTCTAGGAAATACAATAGATGTGTGTTTTTAAAAATCATCCAACATTAAAGTAAGAAAAGAGAAGACAACAAAAAGACAAACCACAAGACCGAGATCGGAAATCGGAAAGAAGTTCGGAAAGCTTAGAGGAAAAGGTATATAGTTGACTTTGAGCCAATAAAATTTGATGGTTCATGGAGTATTCAGTTGTTTTATGAGACTATTAGTATTTGGTAAGTAAGATGAAGTGTAAGATTATTGAGTGGGGCTTAATCAAGAATGACTAGCAAGGGTAATGTCTGAGAGAGATCTTGGAGAAGAGACTGAAAAGATTTCCAGAGAAATGATGAAATTGAAATGATGAAACGGTGATTTTAGATTGAAAAACTTTTAAAGGTTGGATTTTTATTTTTTTGGGTTTTAGAGGAGAAAGATGAGATCATTAAGGAAAACATAAGAAAAATCAAAAGAGAGAATTTAGGTTTAGATCCAACCTCTTCTTATAGCGAGAAGTGGAATAAGAGTTACCTACCCCATAATAGTATACTAGGTCGAATGAAGAAGCGGGTTGAGTGAGTACAAAGCACTCGAATGCTATTTTTCTATCTTTCTTGTATTGTTGGATAGCTAGCAGACAATGTAATCTCGACGTATTAGGAGGCTGATGCAAGAAGAGGTGAGAGGTGCTTCGTATTGTTTTCCGCATATGATACACCGTCATTGGATTTGCAGTCGCTGCATATTATATGACGTGCTTTTCATTTTTATCGAGGCACATGGGTTTTCCAAAGAGCGTTTGATCTTATCTCTATTTAACATGTGGAGTTTTGAGAAGTTTAACATCAAGTTTCCTTAGTCTAGACATTTTAGAGAATTAATTTAAAGGGATTAAAATAAATTAATATAGCAAGTAATCTGAAAATATTTGACTTGTGTTGTGATACCTAACCCAGGCTATGCCGACACCCTCAAGACATTCTGCAGGCTGGACCATCTCGTCCTTGATACTTCTCCAACCCGAGGTATACGAGTAATATACCGCTACAATGATATTACTAGAAGGACAATCCCCATGATATGGAGCCACTTCTATATGACATCTCTTTTCTTGGTGTTTTAAGTCAAAATAGTATAATCGTGTCACTAGGGTCTTGGTGGTCCCACCTATATGAGTACCCGGGGGGAGGGGGAGGGGTTCTCATGTAATCAGATCCGAGTACCAAAGAAATGTTGGTACATAGCGCTAAGAGATTTACCTAAATTATATTACATATAGAACTAATAGATGGTTAGAACTTAGGATAGAAGATACAAGTACAAACTTAAATAATTGGTCCTTCCAATTTGCTGGTTTTTGAAGAATTCACGGTTCTAAACTTCTTTTTTTTTTGTTTCCTAAAAATAGTATAGGAAAGAGTTACTAAATTTATTTGGTTTCTCATGGTGATATTATGTATATATGAGAAATTTTGGAGGCGGTTGAAGGAAAATAAGAGGTTTGTGATGCGTATTCAATATATCATAGTGAATTGGACGATTGTTTAGATGATGGTGGCGGCATTAAGCTAAATATATAATATAAAATAATGAAAAAAATATAAATGGTTGATGGAAAAAAAACTATGTTTGATGATTAGTGTTTGAAGTGGACTTGGATCAGACCCAAGTCCGGTCCAGAACCTCTCTTTTGATGAAATCATCTCCCTGATCATTAACGAAAAGTGAGGAACAAGGGTTAGAAAGGAGATCTCGGAGTTAGTTGAGAGTATCGCGAGAAGATAGGAAATTGGAGTTAGGTTGTTTTTTCTAGAGAATATAAATGAGATTGTAAAATACACCTAGTTTTCTTAAGAAAGAAGAAGTTTCTTTAGCTTTATTTTCTATATTTGATTTTGTAGAATTCAACCACATTATTTCATGCACAACCTACAAATTTAAATGTGAAATTCAGGTCCCACAATTAAGCTACATAGTTTTGACATACAAATATAAATAAAGTAATGTATGTATAATGTGTTTCTGTTGTCGACAAAAAAGGTATAGCTAAAGTATCACAAGTATGCTTAAAGGATGTATCACAAGCACATATATGTATCTTTTGTTTTTACTTTGTAGTGTGGTGTTGTCAATTCGGGTAAAGAAAAACATTGTTCAACAAACGAGATATATTTTCACAATCCCAAGACTCATTCCTCTTTTTACCAATTCTTTTTCTCCACTACACTACGCCTATTTGTTTCGCACACGCCACAAATAACAAGAAAAGGGTAAAATATACTTATGTAATGTCCTAGTTCAGGACCAAAAAAATAAAAAAATGTTATGTCCTAGTTCAAATATATGCATACACGTGTGTGAAAAATCATGTATATGAAATTGTTAATTAGCTATATGGGTTTCCAAACATACGTATACACGTGTGCCGTTTCGACTGTTCATTTTGTGTTTATGAGAAAATCTGAAAATGAGTAGATAATTATTTGGGTACGTCACAAAGGAGACATGTGGACGTAGAAAGGGGCAATTGCATTTGCATGATCACATTTCGTATAATTCAAGTCCATGTGGACTGATTGTGAGAGGATTTCATCTGATTTGTTTACAATTAAAGATTCGTTTTTTCACATAAATATGTTTTTCCCAATCTTATTTATTTTTTTGTTTTCTCTTTCAAGTTGGAACTCGAGCTTGTAAAATTATAAAAAGAAATAATGTAACAAAAAAGTAAATGTAGGAACAGAAGCACGTGCTGCCACGCGCCTGTGTCTGCTCTGTAAGAAATGGTAAAATCGCCTCAAAGGAGGAATATAATCCCAACGGAATCATGCAATGATGAGATTCACCCCTCCGATTTACTTTCCCTTTTTCTCTATTATTTTCAAAAAAAAAAGAAAATTCACATAGAATACTCTGTCCTATGTAGAATTGTAGATTATAAATATAGGTATAGGTTTATTTGGAAACCAAGCATTAATAATACCTTGTTACAGTAAAACTTGATTTGGCTAAAAATATATACTCCAGTTTGGCTCTTTTGATGAAGGCCAAATTAGTTTCTTAGTGTGATGGACCCACATTTTTTATAGCGAGGAACGGATCCAAAATAAAAACACAGGAATATTCTGAAATAATAAAAAGAATATTATATATGTGTTGGATCGAAGAGTTTTTTAAGAGAAGTACAGACCAACTGTACCATCATGTTATGGTGCATTTCCTCTTTTCCCCAGTTTTCTTTGTTAAAAATTATTTTTTGGTTTCAGATATTCTCGTAAATTGGGTACTATAATACCTGAAACAATGAAACATTTTAATAAAAAATTTGCAAAAGTATAAAAATAAGAAGGACAACAGACAAAATTTACGTTGAGGAGATAAATAATTGTAATAAGCATCCAATGTATAAAATTAGAATCCAAACAAGAAGTGCCTTTCCATATTTATGCACTTAAAACCTGAGCCTGCCCAAACTATTTTTAGATGCCATGATAAACCCAACCAGAAAACTGATTATAAATTTTTTCAAAAGTCTGATTACCAGCTTAATTACTAATCAAGACTCGAAATTTGGATTAGAGGGTTGTATTTTTTGGTTTTGTACAAAACTAAGAGAGGTCTAGATTACTTGAAAAAAAGAGCTGTACAAGTGGAATGCAATTAAAAAAAAAAAAAAAACCTATTTTCTTCGTCTTCTGCTTCTATTTTATTTCTCCTCTGGCTTAATTGGATCCCACTTGTACCGACCTTCAAGCGGTTTGTCATTGACGATATCGAAGTTGTACCTGCGTAAAGTGTTCTCGTTAGGATTGGTGATTTTACTTAAGGATATTTGCTAAACTACGCCGTTCGGATAATCTCTTATCCTGCGCAGACATTCCCCAAAGCTTGAAGCATACGCACACACACGTGAGATGAAATTTAAAGTAAGCAAAGAAATTGGAGATGGGACTCACTTTTCTATGAATTGTTTCTGTTTATCGTCATTCTCTAGCCCCAAGAAGAATCCATCGACCTCGGCCTGCGTCGGAATTTTGCTCACCACCGGTGGTTTTTTCGCGGATGATGATTCCATCTCTGTTGTTTCTCCCAAAACCTCGCTCTCTGGATTTATCTCTTTTCTGTAACCAATGCCCCCAGAAAAAACTCAGAACTCAGAATGCGAGAAGAAGGAAAAAAAAAAACGATAAAGAAAACGAAACGATTGGGGTAAATATCTGAATTTGGGGAAAACTTAAAGAAAGATTATGAACCTGAAATTGCTGGTGATGAGTGTTGATTTTTCGGTTTCGGTTTCGGTTTCAGCGATTTGATGAGTCTGAACACGGAAAACGGAAATTAAATCAATGGAGATTTTTTGTTTCGTTACAGATTGGATTTTTCCTCGTTAAAGAAACAGGGGAAAATGAAAGAAAACTGAGAAAAATCGAGTCATTGAATGATTGGTTTTCTATCTTTTTCTCCAAGTTTATTAAACTAAATAAAAAAATTGTATAATAAATAAAGAAAAGAATTCCAGCAGAGAAGAGTTTCGGATTTGAAAAATTCACCTCCAGATCTACAACAGACGACGGACTGTTTCTCGCGATTCCGTTCGTATCACCGCTAAAACAACCGGAGCTGGGACTCGAGCTCTGTTCATCGTCTTCTCCGGCGGAGGTAACAGAGCATCCTCCACCACCTGGAGCTGAATCCGCCGACGAAGCCACAGAAGAAGAAGAGACCGCGGAGACGACGTCATGAGTTGAATCATCAAGCTTAGTCTTCTTGAGAGGTGAGACGCGTGTGCTTGAAGCTTCAAACTCCGCATCTCGCTTGCAGTTAGGATTTCTCTCGCTCATCGCTATTTCTCTCTTACTTTTGTGCTCTCTCTCTGCTTCTTTCTATTTCTGGTTCGGGTCTTCTTAAGAAAGCAGGGGAGATTTTGGTGGGGAAAGAAGGAGAGAGGAGAGATGAAAGGAATCAGGAGCCGTTGATTATTTCAATGGATGAGATTTTATTCCTTGGCCAGCGGACGGAGGTTATGGTTTATTCCCGTTCGAAGGTGACGGAGAGCAGTAACGGCGCCGTTACGGAGTTTCGCTTTTCTTACACAAACGCCGTTGGGATTCGAAACGCGTTTTGTTTTTCCGTTTTTGGCTTCCTTTCAAAGCAATTCACAATGCAATCATGTTTTTTAGTCATGACGTAGTAGCAACGTAACAATTATTATTTTATATCTTTCTTCGATTTATTTTTTAAAATCTTTTTAATTTTAGGGAGAAAAATTATAATAACACCAAAAATAGGCTAATCAGTAGAGTTAGTACTATTATATGTTTTTAAAATTGCTAACTGGTTTTTGAGACAACTATACTTTTATGATTTTATCTTGTTTTGTTAGAAAAAACATTAATACAACATATCACTACTATTACACAAAAAGATTACTATGTGTTCCAAATAAAATATTTTTTCACTTCCAAAACATCACTTCTTCTCATTGACAAAAAAATTGATGGCGGAGTACAAGATACCTCTTCTAAATGTTGCTTGTGTTTTGAAATTGTTAGACTATATATCAGGATGTTGTCGAAGATTACAAGGAAGAATCTTCACGAGAAGGCTTTGAATATCTTGTTCATCACCGATTGGAACATAGCTGGAATATTGGTGAGACCAAAAGACATCACCAAAACTCGTAATAGTCTTTATGTACGAAGACTGTCTTTTCTACATCTCATTACTTCATTTGGATTTGATGATAACCAAACTTCAAGTCTGATTTGGAGAGCACTGCTGCACCTCTTAACTTGTCAAGTAGCTCTTCGATAACTGGTATTGGGTACATATCCGGAACAGTTGCCTTACTCACGCCTTGTAATCTACACAAAATCTCAATCCTCCATCTTTCTTATTCGCCAAAAATACTTGACTGGAATAAAGACATTCTTAATAAACTTCCCGATTTCATTCTTCTGAGAAAATTAGTAACGGTATGGCGTGACATTAATAGTAAACATTCCCGATCGCAGAGTGATAGAATGTTCTATGTTGCTAGAAGGAGGCATACTATGAGGTAACTGAAACACCTCTTTATATTTCTGCACAAGGCTTTGCAACTCTAGATCACAAGGCCATCATATGATTTCACAGGTTCATTAAATAACTTTGTATGTTTGATTAAATAGGAATCCTGGCCCAGTCTAATCAGCTTTTTCAGAAAATGTAAAATAACATGTTCTCTAATTAGGATCTCCTAAAATAGTCACCCATTCCTCTTGAACCTCAAGGTGTGTCTTCACCAATTAATTCCGGTTTCCCCAATAGTATCCATCCATGAATATCCCAAAACAACATTCGTAGTTTTTCTCAAATCGAAGAGAAGAAAGTCCTCCACTATTTCTACTCTTTGCACATTCAACACTATGCCACTACACATTCCCTCTTCTGTGATCACATGACCATTCTAATTGCTGCACCAAACCCTTGAGTTGGAATGACTGGTATTTCATATCTTTAAGCAAAACAAGTCAAAATTAAATTGTTTGTGGCGCCTGAATCCGTGAGGATCATTACTTCTTGATCACTAATGATGCTTATCATTGATATCGACCTCTATGTTGTTAGCCCTACCATAGATTTAAGAGACAAAGATAACAAGGTATGAGACTCTTCATTTGGTCCCAAGTCGTCCTCACTATTAGAATCTTCTTCTTCCTCATGTATATGTCCACTTCCATTACTTATACCTAACTCCATACGCTTAAATTTTTGGTTTTTACAACGATGACCAAGAGAGTATCTTTCATCGTTGTGCCTGCACGAATTGAAACTAGTCTTTAGCAACTCTAGATTCCGGTTATCTCAACCACCATCAGCCGATCTTCAAGCATAAATGGCCTCAAAAACTCTAGCTGGACTACCCAGATTTCTCTGGTAGTGATTTAGCGTAGGTGCAAAGTACGTTATGGGAACTATCTCCCTTGGTAAGTTGATTGGAACCCATCTCTTTCATTCTCTTGTTCCTCACTCAACTTAGCCATTTTAACAATCTCATATATACCAAAAGATTTACTCCACATCACTTGGTGACGTGCAAATCTGCGCATACTTTTTACAAACATCACCTCAATGACATCTTCAGTTACATGAAGCACTTCGACCATGATTTCTTCACACTTCTCACGATATTCTTTGACTATGAATTTTTGTTGAATCCCCAATTAACTGCCATCGGTGACCCCACTATACTAGGCCAAAAATGTTTCCGAAACTTAAACTTGAAATCATCCCAGTCTCAGAAAGATACTTGCCCTTGAGCACCTATGAGCGAAGCTATATCACCTTCGATGAGAAAAGTGAACGCCTCGTTCATCTTCTCTTTTGGCTTAGTTTTGTTATGAAGAAAAAAATTATCGACTCGAAACAACCAATCCTCAAGATTCTAAAGTTTAACAAGGTAGATTCAGTCTTTGGCCTGTGAGATCTGACTAGGAATTGAGGAGAAACCTGATGAGATCTGAGTAGGCACGAGGGTGAATTCCTTTTTTTTCGGTTGATGAGATCCCTGAGGTTAGCTCTCTATGTGCTGGATCGGACCGAAACACGAGCCTTGATCGGAGCCTGTGGATTTTGGTAACCACCCGCTAACGGCGTCTCTACAACTACTTGGATGCATCACCTTATTTTGTTGTGGTGGCTAGGATATGCTACATGAACTTCTGGATAGACGACAACTTAGATTTGACCACCTTGAGCTTAGTCTCCAGTTTGGTGTTTTAGTCGAGATTTTATATCGAAGAGGTTTGCATGAGTTACTGTTGTATTGATAGCTTGTTGTTGTTGTTGTTTTTGTAGACTTGTCATTACTTTAGCATTTCAAAGAAGAGAATGTGTTCACATGGAAGCCAAGAAGAATCAATGCTCAAAGTGGCTAGTGAAGCAAATAGGAAGACTTGAAAGACTCTGACCACTCTAGAGGCTTTCCTTTTTATGTTTTATTAAATACTAGTATTCTGGTCCGTGCAACGCACTGGCTAAATTTTGATTATTACTTTTATGGTTTAAATTTTGGTAATTATCTTTATGGTTTAAATTTTGGTTATTATCTTTACGGTTAAATATGTATATGTGCATCATAGAATAGAATGATTGGATGAACAAAACATATAATAGTATTATTTATTATCCCTTCTTCTCAGACAAAAAATGTAGTGAAAAAAAAAATTCAGATAAAAAAAAAGCACCGCTTTCGGTTCCTTAAATTTCTTAGCCGCACACTTTCTTTACTCTGATTCTGAGAGAGTGATTTCTCTATCTCCGTTTCAATTCCGGTAAGCAATTTATAGTCGCTTTTTTTCCGATATGAATCTGATTTAATAAACATCATAACCTTGTTTGTGTGGTAGCTATCTGTTTATTGCATTTCTGACAAGAATACTTATCTGCTTCTACTTCTTCGGTGTTGCGGTTGAAGTAAGGGGTTACTGTTTTAAAGCAGATTGAACACCCAGTGAAATACCAATCCTTCCCCGTCTCTGTGGAAGCTATCGATGCAAGTATATTGCAGCTCGTATCCTACATTAACGCAATGAATATGTGAAGACCTAAAAATATAAAAATTTGGTGAAAACGATAATACAAAATTGTATTCTTACCTGATTCATTCCAGTGAGTTCAAATATTATTTTTCGCTCGGATGAGGAAAAAGAATTCTTAAATACTTCAAGTGAGTTTGAAGATTCTATTGGAGTAATAGCCAATGACGTTTTTGGGTCTCCTTTGCACAATCTATAAGACAAAAACACTTTTTAAAAATTTTAACTCATACATTCATGAAATTTGATAATGTATGAACTTTTTATATTACTTACACTTCTTGAAACTTAATAATTTCTGGTAGAGATGGATTGATGAGAACTTTTGTTGCTAATTTTGAACTTTGGGCTGTTCCTTGACCTGAAAAAAGGTGAAAATATTATTAGTATGAGAATATATGTAAATCATTTGCAACTGCGTTGAAGGAAAAAATAAAATAAACATGAAAGAAATATTGATTTTCAGATACCTCTATATTGCAAAGTCTTCAGCAAACTACCAAGGAAAATAACATGGGCAAATTTTTGGCTTTTAACGTCAGAGTAAACCGTTTCTCCTATCTTACCCCATAATGCAATATCAGTAGCTGTGTCTCTGAGATTAAAATCGTGAAATACAAATTATAAATCATATAGAAAGGTTAGGATTCCTAAAAATTTAAAGAAAACTCACCCAAGATCCCTAAGCTGAAGATAAAGCAATTTAGTTGAACCATCAGCAGTAGTGACATCCTTAATTTCATTCATCCTAACGATCTCACCAATAATGTCTGAAAATAGGATTGGAGAATTACATATATTATCAATAAGTTGATTTTATATTAAAAAAAAATGTAAGAGATAGTTACGTACCAACGAATATACTGTCATCATTAGTCCTCGCTATAATCACAGGAAAAGGACATAAATTATAACGAAATTCTTCATTTGGTATATTCTCACAAGGCTTGATACATGTGTAGAATATGAAACTGATCTTGTATGGATGGGAACAGCTTCTAAATTGTCCAAGATTGGGGCCTAACTCAAAGTTCATAAGGACACAACAACTACCCTCTTGTATCTCATCCTTAAATCTTGACATTAAATTTGGTTTGATGGAAGCTTGTATCCTATCTCCCTGTTTCACAAATGAGCCAAAATTTAGTAATGTCAAAACGTGAATAATATTTCGATAAATCAATGAAACTGCTGATGAAAATTAAAATGATTAGAGAAACAATAATTTGGCACCTTCTCATCCACAAGAAGAAGATCAATTGCAGTAAACTCTCCAGGTTTATCTTTCTTCGGAAATCCCAGAGACGAACGATCCGAACTCTGATTTTACAGACACCACTTCCCGGAGTTAATTGTGAAATAGGTGTACAATCAAGCATGATGACTCAAACTTCTCAAGACCTGTAAAATCGAGATGTGAAAAAATTAGGATCGAAGTTGCAGAGAATATAGAATCTCTTTTATTTCGATTACTGCAATCCTTTTGTAAACAAAATAGCCAGTACCTTAAAACCATATTTTGTAGTTTTGTTGATCGTCGATGATTCCAATGAATCAGATCTGGGACAGTGAGATATAATCTTTTGGATAATAAAGGATGGACATGAGACAAAAAAAAATTTAGATGAAGATGATTTTTATAGAAATTGTTCGAGTGCTCCATTGTTAACGGAAGAGAGGAGAGGTGGAAGTAGTGGGCTGAAGCGGTTTGGAAGACGAATAAGCTTTAATTTTTTTTTCTCTCGTTCTAAAGAAATTAGAAAAAGTGAGAATAGGAAAACAAATTAAAAAAAAAGAATGGAAATTATTTACAGAAAAAGGAAAGAAATCGTCAGAAAAAAAAATTAAGGAAAGAAAAATTGTGAGGATGCCACGTAATAAAAGGACACGTGGCTGATGTTTAAAAGGCTGCAGTTAAACGTAGATCTTTTAGTGACTTATATATAAAAGGATATGATGCTATGGCATGAATATTAAATCTTCTTAGTAGAACATCTTAGTAGCTTTTGACTTACAGTTTTGAGTTTTTGTGAATCTTGAAGTATTGTTAAAAGACGCTCTCCTCTAATTTTGAATTGAGCTCAATTGCCTCATAAACATGAAAAATGTATTTCCACTCTGAAAATTTGCATTTAAAACATAGAATTGACAAAAATTAATAAAAAGAATCACATAATCTCAAAAAACACTGCAAAAGTTTGTTGAAGAGTTTTTCATTACTGTCTAAGGATAATGAAATTACCTTGAATCAATGATGGCTATGGGATATTTCTTCCGCCCATAATTCCAGATGCCTAAAAAAAATATGATTATAACGTCGAGAGAAGAGAAGCTGATTTTGAAACAAAATATGCTCGTCGCCACTACCCATTTCAATTCCTGACACGAAAAAGTCAAAAAAAACAAGAGATGTCCAGAACTTAAATTTCTTCCTTCTTTTCTGAAAATTTGAAATTCTAAATCTCAACATTGAATCAACGAACTTTATTGCTTCGTTTTTAGGACTTGTGCAAAATGGATGAGAAGGTGCAAGCTGATCCAGTTTTTGGTTTTCTAAAGAGGCTCATTTTTATTCTGGGTTAAGAATCAGAGTAAGCTCAACATTTTTAATCAAGCTACTTGCAAATAGTATTAGAGACAATTATATCTTCACAATGTACGGTTTTCTACTCTTCCTCTGTGTATACAATAATATTCTAACCACTTTATTTCTCACATTTCGATTTTTATTGCAGACAATTAGAGTGTTCTGCGTAACCCAATATTTTTTTGAGAATATTTGGTGATTGAGATTTCGGTTGTGGTCAAATAATTGTGATAATTTTTGTAGGTTGCATCCATATTCCTCAGATCCTAAAGGCTAAGCCATGAAACTCTTAAGAATTTTTCATCTAAAAAATTAGTCACAAATATGATAACTTAATGCCTTTAAGGTATACTTCAGTTCCATTATCTTTCACAGTTTGATTCGATTTGTAACTGCCAACGAACATTGTATATCTCCTAATTTTCCAGAAAATATCACAACAAATCCATGACTTAATGCAAACTAACCAGCGATGTGATTCGGTTTTATATAAAAGGAAATATTTTAATTTTTTTTTGTTTATTTACTAATATAGTTTTCTAATAAAATTTACAGCTATTTACAAGTTACACCATGTTATATCCCATCTAAAATAGTACATCTCTTACATATATAGTATGAAGAAACCAATAACTCACTTTCTTCTATGTTATTAATTATTTTGAGTTGATTCAAGAAAAAAAATTTTATGTTGATTCAATTTTCTCTAAAAATTATTCAAGCTTGACGAGAAAAAATGAGTTTTCAAAAGAAAAAATATGGAATTCCGTAACCACTATGATACTAGGTTTTGAGTAAAGTTTTCTATTTTTTTTTTTTATATAAATTTATTTATTTATTAATCCCTCAGTTATTTAGATACAACTTGGACAAGTGGATTTCTCCAAGGTGTAATGTAATCAAAGCTCTCATGTCTAAATGTTTGCTTGGAGGTAGAAGTGAGATCCCTCCTATGTCGTATGTTTTGACAAATACCAATCATGAGTTACTAAGCAGGTACATGAGTTGGTATAAACTAAAAGCTAAAGCCACTTTAACATTAGTTTAAATTATAAATAGACTTTTATATAAACTCAATTGGTTGTCTCTCACAAGCTTCTACCATAAATCTCACCGGATAACATGATGAAGAAGAAGAAGACGGCGTCGAGAATTCAGATCCAGTGTTTCCGACGAAGACGAATCTCCAGTGTTGGGCTTGGGCTCTCTATCTTTGGTGATGAAAATCATTGAGTGTTAACAAGGCCCGCGATTTAGGTATTAGTCAAATAGGGAATGAGTTTAATTTTCTATTGGGTTTAGGTTTATGTTAAACTTCCTTATCTTTGTAATTGTCTTAAGCTATATAAAGCTAAGCATGTGTGGGATTTAGGTTATTAGAAAGTTGAGAGCTTTTGAGAGATCTTTCTTGTTCTTAGAGAGATTGTGAGAAACCCTAAATTGTTGTAATCTCTTATATAGTGGATTACTGGAAAAGCTCCAGACCGAGACGTAGGATCACACACCGTGATCTGAACTCGTTAAACCTCTGTGTTCTTTAATTACTTGCTCAAATAACCTGTTCCGTAGTTATAGGGTTTGTGACAAATTCTCTACAAGTGGTATCAGTTGCAGGTTTGAGGTTTCCTGAGTGAGGGTTAAAGAATTCTGCTGAGATCTAGGTTTTTGATCAGGGTTAATAGCTGAACCAAAGGCCATTAACATTTATTAGGGTTTTGTGTTGATTTCTGGGAAAAAGGAAATCAGCAGGCGTCGCGAAGAAGAAGAAGAATCGCGATCCGGGTTTCGCTGTCGATCGACACATCATCCCTGTCGGTCGACGCACGCAGTTAGGTTTTTTATCGGGAATTGTCGTCTGATTCCCCTGTCGATCGGCACATAATCCCTGTCGATCGACACACTAATTGCAGAACGGTAGTAACTTCGATTGATCAAGATGTCTGAAGAAGAATACAAGAAACCAAATGTGAAGGTAGACATCTTTGAAGGTACTGGAGATTTTTGTATGTGGAAAAGGAGGATGTTAGCCCACTTGAGTCTTAATGACTTAGAGGAAGAGGTTTTACCTCCAACCGAAGAGCCGGAAAAGCTAAAAATCAAGAAAGATGAACCAGCAGAAGATTATCCAGCAAGAGTCAAAGCAGATGAACTCAAGATGAAGAAGCGAGCAAGGCATGCTAAGGATATATTGGACCTGCACATAGGGGACAAGGTTGCAAGGAAAACGGAAGATTGCAAGACTGCACGTGATCTCTGGAATGCTTTAGAGAGATTGTACAACACTAAGACTCTACCAAGTAGGATCCACTTGATGTATACTTTCTATACATTCAAGTGTGATGGTTCTAAATCCATTGACCAGAATGTCGATGACTGGTTAAAGAACATGTCAGAATTATCTGGTGTTGGAGCGAAAGTTCAAGATGAAGTGCAAGCCATACTATTGCTCGCCTCTTTGCCACCACAATATGATTCTATGAAGGAGTCATTGAAATATGGTAGAGAGTCAATTACAATTGATGATGTGGTGAATGCTGCAAGATCAAAAGAAGTAGAGCTTAAAGCTAAAGGTATGTTAACTTCACAAAATTCTGGTGAAGCACATGTGGCTCGAGGTAGACAACAAAACAGGGATCAGCGAAGTTATGAGAATAGAGGCAGGAGCAGGTCAAAATCGAGTGGAGAAAAGCTCAACTACGGGTACTGCAAGAAGGATGGATATAGGAAGGTTGATTGTTTTTCCTGGAAGAAGAGAAACGGCGGCGATGTGGAAGATGCAACTGCAGCAGTTGTCATCGACTAATCAACAGGAGTTGATGCATTACTAGTCTCTGAAAATTGGCATCTTGAGAGGTGGGTGATTGATTCGGGAGCTTCTTATCACATGACCTCAAGAAGAGACTGGTTTGACACATTTGAGAATGTCAAATTTGGAAGAGTGCTACTAGCAGACGATGGAGGTGTTGCTGTTGAAGGAATTGGTTCAATCAACATCAATGCTAAAGGTGGTACGGTTAGGACATTGACTAATGTCAGGTATGTTCCCAAGCTTAAGAGAAATTTGATATCTGCCACTACTTTGGATAAAAGCTTGGGTTCAGTCATGCTGGAGGCAAAGGAAAGACAAGGTTCTATATGAATGGGAAGATGGGATTACAAGGCTCTTTATGCGGTTCTTTGTACTTGCCTGATGGAGAGACTGTGAAAGGACAGTCAAATGTATGTGTTTCTGGTCAACCTCGCAATGATGAGACAGTCTTGTGGCATAGAAAGTTAGGACACATGAGTATGAAGAATCTGATGATCCTAGTAAAAAGGGGCATCCTTGATAAGAGGAAGATTGGAGAGATGAAATTCTGTGAGAGTTGTGTTATGGGGAAGACGAAGAAATTGAGCTTCAACATTGGAAAACATAATTCAGGTGAAGCACTGAAGTATATACATTCAGATCTTTGGGGATCTCCATCAGTTACTCCAAGCATCTCTGGTAAGTAGTATTTTATGTCTATCATTGATGATTACACTAGGAAAGTGTGGGTGTTTTTCTTGTCTGTTAAGAGTGAAGCTTTCACAAAGTTTTGTGAATGGAAGAAGCTAGTTGAGAATAGAATCAACAAGAAAGTGAAGTGTCTGAGAACAGACAATGGGTTGGAGTTTGTGAACAAAAACTTTGATGGGTTTTGCAAGCAGCATGGAATAGAGAGGCACAAGACGTGTCCATACACTCCACAGCATAATGGAGTGGCTGAGCACATGAATAGAACAATAATGGAGAAAGTGCGCTGTATACTTGATGAGAGTGGCTTGGGTGAAGAATTCTGGGCTGAGGCGGTGAGCATAGCTGTGTACCAATTTAATAGAAGCCCCTCATCTGCATTAGATGGCAGGATTCCCGAAGAACTATGGCTGGGAAGAAAGCCTAGTTATGAGCACATGAGAAGATTTGGGTCATTGGTTTATGTCCATGCGGATCAAGGGAAGTTAAGACCAAGAGCGGTGAAGAGAATTTTCACTAGCTATCCGGAAGGAGTCAAAGGGTACAAGGTATGACTCCTGGATGAATCAAAATGTGTGGTTAGCAGGACTGTAGTCTTTGTAGAAGATAAAGTGTTCAAAGACTTGAAGAATCAGGGTGCTAATGCTGATTCTGAGGTGGAAAACCCGAGTCCAGCGATTGTGTCGATCGATAGGACATTCTCTGTCGATCGACAGGACATTCTCTGTCGATCGACAGGTGAGTCAGGAGAAAGAAAAAATCTGCGAGAGTATTGTCGATCGACATGAGACCCCTTCGGTCGATCGACACAAGACCTCTGTCGATCGACAGGGAGAACAGGAAACGACAAATCCGACTTCTGAAGATAACAACCAAAGTTCTTCTTCAGGTGGAGTTGGTGATGCAGATGATATACCTCAGGATGATACAGTAGTAACTCGTTCTCCTTCTAGACGAGTTGCAAGACCTCCTCCATATCTCAATGATTATGATTGTGCAAGTTTTGCTATGATTGCTGCGATTGAGATAAGTTCTGAAGAACCAAGGGACTATCAGGAGGCTATTGAGAGTAAGGATAGTATTCTTTGGAATGGAGGTATGGGAGAAGAGATGAGTTCTCTGGATAAGAACAAGACTTGGAGGTTAGTCAAAAGGCCTCATGGAAGAAAGGTGATTGGTTGCAAGTGGGTATTCAGGTTAAAGCCGGGAATCCCTGGAGTTTAAGAACCGAGATACAAGGCTAGATTAGTAGCCAAGGGATATTCTCAGAAGGAGGGTATTGATTATCAGGACGTGTTTGCTCCGGTTGTGAAGCATGTAAGTACCATGTTTCTTATCTCGGTTTGTGCTAATTTGGATATGGAATTGGAGCAGCTTGATGTTAAGACTGCATTTCTTCATGGACTACTTGAAGAAGAGATCTATATGGAGCAACCAGAGGATTTTGTTGTTAAGGGGAAGGAGGACCATGTTTGCTTGTTACAGAAGGCACTGTATGGGTTTAAGCAAGCTCCAAGACAGTGGAACAAGTGCTTTGATCAATTTGTGGTTACTCATGGGTTTAAGAGAAGTGAGTTTGATCACTGTGTTTACATAAAGGAGAGCACGGGTAAGTGTTTTATCTACCTTCTCCTATATGTTGATGACATGCTTATTGCATCAAAGGATATGAAGGAGATACAGATTGTTAAGGATCTGTTGAGCAGTAGGTTTGAGATGAAGGATCTAGGAGCAGCAAGGAGGATTCTTGGTATGGATATAGCGAGGGATCGTGTAGGTGGAGTTCTCACCTTGAGTCAATCTGGTTATATCAAGAAGGTCTTGCAGGTGTTCAATATGGATGAGTCTAGATCTGTTGCTACACCTATTGGGTCGCACTTCAAGTTGTCAGCTGTCAAGGATGATGAGGTAGAGACAATCTTGGATGATGTTCCATATTCAAATGCTATTGGGAGTATCATGTATGCGATGTTGGGAACTAGGTGTGATCTTGCATATGCTGTTGGCTTGGTTAGTAGGTTCATGAGTAAGCCAAGCATGATACATTGGACTGCTGTAAAGTGGGTGCTAAGGTATTTGAAAGGCTCCCAGGATCGAAAGATTGTGTTCAGGAGGAACAAGGACTTCAGAGTTGAAGGTTTCTGCGATTCAGATTTTGCGTCAGATCTTGATAGAAGCAGGTCGATTTCAGGTTATGTTTTCACAGCAGGTGGAACGGCTATTAGCTGGAAATCGAGTCTTCAACATGTTGTCGCGCTGTCTACAACAGAGGCAGAGTATATGGCATTGGTCGAGGCAGTTAAGGAAGCAATTTGGCTTTGGGGTTTGGTCGAGGAATTCGGTTTCAAACAAGACTCAGTGGAAATCTGGTGTGATTCCCAAAGTGCTTTGAGTATGGCCCAGAACAATGTTCATCATGAGAGGACAAAGCATATCAACAGAAGGATGCATTTTATTAGGGATATTTTTGCTTCAGGTGAAGTGAAGCTGTCTAAGATCCAGACTGAGAGGAATCTGGCTGATATGTTGACGAAGGTTCTTCCTGTGGATAAGTTTGAGAAGGCTTTGAGCTTTCTCAACTTAGAAGAGCACTAAGGTGCTGGTTTGTCTGGAGTGGCACATGAGATGCAAAGATGAAGGTGTTACACTCTGATGTGATTGTCATCAAGGTGGAGTTTGTTGGGCTTGGACCCTCTATCTTTGGTGATGAAAATCATTGAGTGTTAACAAGGTCCGCGACTTAGGTATTAGTCAAATAGGGAATGGGTTTAATTGTCTATTGGGTTTAGGTTTATGTTAAACTTCCTTATCTTTGTAATTGTCTTAAGCTATATAAAGTTAAGTATGTGTGGGATTTAGGTTATTAGAAAGTTGAGAGTTTTTGAGAGATCTTTCTTGTTCTTAGAGAGATTGTGAGAAACCCTAAATTGTTGTAATCTCTGATATAGTAGATTACCGGCAAAGCTCCAGACCAAGACGTAGGATCACACACCGTGATCTGAACTCGTTAAATCTCTGTGTTCTTTAATTACTTACTCAAATAACATGTTCCGTAGTTATAAGGTTTGTGACAAATTCCCTACATCCACCGCAGTATCTTCGGTTCCGTAATTTTCCTCTTCATAGCCGTAATTTTGATCCTTTGTTTCCATAGATACCCAAGATGGTTATTCCGACCACCATATTTCCCGTCACGGCCATCTTCGATTACTCTCCACCGGTCGTGACCCAACTCAACCTTCCTCATTTCTTTTTCCGCTCAATCCGACGGAGCTAGAGAAGATTCTGATTTTCGTTAATTTCGTTAAAACGTAATACTTGTGATTTTAAATATTGGAGTTCTTTGTGCACTGTGATTTTATAAATTAAATTTAACAACTTTTGCATAAAGCCTGTGCACACAAAAAACCATAACACAACAATGACGACATCATCATCTGCGGAATTGTCTCTCGCCAGTCAAGCTAAAGCCTTTGTGAGAGAGCAAAACACGAAATTCAAAAATTAGTCTTCATTGTGCTCAAAACCAATACTAGTTAATCAGGTTTAAAATCAGTGTGTATTCGAATAATAAAAAATCGAAACATAACACAAATTAAGCGATGGAGAATTTTCAGAAAGAGGTGAAAATGAAATAGATGAAGAGAGATGAAGTTTGAAGAGGTTTACAGTGACAGAAGCGTCACGAGTGTGGAAGGAGGAGGAAGAAGACGAAGGTTGAAGATAATCAAATAGTATCCTTTGTTTCTCAATCGCTTTAAAGAGAACCGAATTGAGTTTACATGCAGCTTGTTTCAACTTAAAAAAATTTGATTATGTGGCACAGTGGTAAGGTGCTTCCTTTTTTACCATGGAGGTCATGATTTCAAAACTTTTTCAATGTCTAATTTATGTTTTTTCTTTTAAAAATTCTAAACGGAATCGTTTTGACTTAAGTATCATGTTAACAAAGTGTGTATCTAATTTGTTAGTGAAGTTAACGGTGGATCGATTTAGTCAACTAAAATTTTGTGTTTAATTTTACAATAAACGAAAAATATTCAAATTTGAATGGAGATGATAATTCGGGTTTAAAATGGTGAAAATGTTCAGGATTTTTAAGGTAATTTTTCCTAAATAATATTGATGGAAAGTTTATATATTTTAGCAGGTAATGCTAATGCATTTCAAGCCCAAGAAATATCTTCTCAAATATACTATTACTACTATAGAGTCTCTTATGATAGCTCATTAGAGCATGTCCATCCGTGAAACCAAAAATCAAATTTTATTATTTTTTTTTGTTTTTCTGTAAATTTAAAACAATAATAAAAAAAATAAGAAGAACCAATCGCGGGCCACCACGTGTCAGTAGGGTCTGCGAACAGTGAAGAAACTCGCCAAAATGTGTCTCTTAATTAAGAGCTTTTTAGATACTGATTCTTAAAAAATCAGTGAACCCCATAAATAAAATAATATTTTCTTTAAGGATATCCTCTTAAAAACCCGTCGATGTGCGTGGTCTTAGATCTCCCCATGAAAAAATAGATCTCACATGAAAAAATGAAAAAAATAATTAATCCATATTAATCCAAATGAAAAATTATAACTTTTGGAAAATTTTAAAATCTAATAATATAAAGAAATATTAGGCACAGCCTAGATATATATAAATATATATAGTATGAATAATTACTAAATTTTATATACCACCTAACTTCATTTCATTATCACCTTTTTCCAAAGGTTTCATTTAACCTATTTTTATAGAGATTTTTATTACAAATGACAAACTTTTATGATATTTAATTATATCTTAACATGTAAAAACGAAAAAAAATAACCAATCGATTTGATGTATTTGATGTAGCATGTTTATCTCGTTTCCTCTTTTTTTAAGAGATTTAATGAAAGATCTTTAAATTTAATGCCTAAAAAAGATTGTGCATGACAAAGATTTTTATTTAATATTAAAATCAAATGTAACATATCTCGAATGTTTCATATTGTTTTATATAGGTGAAAAAACACCCATCTTATATCTTTAATTCGAAAATGTCAGAAAGTTCTTAACAAAAAAAAAAAAAAAAAAAAATGTCAGAAAGTTCAAAGCATAATCTTTCATCAAGAAGAGTTTTATAATCTTTTCGCTTTCCTCTATAACGTTATTATTCCAAATCTCTTTTGATGATATTTTTAAACAACGCTGTAGTCTACAACTTCTAAACCTCCCAACCACTACTTCCTAGTATCATGATCTTCTTTTTCTGCTTCACAAAACGTAGCATTTTCTACCAATTGCTTATTTTGAATTTTTTTTTTTTTTTTTTGGAAAATTTTAGTTTCAAATAATTAAAAGAAAAATTAGGCATAGGCAAAATATTTATAAAGTATGAATACTTACTTAATTTTCTTTACCACCTATCTTCATTTCATTATCACCTTTTTTTTATGGTTCCACTTAACCTATCAAAAAGAGACTTTTATGACAAATGACAACTTTTTATGATATTCAGTTAAATCTTAACGTGTAAAAACGAAAAAAAAAAGTAATTAATCTATTTGATGTAGCACATTTGATCTCAATTCGTTTTTTTAAGAGATTTAATGGAAGTTTTTTAAAAAAAATTAACTAGATAAAGTATCAGCGTGATACGCAGGATTTAGTCATCATCTAACTTATTTTTGTTTTTAACTCTGTAATTGATATACTTATGAAAAATAACTTAAATGTTCGTATGTACCATTTATGTACCATTTAGAGATAATGCAGAAATTGAACTATTTTAGTCTACATGTGTGATAATGGACATCTTTTTTCAATGGTAGTAGTCCGTAACATGGAGATTTAAACTCACTTGTCTAAAGTCATGCGGTAACAAATTTAATATGTTTTGGTCTTTACTCTTAGATATTTCGTTGACAAAAACTAAAATCAATTATTAAACATGTGGAAAATGTATTGTTTAATAATTCGACTGAAGTTACATATTCATACACATATTTCAACCGTCAACTGCTATATACTTTTTTCTTGAAATTTTATCGTTCGCTTTTTTTATGCATGTTCTTAACTTATCTTAACTCACTAATCTTTTGATTAATAGTTGCAAACTATGAACATAAAGAATTAAAATAAGTAAAAATAATAAAAAGTGTTTAACCAAATTTGAAATCAGAAATAAAAAATGGAAAACAAATAAGACACGTACATGTTAAGGATGGTATCTTTCTCATTGATGCTAGATTTTTTTTTTTAACAAGAAAGGGAAGAAAAAAAGAAAAAACGGTGAATTTTAGAAACGAGAAGGTGAAATCTTTCCAGGTAAGAAAATAGAGAAACCTGAGAACCTGAGAATATATGTATCTTGATTGTCTTTAAACCAATACAATCATGAAGGTGATATAAAAACCCTATAAAAGAAGATAAAGAGGTATGTTAAGAACCATAAATGTTGAAGAAACGTAATAGATTTTTAAGAAGACACATGACAAAATATTATGTGATGATGTGACGCAACCTGGAAAGATATCTTCTACATATGTATATGTAGGCTACTTTATTTATTATCTTTAACATCAATAATTATGAAGTTCTTTAACCCAAAAAAATTATGAAGATGATATAAAACTCCTAAAAAGGAAGATGAAAATGTATGCTAAGAACCATAAATGTTGGAGAAGCGTAAAATATTTTTGAGAAGATACGTGGCGAAATATTAGGTAATGACGTGGCATGAGCTGAAAAGATGTATTCTACATATGTATATATATAGGTTGTTTTATTGATTTTCTTTAACATCAATAATTATGAAGGTCTTTAACCTAAAAACAATTATGAAGATGATATAAAATCCCTAGAAAAGAAAATGAAGATGTATGCTAAAATCCATAAATGTTGAAGAAGAGTAAAATATTTTTACGAAGATACCTGACCAAATATTAGGTGAGGATTTGGTGCGAGCTACAGAGATTTCTTCTACTTTCATATAGTAGATGATCACTCGATAAGACGATCTTGTATATTTTTAGGGCTATTTATTTTTCTTCTTCTTGATTTATATTGTCTTTGTTACCTCTTCACTTAAACTGTACTCCAAGATTTTGAAAAACTATAACTTCGCTCATTTTCACTATTATCACATTTACCATCACATCACTTCTCTATTCTACTTCTTTTTTTCTCTCTTCGTTTTTTTGTAAGAAAATAAATAAATAAAACAAAAATAACCACATTTATCAGATATAATAAACATATAAAATTTTGGTCACTAAAATTAAAATTAATCATTTCATATACATGTAACTTAAGTAATAGTTAAGACAGTTAAGCACAAAAATTTGGAAAGTTTCAAAACTTTTTAGTTTTTTTTTTTCTAAAAAAATTAGTTGGACACATATCATTCTTCTTAATTCTTATGTGTCAACTTCATTAAAAAAAGTGATCATCTTTTATATATATGAGAATTAAAATAAAAATGTGCATAGCTAAGATATTTATTTAGTATTGAAATAAAATGCAACTGGAACGTTTCAGTTATGTTTAAAAAAAAAATCTGATCTTATATCTTTAATTGAAAAATGTTATAAAATTCAAAGCCTAGTGCTTCATAAAAAAACTTTTTTTTAATTTTTTTGCTTTCATCCATAACGTTATTATCTCAAATCTCTCTTGAAAATACTTTATACAACGCGGTAGTTTACAACCTCTAAACCTCTCAACCATTGCTTCTTAGCATCATGATCTTCTCTTTATGTTTTACGTAGCATTTTCTCCCATTTACTTATTTTGAAATATTCTTTGTCAGAAAATTTTAATATCAAAAAATCAAAAGAAAAAATTAGGCATAGCCCAAATATTTATATTTATACTGAATGAATAGTTACTAATTTTTCTCTACAATTTATCTTCATTTCATTATCACCCTTTTTTTGTTCTATTTAACCTATTTTATATAGACTTTTATGACGAATAACAGTTTTTTATGACATTTAGTTAAATCTTAACGTTTAAAAACGGAAAAAGTAACCAATCAGTTTGCTGTAGCACATTTGATCTCCTTTCCTCTTTTGAAGAGATTTAATGAAAGATTTTTAAATTTAATAAGTAGAAGACAAAATGTGTATAGGAAAGATATTTATTTAGTATGAAAATCAAATGCAACATATTTCTCGAATGTTTCATATTGTTTCATATATGTTTTTTTTAAACTCTCGTCTTATATCTTGAACTGGAAAATGTTAGAAAATTCAAATCCTAATTTTTCATAAAAAGAGTTTCTTAATCTTTTTTTATTTCCTCCATAACGTTATTGTCACAAATCTCTCTTAAATCTTAACTCATTTCCTCTTTTTAAGAGATTTGATGGAAGATTTTTAAATTTAATAACTAAAATTAAAAAGTGCATATCAAAGATATTTATGTAGTATTGAAATCAAATGCAATATATTTATGGAATGTTTCATAATGTTGTATATATATTTTAAAAAAAATTCTCTTCTTATTTCTTGAATTGGAAAATGTTAGAAAATTCAAAAACTAATTTTTCATCAAGAATAGTTTCTTAATCTTTTCGCTTTAGAGAGACTTTAATGAAAATTGATATTTGTTTATGACACTTAGTTAAATCTTAACGTGTAAAAATGAAAAAGTAACCAATCCATTTGATGTAGCACAATTTTTTTTTATCTCATTTCCTCTTTTAAACATAACTTATTTGAAGATTTTTTAGATTTAAAAACTAAAAGAGAAAAATGTGCATAGCATAGATATTTATTTAGTACTAAAATAAAATGCTACATAAATATGTGGGGTGTTTCATATGTTTAAAATAAAATTAAAACTTTCCTCTTATATCTTGAACTCGAAAATGTCTAAAAATTCAAATCCTTGTTTTTGAAAAAAAATTCATAATTTTTTCGCTTTCTTCCACAACGTTATTTCCCAATTCTCTACTCTAAACAACGTCATAGTGTACATCCTCTAAGCCTCATAGCAATTGCTTCTTATCATCATGATCTTCTTTATCTGCCTCAATTAACATAACTTTTTCTCTCGTTTGCTTATTTTGAAATATTCTTTTTTGGAAAGTTTAAAATCTAATAATTAAAAGAAAAAATTAAGCATAGCCCAAATATTTATATAATATGAATAATTACTAAATATTAAATACCAGCTATCTTCATTTCATTATCACCTTTTTTTTTTGGGTTCCATTTAACCTACTCTAGAGAGATTTTTATGACATTTAGTTAAATGTTAACGTGTAAAAACGGAAAAAATAATCAATCCATTTAATGTAGCACGTTTTATCTGATTTTTTCTTTTTAAGAGTTTTAATGGAAGATTTTTTAATTTCATAACTAAAAGAGAAATAACAAAGATATTTATTTAGTATAAAAATCGAATGCAATAAATATATATATATATATATATATATGGAATGTTTTATGATGTTTTATGTATGCTTTTTTTATAAGAAAAAATTCTCATCTTATATCTTAACTCAAAAAGTTAGAAAATTCAAAGCCTAGTCTTTTATCAAGTAAAGGTTCATAACCTTTTCGCTTTCCTCCATAACATTATTGTCCCAAATCTTTCTTGAAGATATCCGAAACTAAGCTGATGCATGAATGATTACACCAAAACTAATTGCAAATGCACATCATAGTTTATTGATTCCAGAGATGTTATGTTTGATTTTTAGTTCTAAGTTAGGAAATTCCTTTTAAAGCCAAATCCAATATCTAGTAACCAAACTTATAAAATATTCTAAAATAACATGTAAATCTTATTATATTGAAAACGCTTTATCATAAATAATCACATGAAGTATAGATGAACATCAATCAACAAGAAATAGATTCTTGAACTGAGAAAACGCGTATATGGAAAACCCTAATCTCTTGGTGAATTCTACCTACTCGTTAACAATTAGACCATAAACATCTTTTCAATCTATGGAAACTAACTCATGCAATAAATACAAACCTGATTGCTCATGATTTTCTTAGACAAAGGTACTAAGATGAAACCACCAACTAAAAAATATGTTCCGGTTTCATTAATCAATGGTGTAGTGAATTAACTCAACATAATAATCAATATTCGAATTGATCAAATTATAATAAGCATTAAGAACAACCAAAGTAGAGAATCATATTGATCATATCATGTTGGATGCATTAGAGATCTATATCAACCATTGAAATCTATATCTAACTTGAGAACTACTCATACATAGCAAGTAAAACCAATATCATATTAAAACCAAAATATTGCATTAAAGTAAGAGAAAGTAGGAGTGCAGAGAGAGCAAGTCGTGGCTTTCTCTCCTTGTGAACAAAAGTGACCTAGAAAGAAAACTCAAAGAAACCTTAGAACAAGGTGGCTTCTTGAAGCAAAAAGAGTTTTTGTGGTGGCTTGCGTTTCTTGAAATGTGTCTTGTGTAACTCTTTCATTCCTAACCCTAGCATGAATTTATATAGCTCTACAGGCCCGTCAAAACAATTTTCATTTTCCTAACCGACCTTGAAATTCGGTCGACCTTTGGTATGGTCGGTCGACTTCAGTTCATAAGTTAATTAGTTCTTCGTTTTTGCTCTAAATCGTTTAAGTCTTCTCCAAATGCCACATCACGTATAAATCTCTTGTTATCTTGCTAAAAATGTAGAAAAAACTCCAAAACCGTAAAAAATATATATATAAAAACCGATAAAAATCTCAATACATCAAATGAGGTATTGTACAACCTCTAAACCTTTCAGCCATTGATTCTTATTATCATGAAATTCTCTATCTGCTTCATTTATCGTAGCATTTCTCTCTCATTTGCTTATTTTGAAGTATTTTTTGGAAAATTTTATTATCTAGTAATTACAAGAAAAAATGTTCATTTCCCAGAAATTTATATTGTATAAATAATTACTAAATTTAATATACCACCTATCTTAATTTTAATATCACTCTTTTCGTGATTCATTTAAACCTATTTTAAAAAGGCTTTAAGTATGGTTTGGAATCTTTGGATATTCAGTTAACACATCATTAACCTAGACTTTTGGACAATTATTTTTCTTCTTAGTATTAAATAAAGTTCTTTTGCGTCTCCAAAAAGATATGGTATTCATATAAATCAGAAGTGTAAAGAGTATTCTCTTATATATGTTTCAAAGTTTAAACAAAAGAAAGGAAAAAAAAAGTGGATGCCCTAGGAAATAACTGATAGTTTTTGAAGAAAAATCAGTCGACAATAATCATGAGGACATAGATCCACCAGTTAATCCCTCTTCTCAAAAGAGGTACAAGATGAGACACATTTTACTGTTTTATTACAATATCAATAATTTCTAAATATATATACCACCTATCTTCATTTCAATATCATCGAAAGTTTTCGTAGTTTCGTTGAACCTATTTTAGTGACACTTTTATGAATATGGTTTAGATATTCACATAACACATCATTTAACCTATACAGCTAACATTTCTTTTTGTATTATAAATATAAATATTGTTCCCTGGCAACTCCAGAAAATATGATATTCAAGTAAATCAAAACTCTAAAGAATAATCTTTTATAAACATTTCAAAATGTAATGAAAAAAAGGGGAAAAATGGATAACCTAGTAAAAAAAATGATAGTTTTACGAATCAAAACAGCCGGCTATAAATATTGAAGGACTTAGATCCAGCAATTAAGCCCTAGATCTGACACATTTACTGTTTTACTACAATATAAGCGCCATTCTAAATTTAATTGACGTCCAAAGTGATATTTAAAAATGATAAATAATAGTCTTTTATAACATTTAAAAATATATTAAACGTGTAAACTTGAAAAAAGTAATCAATTTATTTGATGTAGTACATTTATCTTTATCTTAGGGGAAGGTATTAGATTTGACATTTCAGAAGATTTAAAGTTTTTTGTTTTTTTTTCTAAATCTCTGATTATTAGATTTAACATTTATAAAATCTCTTCTAAATCTTGTAATAATATTAATATATTAGAAAACTGAGACTTTATTAATTAATTATATAAAAAGGATTTGAGATTATTTGAGAGAGAATTGATAGTTAAAAATCAAGGATTTCAAATACCACTTCAATTGATGGTATTTGAAAAAATCCATTTAAAATTTATGCGATTAGAATTTTTCAAAATTATTTCAAATCCTTATTCCAATACCACCTCTTAATATCTTTTCGAAAATTTGATGAAAGATTTTTAAACATATTAATTAGAAAGAAAAATGTGCATCGCACATATATTTATTTAATATTAAAATATATTTGAAATATTTTATATTATTTTATAAAAACAGAATTTAAGAAAATAAAAGTCGCATCTTATGTTTTTTGGACTGGAAAATGACGAGAAAATTGGGAGCCTAATCTTTCAACAAAAAGCGTTTCACAATCTTTTCACTTTTTTCCATAACATTCTTGTCCCAAATCTCTCTTGAAGATGCTCTAAACGACGCTGTAGCGTCCAACCTCTGAATCTCCCAACCATTGCTTCTTAGCATCATGATCTTCTCTATCTGCTTCTTTGCAAGCAGGCACGTGTTTACTTTGACCGCTTGCACTGCTTCCTCGTAGGCTGCCTTTTTCGATGGTTCCCACTCGCACACCTTGTCGTTTTTCTCCGGCGGGTAGACTTCAAAGTACCGGTCGAACTCTGGTACTCCTATGGTCTTGTGAATTCCGGTTCGGTTAGTCGTTCCGGAATCTCTAGCGTTGTAGAAATCGGCGAGCTCCTCGAACATCCCTGCCTCCATCATCTGGTCGACACGTTTTGAGAGGTAATGGAACAAAACCGACACCGACACATCCACCCAGAGGAAGCAGCAGTAGTACCTTTCGATCAACGCAACATTTAAACGGTTTTTACATAAGATTATATCAGTAATAGCATGAATGAATTTAGATATTTCGAGACTATGACTTTGATACATGTGAAAAGGATAAAATTTCTTAGATCTAAACATTTGTAATTTCATAAAATATTTCATGCGTTTGACCTTTACCTTACAAAAACCTAAATTCGAATTGTACACTAAGTGTAAGATGTTTAAAAGATTTTGAATTCATGTTTATATATAAGGTATATGAACATAAACGTTAACAAAAACAAACAATCAAGCTCTCTCATACCTTAACTCTGAAGAAATGGACGACCCGTAAGAGAACGGATTGGTTTCCGGGTCAAAACGGTCGACGAGGAGGGCATGAATGAAGGAGTTTGATCCACCAGCTATTATCGGGAGGTTCCCACGGGAGGCTATCTCAGAGATCGACCGTGACGCCAAAGAGCGGAATTCGGAGGCGGTTAGTTCACCGTCCTTTGGAGGGAGCTCACCGAGTAGATGGTGAGGCACTCCACGTCGCTCGGGGGCTGTCATCTGATTGGTGGCGATCTCCAGTCCTCTATAGACTTGCATCTTATCGGAATTTATGATCTCGCCCGAGAAACGGGTAGCGAGATCAACTGAGAGACGCGATTTTCCAGTCCCCGTGGCTCCCATGATAACAACCACTTTTTCGTTACGTGATTTGTCCATGCAAACCGTCATGGGAGTCACTGGGCATGGACGCACTCGCAGTTGCGGACAAGTGGTCCGGAAGAGGGAACTAGAGAAGAACAAGGAAGTTGTAAGTTCTTGCATGTCTACCGGAAAAGAAAAACAATGTTTTTGTTTAGTTTTCGAATCTTCGCTTAGATTTAGCAGATGAGCTCAAAGCGCAGGCTTTTATAATCTTAACAAAAACACACAAACGTACGGTACATATCCATGTGTCTGTAGTTATAAAACTTGTAGATTTTCATGCTTTTTTTGGGTATTGATTGCTAATGAATTAACCTTGATTTTGTAATCCTAGTGCATTAATATTGATTTTGTTACCATTCATGTTTTTGTCAGTTTCTTCTTCTTTTTTATAAAGTTTTACATTTTCTTCTTATCCCTTCCCCCTATTAGGTGAAAAATATTTTACTTTTTTTCTTAAATGGAAAATATCCAAAATGTCAAAATTAGTCATTTTTTTTATAAGAACTCGTAATTTAGTAATTTGTACAATTGTCCTAGTATTATTTTTGATGTCACCATGCTTAAACTCGACATATGGCATGTTTTATATTATTGAGAGAAAAAAAAAAATGCCAGATGAAGATATGGAGTAATAAATAACTATTTTGATGTTATAAAAACCCTAGTTAACCTGCTTCAATATCTAATGAGAGAGAAATTTTACTCTAATCGTTATCGAGTAATTATCTTTATCAAAACATTTATAACTTGAGGTAAACGAGAGTATCGATCCACTAGGAGGTTAGTGTGGTATTAGCTATTTCAAGCAAATGCAAATAACTATTTGAAAGAGCAATGCAAGTAAACTAATCTTGATGATTGAATGTAAATGACGATATTAAAAGATATGAATGGACTTTGGGACTTATATGATTATGAATTTTAATGGGGTGATTAAGGAATTGTACAAAAAGTTTCAACTATGTATTAGAGTTAACATTAAACTAAGTCAATTTCTTAATCACCAATTCTTTTATTAGTCCTAATCAATGAGCATATTTAAGCATAGCTAAGCATTACTCAACAAGGTCCAATAAGCATTTTAGATCTCCTCTATTTTCTTTATTGACCAAATATCAAACAATCTCTTGAAATATTTGAGAATTAACCTTTGAAAATGTAACAAGCATTTTATTGAATACATTGCAAACGATAAAATGCCTTGATACTTGAACTAGGTTGATTACTCCTAAATCAAATCTATTAAATCCATAGACAAGGTAGTCATTTGTTTTCTCAATCATCTAACAATCTAACCAAAACCGTAACTCATTCACAAACCATCTACCACATCTATCGCTATCCTAAGCGAGAGCTATAAACAGAGGGTTTAGAATGTCTTTGTAAGAGTATAATTAATAAAACAGCAAATGCATGCATTTTATTAAGATAACACCACCATGGGTTTAGTTTGTTTTAATATATGTGTCGTTTTAACACTGCATGTGAGTTAAGAACCTAAATACATGTATTGCTTAAGCTCTACGGAATCAAGTGATCTTTTTTTCTCTACAAAGCGAGGTAATTATTAACCAAAGGCTCTTAATCTCCTCGGTAAATATATAATTAGCTAAATCACACACGCATGTATGTTAGTAAATAGAAATCGTACGTACATTTATGGTCTAATATATATACTTTTCATATCCATAGGTGTTGAATTTTCTGACATTTTCCAGTTCAAGATATAAGATAAGATTTTTTTTTTAAAAAAAAAAAACATATATAAAACAGTATGAATAATTCCATATTCATGCTGCATTTGAATTCTAGTCGTTATCGAGTAATTACCCTTGACAAAACATTTAAAGCATTTATAACTTCTCTTTAAAACTTTCAAAACAACACTAAAGCATAATGTCTTTAACCTAATTACATAGAAAGGATTATATTGCAAGTGGAGAAGGTTAAAGGGTTAAAATTTTCAAAAAACCAAGGTTTTGCCGCCATAAATTTCTCTTATAAAGCTGCTCCTCTTTTTTTTTTTTTGCCACTCTTGCCACTCCTTTTCTCTTATGTGATGTTTGTAGACGCTTTCTGCCGCTCTTTCTTGCTTCCTGCCGGTAGCAAGAACTTGTCTTGGCTCTCCTCTTGTGCTCTAGCCTCCTTTAATTGCTTATAGAAAATTCTACTTGGTCCTTGTAAATTTCATAGTTCCATTCTTTCTTCCCTTTAGTGTCTTAAAGGATCCACAACATCTAAACTATGCATGCAAATGCAAATCTTAACTCTAAATGCAAATGAGAGATTAAGAATCCAAATGCAATGATATACAACCTCAAAGATAACAAGCCCCAAAACAATACAAAATAATGGTCTAAAAACCACATCTATCAGTATCTTAAGAGTTATAAACCAAGGGTGTAGAATGTTTGGTAAGAGTATAATTAATAAAATAGCAAATGCATGCATATTTGTAAGATAACACCATCATGTGTTTCTTTTGTTTCCATATATGTGTTGTTTTGACATTTTACATGTGACTTAAAAACCTAAATAAATGTATTGCTTAAGTCCTACGGAATCAAGTGATCTTGCTTTACTATACGAAGCGAGAGAATTATTAACCAAAGGCTCTTACTCTCCTCAATGAATATATAATTAACTAAATCGCACATCCGTGCATGTTGATAAATAGCAGTCTTATGTACATTTATGGTTTAATTTATATTTCTTCCATATCCATAAGTGTTGTGTTAACATTTTGCATTGAAATTAAGAAACTAGATAAACGTACGACTATAGATATTATCATATCATTCATCATTTAGGCTTATATTAGAGTAGGATTTCATTTCATAATTGACATGTTTTGCTACCTTTATCATATATTTCATTGCATTTAGAGTCTAGGTGTTGCATTAGGTTCTAATAGAGTCTTTGGTGCATTTTGGTTGTCTCTTAGGTACAAAACAGGGATAAAAGGGAGCTAGGAGCTAAGGAGATCATTTGGAGGAGGAGAAACCTTTGGATAGGCAAGAGAGGAGCAAAAAGAAGCTGCAGCGGTCCAGGTGCAGTTTGACCGCTGCAGAAGACTCCAGCGGACTGAAGGTGCAGCGGTCAAGGAGTGACCGCTGCCAAATCCTCCGGACAACTCCTCAAGCCGCAGCGGTGCCTGCAGCGGTCAAGGAGTGACCGCTGCAACCTTCTGGAGCCAAAAATCAATCAAGCCGCAGCGGTCAAGGAGTGACCGCTGCAAACTCAGTCACAGCGGTCACCAGGCGCAGCGGTCAAGGAGTGACCGTTGCAATCTTCTGAAGACAAAACCAGACCGCAGCGGTCTTGCAGCGGTCAACCGCAGACCGCTGCGGCCTAGTTCGGACAAGAATAACCGGGTCGAAACCCGGTTTGTCCCGGTTTCACCCAGTTTCATAAAAACCCCTTTTTCTCTCACTTACACTTTTATGTTTAGTTTTGCTAAGAGTTTGGCAACTCAATTTCCCTTTTGTTCTTGAATCCCTAGTTGAGTTCTAATACAATTTGCATTTCCCTTTTAGAAATCTTGTCTTTTGCATTTCATTATCAACCCATTTTAGAATCCATCATGATTTCTCTTCTAATCAAGTTTGGTTTTGGGAGAATCATCATGGGTCTTGAGTAGTTCCATTAGAGTTTAAGGATGGGTTAGATGAGGGGGATCTAAGCATGGATTAGAGTAGTTTAGGGTTTAAATCAAACATTCCATCCATCTCTAAGAGTGCTTAAAGCTTCTTCTTGCATGAGAATGAGAAAGATGATATGAGGCATTTCATGAACACCAAGTGTTTGATGAAATGCCCAAGAGAGCTTAGAGATGGAATTATGATTTTTATGCCAAAGGGATTGGTGCTAAAGGTTTTAATTAGGTTGATCTAGTAATTTGGAAATGAATTTACTAATTGTCATCACTCAAATGGGAATTTGCTAATGATGTATAATTAGTAACATGATTAGTTGCATGGAAATGAATTAGTCAATTAAATGGATCATTAACCTAGGGAATAACTAATTAGTGTAAGCTAGATACTCTAAACCATGTTTAGTGATCCTAAATCATAAATGGCCCATCTAAGGACCCTTCTTTTATCATTGCATAACTTAATCATCTCATCACTTGCATTTAGTTTACTTAGTCAATTTGAGTTAAACAACAACCATCTCTAGCTTAGATTAAGAAAATCTTTGCATCCTAGGTGACAAAATTATAACGAGTTTGGATTCGATTCCTCTTATACTACAGTGATTAAGAGGTAATTGATACCCTCTAAAGGTCAAAAAGCCTAGTATCACTATGCTCCTACAAAAACATGTGATCTCGCTCTGTTATCCGGATTGATGGGACTTTAAAATTCAAAATAAAACTAATGAAATAACAAATGCATACATTTTGGTAAACTAACCCAAACTTGTTTTATGTTTCAAAATTTATATTTCTTTCATTTAAATATAAATGTTGTTGGGGTGAAAACTCTCAGAATTTTAAAAGACACAAAAATCATTGGGACCAAAAAGATAATCATTTGGCTTGCATAACCTCCATTGGTTGCCTACACTTCAGCAAAAGAACTTGGGGAAAGTACTATGAGGTAAATGTAATTAAGAACATGAGTTTTTTTTTGCAGTTATGGGAAGTTAAAATAGATATGGGTCCCAAAAAGGTCTGAAGCATGTATAAGTAGAACCCTTCTTACTATATTCCAATTTTCGATAGAATATATCCCAAACAATAACCTTTAGATTACAAGGACATCTGCCCACATCCAACAATAACAAACCATAAATGTGACCAATATGAGAGAAAAGATGTGACCTGAGGGAAAAGACTAACAAAATACTTACTGACAAGTTCACATGCCTCGATAACAGAGAAAGTTTACCAAATAACTTTTCATCGACTATATATGTGCCATCAGACGAAAAACAATATAAAACACCTAATGCCATCTCCTGCAATAGACTATGGACACCTCATAACTATTTTATTTGCAAGCTATACAAACAACGAAGCAATTAGGTGAAAATCACTTGAGTATACACCATTCATGGTCAGGAATTCTCTAGATATACACCATTCTCTTGATACAAAAGAGGGTCAAATTTCTCTTTGTGAAAAAATTTCACTAAGTTTTCTCATGCTTCTCTTTTTTTTCTCACAAGATTTCTCTTAAAATTTGCACCTTTTCCCAAAGTTCACATCTTTTGTCAAAAAAATCACAGCTTTTCTAAAAACAACCCTAGAGATCCGATATTTACATAATAGTCCCAGCCTTTAAGCGGTTTCAAGTCAAAGAACAATACTTTCCTTCGTCTCTCTGGAGATGATTGCACTCCTCCTTTGAGGCAGACTTAAAATACCCATTTATGTCAATCTTGACCAAACTCCACCTAAAATCGTTCTTCTCTTCTCGTCCACCAAATAGCTACCTAAAATAGTAGAATACTCGCCCCCAAACTAGCCTTTCCGACCCAGAATCAACAGTAAAATCTCTATAAATTAATACTCGATTGATTAATACCTCTATAAATTAATACATATCTTAGGTCCCAAATTATTTTTTGAGCTAATTAATATATTGATAAATTAATAACTCTATAAATTAATAAAATATTTTAAAAATAGTGTAGTCCCAATATTATTAATTTATAGAGGTTTTAATGTAGCTTCCTTTCCCTTCCCTTCCATTTCCAAGTCTTATGATTTTTGAAATTTGTCTTGTGGTCTCTATTCTCTCTTTTTTTTCGTCTCTGACTTGAGCATCGGAGAATCTTGTCAAAACAATAAAAAATGTTAAGCCTCCTGAAAACTTGGTTTATTTTGTTTCTCGAAGATTATTTGATGCTTAAGTCAGAAAAATAAAAGAAAGAGAAGAGAGACTATGACAGAGAGGTCGAGAATCGGAAAAAACTCATAAAAAGAAACGAAAAGGAAATGGTTGACTCTAGGCCAGAAATAAAGGATGATATGCGGAGTACTCTAGCGTTTTGGGTGGCTATTTGGTAGAAGGGAAGAAAAGAAAGTATTTGATGGAGCTTGTTCAACACGGATCGGAAAAGAGTGTTTCCAGGTTTGTTCGGGAGGAGGAAGTGAAAAGGTCTCTAAAGAGAAAAAGTAAAACGGTGGTCTTGGACTGGAAGCCGTTTAAAGGCCTAATATTTTCTGTAAATATCAGACTTTTAGAGTCTTTAGCTAAGAAAAGTGAGATTTTTGACGGAAAAGATGTTAAATTTCAGATAAATTCGGCAAAAAGAGAGAGAGAAACGATAAAACTCAAGGAGACAACTGAAGTAAAGTGAAAAGAAAAAAAATATCCCACCCCTCTTCCTTAGCAAAAGAGGAGTGTAATCATAGGGATTACATAACCCATAACAGGAAATGGGTCGGATGGATAGCCCTGTGGAAGAGAGGGTAGGGTTGGTACAAAACATTTGAGTGTTTTTTACCTATTTTTTTGTCATTGGGACAGCCATCGGGAAAGAAATTCCTAAGGTACGTGGAGTCTGTTTCAGAAGGAAGCGGGAGGCGATTCATACTGTTTCCCATCTAATAGCGCGTCGCAGTCAACGCATATTCCTTTTTGGAATGATTCACTATTATCGAGGAATGTGAGATTTTCAACATCTTATTGTACCTGGCACACGAATATATGCACAACATTACCACCAAGTTTTCCTTCAATGAGATAATATCACTGAAGGGAATAATTGAAAGCAACTAGGGTTGTGATACTCAAACCAATAGCACAACCTAGGCTTAAAAGAAGGAATGGTGAATGGAATCCTCGTATAACATAAGACCTCCAAATCCCACTGACCTCAAAATCCAAGTTTGGGAAACTTTAGCCACTAGTTGGATATCGACCGAAGTCTAGTGGCAAGGTTCTCAAAGCGCGGAGACCAAGAAGCTTCTTATTAACTAAAAAGGAATCTTCAAAGGGGGGGGGGATTAGCCAAGCCAATACAATAAAAAAAAACTATACTTTTTCCCTTAAATTAAAAGGACGCAGACATAGGCAAACATGACCAAATTGATGTTTAGCCTACCATTAAAAGAAGCAGGATGCCCACCATAAATCTTCCTCTTCATATAGTTTCGCAATCCAGAAACTTAATCTGGTGACGAAGTACATAACTCTTGAACTGAATCAAAGAAATAATGACAAATATGTCGAGTTAATGAAAAGTAAAGACATGAGTAGACTATAAAACAAGATGGATACGAAAAAACAAAGGCAAAAAATCATTCTTACACTCACACACGCACAAAATACTACATTTTTTTTTATCATTCTTATCTTTGGGTTAGATTATGATTTGTACTCTTGTTATTCAGACACTCATACTCAATAAACCTTTGATTTTATATTGCATTTATACAAATTTCCGCCTAATCAAAATCACTTAAGTTTAAGTTCCTTATTCTACCTCAACTCACCTCTCATCTTGCATTCAAACTTTTGTCATCCAACTTGATCTCTAAACCACTAACTTGATTAAAAATATTTATGGTGAAATTTTAGCATTCACAATAGGCTAGACAAGTAACTCACAACTATATCATTTTTATAGCAAGTACTTGAAACTATGGGTTTCCGTTTTATACAAGCCAAGTAATAAGTATAAATTTATCTTACCCACTAGCAACTATACCTAAATAGTGGGTACAATCCTTTTGCCCACCCATAATAATAATTTACTTTGTGGTGATATATAAATTTAAATTCATTTTAAATATAGTTTCTCTACTCAACTATAAATATATAAAAATATAATAATGGTAAAGTTTATTTAGAGAGGAGGAAAATTGAAAAACTAGTAAGTTTAAATGAAAACTATAAAAAATTGATTACAACCATGTTAATTATTGAAATATAGATAACTTTATTAGTAAATGTTTTTGGAGGAAATTTCTTAGGGTAATTAATGAGATAAGCATTAAAAAGTATGGCATTTACTCAAAAGAAACAAATCTAAATTAGGATTTTACTCAAAAGAGAAAACAATCTACATAAATTTTGTAAAAAGAAAAGACATTAAACCTCTTCATAAAAACTTATAATTACGAATTACCATATCAATATTTTTTATATAGTAAAAACAAAATAGCTAAAAAATACCACACTTTTTATTTTTGTTTCATATGATACTACAAACCTATTGAATACGTTTTGATACTTTTTTTTATGGGAAAATTATTTAATTAATAGTAGACATTTTTTCTTGATTTATTTAAATATAGTGGTAGAATTGTTTTATTTTAAAAAAAATTACATATAATTTTATTTATGTAGTGATATCTATGGTAGATTTTTTTGGAGCATTATTTATGTATGTTGGTAGACTTATTTATTTCATAAAAATCTTATATAAAAATTTAAATATGTGATTGACATCCTAGTTTATTTTATGGACGAATCTATATTATATAAAAATTCATAAAGTTGTTCACATGTGTTTTTATACCACCAATAAATATTTAACATACAATCACCATTAATACATATCATCACAATTATTAAAATCATTCATAAACTCAATAAATAAAATCCAACAACCAAATTAAAAAGTTTATAAATAAGATCTAACAACCTAAATAAAATATCATAATGAAACTACATATAGGGTTTAATAACGAAAAACTCAATCTAAGTAAACAAAGTTTTACTAAAAAAAAAAAAAATTAGAATAGATCATGGAATTGCAATATATTTTGTTCTCGTGGTGGATATAACATCGGTAAAAACAAAAAAAAATCAAAACCAATCCTAAAATTGTAACATATTTTGGTCTCTCGGTGGATTGAACATCGACGTTCCAGACAAAGTAAAATTTATGATAACATGGGATCATAATCAACTCATCAACATGGAAATTTGTCGGAAAAAACATGGGAGGCATTTGTTACAGATTGATAGCCAAAGATAATTGGCACTCATTCAACCATTTTAGGATTAATGTGAAATACACGAACGAGAGGTGTAGAACTAATAATAGTTTTTGATCAGCTTTAAAAAGGTTTTGTTAACAAGAAACTATTTGTCCGAGTTCTACACTTTTGAGAAGCATGAAATCCAAAGAAAGGCAATTTACTTGTAGCTCTTGAACTGCACCTCATCAACTAAAAGGTAATCGTAAATCTACTCACGCATAACCTAATCAACACTAAACTTATTCTATTACAACTTTTTCTTGCAAGCATTCATACCGGCTAATAAAATAAGTTTCTACAAGACAAATCTGAAGGTCGAAGGCAATCTACAAAATTAAAAAAATTCTTGGTTATTAACAACAAAATCAGTTACATGGTGTCCTCTCACAAATTTTTGATTCAATTAATACCCCAAACGACTCCAGCTTCCACTCCATGTGAGAAACTTGTATCGAACTCATACATGTGTTAATTCAACCTACTTTTCTTCTTCACCATAGATGCGAACCAAACTCCCATGAATGCGTCAACACACAACGTCTGAGCTATCACCATCTTGACTTGTCTCACTTTGTCTACAAGCTATCACCATCCCGATCCACACTACACCAATACTTCTTTGCCAAACACCTCGGGAAGACACAAATAACTCAACACCTGGCCGTTGAAAACTTAAACCCACCGTTGGACATTTAGCCAGTAGTCCCATGAGGCTCTCCACGAAGTTACAGCTATATCAGAATACGTTTTGATCTCCAAACGTTTCATTGAAAATGCTATCCTGAAACTGGTTGCTGAGTTTCTGTAAATTTGGATGATTTTGGGTCCATTTGTACATAGAATTGCGACTTTAACTTAAATCCTATTGAAAAGCCGTAAACTTCTACGGTTTCCTTGCATTATACACCTTCTTAATGGCTCAAATATTTATGGTCTGTCGTGAATACATCACACAAAACACCATCTTGAACAGGTAATTTCTGAGTTTCAGACTTCGCACAAATTTCACAGTTTCTGCAGTTTATGACTTTCTTGGACGGAAAGCAGTCCTTGTAATTCATGCAGTTCAATACCGATTTGAAAACCGTTTGCTTCTAAGGCTTCTTCGACATGAGTTCTACCAAAATATTTCTTGTATCACGTTTTAACTGCTCAGGTTGGGTCGGACTCTTACCTTCAATACTCCCAGTCAAAACTGCTTCTTTCATATTTTCTTCTCTTCCCCGACTTTTCTTATTAGTATCAGCTCAGATCTACTACCGATGCATTCCCCGTTGCCTTTGCTCGCTTTTTGATATGTTTCTCATTCATCACCAGATCTTGTCATAACTCCCACACCTCTGATCGAGCCTCCATAATTTTCCTCAAGTCGTCACGACGTCTTTTTCTTCTAGTGTCACGAAACTCTTCTTGCTCTCAGTTCTCACTTGTTATTTCCAACCTGATCTCTTCCACATAATGAACCCACACACACACATCTCTTTTCTATGCAAACGTAAATATCGATCAGAGAATAGAGCACTTGACTTTGAGAAACAAACCAAGTCAAAGATCATCATACTTACACATCCTCTTGCTTTTTTCTTTTAAGAAAAAAAAAAACTGCAATCTCTTCTTCTAAGGACACTCAACTCAGCATTCACCTTTGTAAGCCATATTCTTTACTGTACTTATTGCAGAGAAAAAACTAATCATGGCTCCCGTGCAAGCTTCCGTAATGAAAATTCATCACTGTTACAACATGTTCTTCGAACCAATCACCAGTTTTATGATCCAGCAACTTCTCTGAAAAACATGTTCTCAATTTCATCAAAACACACACGCTTATTTAACAAACTCTCGGCGTCATTATCTAATACAACTCGACAGTTATCTCTGCAAAATTACTTTCATCACCTCTGCCGCTAACGAAAACTTTCGTTGCCGTTTGTTACGAGCTCTTTGTATCATCCTTTCTATACAAACCAAGTAAAATCCAAGGAGATGCCAAGTTTTCAAATTTTCTTCCTTAATGAGCTCCTTCACTCTCAGCTTCAGTTTGCTAATAAGCACGACTTAACTCCAAATTCACAATTAGCTTCAATCTTTCAATTCTCCTTCTTTCGTGACGGTGAAAAAACATAATCCACCATTAACATCGAGCTTCTTCTCCACGAAAACCCTCTTGGTCATTTCATAAAGATAACATGCTTAGGCTCCTGGAATCTCGTTTCGATTTTCCGACGCCGATGCTTTACTTCATCTGTTCCGTTTTGATTTTGGCGAAAAACAAATTGAACTATCCTTGACTGAAATATCTGCTACCGATGCTTTCTCCCTTTAACTCGGAGCCTAAAACAAAATCTGAACAACCATCGATCTTCGAAGACCAGAATTTCAATTATCGGTCAACGCTAACACCGTCGTTGATTGTCTGCTGATACTCCCCTTTCTATTCATATGGGCTTGAACTAACAAGATCCAGAAATATTGCGACGCCCAGATTAAATAAAACACAACCCTAACTCCTTTATCCTTAAAACTTCGGTAAAGCAACACAACACAAAAATACTTGTTCCTCCCTGTCACGAGCAGAGAACCTTTTCTCGTAAAACGAGAACACAAAGTCTCTTCTTTCTCATACACTTCAAAAAGGTGAGATGCTTCTTCCGTAATGTAGCAAGAATAGAAATCATCTTAGAAAACCATAGCTTTGGTTCTCTCTACTACAAACCATCTAACCACAACTTCAGGATCTACTTCCCGAAAATAGGCATAACCTGTAACGAGTTAGGCTCCGATACCACTTGAAAGAACATATTGTGGCTAGACCTATGTATTCTAACCAATCATATCATCAAATACATATATGAAAGAGCATAAAGTATGAAACACATAACACATAATATTTTTTACAAGGTTCGGTTTTTCTTACATCTCTGGGACCTAATCCAAGTCAATCCCACTAGAACAAAATTGTACAACATATAATAATGCTTACACCTTTTCTAGATGACAACACTATGGAGATAGAACATCCACATATAGGTTTCTTACTTAAACCTAGATGTTCTAACACACTGCAAACTCAAAAACCCTTAGCTTCTTGTTTCTTACTAAACCTTACGTTATTCGATTTGAGTTTCTCACAATTCCCAAATTCCCTTAGCTTCTTTTTTTTTTACTAAACGTTAAGCTACTCGATTTGAGTTCTATACGTTAAGCTAACGCCTGCAGGCTCCATAGAAAAAAATATCATAGCAGATCTTACTATCTCTGTGGTGTGGCAATGCCACAAACACATGTGTGCCTCTCTCCAATAAACCTTAGATGCGCACCTTTCAATTTGGTCGTCTCTTGTTTTAGATAGGTAAGGATCAAGATCCTAATTCTATTGAAACCCCTTCCCCTCCCCCCCCCCCCCCACATGATTTCTTCATCTTGTTCGGCTTTTAGAATCACATGGACATGTTCCCTAAAACAATTGAAACACCATAAATAAGGAAACTCTCGTTTTCCCGTTCTGAGGCACTTCTTGTCTCAGCACATGTGCTACATTCTGAGGTATTACAAACTGCTTCGGTACCTGCATCAAGAACTGCCTCATACTCTGTATTAGTTCTTTTCAACTAGAGTCTTTATTCAATATGCATAGCAATTTGTTGAATTTGTCTTATCTTCTATTGCACATACTGCTATATGGTCTTGAAGCTGTATCACTTTCTGTTGCAGCTCAACCTTTGTCAGTTCCTCCTTTAGCGCCTTCTATCCAAACAGCCACATCAATACATTGTGCATGTCTTAGATTTTGTAGTACATCATCTAACCCAGAATATTTATCTCACTCGGAGCATACATATCTCATTGTTTGCACTGGCTCGGTCTTTGTGCTTGTGTCACATATGGCATATGTTCAGCATCACCTCTTGAGTCACATCTTGTTTTAACAACTGATTCACGTTCTGATACAACACAGTTCTAAACTGAGTTATCATACCATTCTTAATCTCTCCCTTGATGACTGAGTTTACAAAGCGGTATCACGACTGCTCTTGTATCATACAACTACAACATTTTGTATTAGTTTCTAAACCTCTTTCAATTGGTACATACAACACTATGAACTGTCTATGTGTCACATCCCGTGCTGATACAGCTTTTTACACTAGTCAACATAACACTCTCATTTTGATTCATAATCCTCCGGTATTCGGAGCTAGCCGTTGATAATACCACATATAAGACTTAAATCACTCCTCTCAAATAGACCCAAACTAGTGACCTTCTTTGTCAAAGAAAACCACTAGACCAAAACCCATTTGGTAATGTTTTTATTTTTGGCTGTAGACTATAACCTCATTTTCAAATGTTTTTCATTATGGCTTTTTATTATCCTAATTAACGTGACAACCTCTTAAACAAAACAAAAATGACGAAAATGTGCATCATGATGATGCCCATATGTTTTGCGTAAAAAATGAAATACATTGTTATGACGGACATGTTTAGGTTATCGCAAATTTCTTTTGTAAAAAGAAAGAATAAAGAAAAAAAAAAATTAGTTGTGACAAACTTACTGTAAAAATAATCAACTTATTATTAACGAAAACAACAGTTTTCACCATTCAAAGCATACTTAGTTCGAGATTCAAATAACATACAATAAGAAAAAAAGTTAGTTGGAGACTTGTACGTTCGATGGTCATTTCTAACTTGGCCATATTTAAAACATTTGTGTGAGTTTTTTTGACGTTTCTTCTCCATAACAACCTACAAAGCATATTTGGCTTTTGAGTTTTTTGGCTGTTCGGAAGGCTCACACCATTGCAGGTAACATTTTCATGTCAAACCTACATCACGTACATTTATTCTCCCTCAAATTTAACAACTTGCAAAGATAATAAACTTGCATGATGTACTTATTTGCATTAATCTATATTATACTGCTAACTACATATAGTACTTTCAATGTTTACCTACATTTAGTGCAGCAAACTTTTGTAACATTTGAAATAATGTATGGTTTATTGTTTTGCGTTGAAGAGCTTAATCATTTGCTTCTCATCACCGAGTCACAGAAGTATTAACCTTAATACATGTATATGGTTAAACTAACGATTATGATTATTACAAAATGTTGATGGCTTTTAAAAATTTACTAGAGAACTTAAAGCCACCCTCAATGGTGGTATCTCACCAAGTATCTAAACATTAAAAACTGAAAAAAAAATAGAAAAATGAGGAGAGAAGTAGAGAAAATGTGAGAGATAGTTTTAGGTTGAGATATCCAACAAAAAAAAATGTGAGAAATTACTCTCATAGTTATTTTATGATTTGTTATTTTATGATTGGTTCATTTTATTTTTTATTTAAATTTTAATTATATAACTAAATTAATATAAAAAAAATTATTTATATATTTAGAGACCCTTGATGAGATACTCACGATTGAGGATGCTCTAAATACACTTTACCAATAATTAAATATATGAGGGAGGCAGATTACGTTAATGTTGTGGCACACTTCTACTACTAAATATGTGGTATAAAGCTTAGACTTATATAGTGTACTATTAAATACTAAGGAATATGAAGATAAATTCTCTAAACAAAGAGTATAATATTAAGAGAAGAACATTGAGAAGAAAAAATATTGTCGTCAATGAATTATGTAACCAAAATTCACAAACGACAGAAACCATAAATGTTGGATAATTACAAAAGAGAATGAAATATCTCTTGATAAGAAAAAGCTTGCAAGAGAAAAAAAGAAAAACACAAATAAAAAAATTTAGGAATAAGTTAATTTTCTTCTTAGATCAAGGTTTGTAGTTTTTCCACTAGAATAAGGAGGTACTTAATTCTATATAAATAGGGGATTCTATAGAGAAATGTTTAATAAGACCCAAAAGAAAGATTTTTAGTTTTGAGATAGTTAGAAATCAGTTAAGAAGAGTTGTTCTTTAAACTTTTGAGCATTACACAAACGATTTGAATTAGTATTAGAGCTTTACGAAGACGGTTCAACCAAATACGACGATTGAAGATTCTCATAACCAATCATGGGAGACAAGAAAAAGGATCAGCTGCGACCGAATGACATTGTATCCTCATCCATGAAGTGTCCTATGCTAACATCGACAACCTACACAATTTGGTCAATACGAATCAAGGTGATCCTACAAGTTTACGAAGTATGGGAAACGATTGAACCAGGATCAGCCAATCGAAAGAAGAATGATGTCGCGATAACTCTTATATTTCAATCTATCCCCGAGTCATTAATTTTTCAAGTAGGAGAACAAACCAAATCGAAAGATATTTGGGAGGCCATCAAAGCGTGTAACCTAGGAGCGGACCGTGTAAGAGAAGTGAGGCTTCAAACTTTGAAGATGAGTGATACCGACTCTGTTGACGACTTCATAGGAAAGATCTCAAAAGTAGCATAAAAGTCGGCTTTGTTGGGAGAAAACATAGAAGAATCTAAGTTGGTAAAGAAATTCTTAAAAAGACTACCAAGGGGCACGTATATTCATATTGTAGTTTCTCTTGAGAAAGTTCTAGACCTAACGACAACAGAGTTTGAGGACATAGTTGGAAGGTTAAAGGCATATAAAGAGCGTGTGAATAACAACCAAAGCAATCGAGGAGGCCGTTCGAGAAAAATCTAGAGGCAGTGGTAGAGGCAGAGGTCAAGGGAGACCAAATGGCCAAAACCAACAAGCTGAAAACGGAGAAGACAATCAAAAAAGGCAAAAGAAAGATCGATCTAAGGTAATATATTGGAGATATGTTAAGGCGGGTCACTTTGCATACTTTAACAAAAATAAATTCCAAAGCATATATTTTAAGAAAATTTTGAACACTAAAATTTATATTTTAATAAAAAATGTTTTTCGGGTCTAGATTTTTAAAAAAGTATATTTGTTGAAAATAGAAATTTCACATAGCCAATTTGGAGAAAGGGAAAGAAAGAGTGGGCACTTATAAGTTGAAGTGAAATGCTTCCTTTACTTATAAAAAAAATTCATAAAGTTGGGCTTTTGATATTAGCTTTTGAGAAGAAGACACTCACACCAGTAGACATCAAGAGAAAAGTATAATGAGAAGAGATTCTCAATGGCATTATTGTAAAAGCTGTCCAAACAAAAAAATCTAGAGAGCTTTCTTGACATCGAAAAAGTTGGAGCGTGCATTGTTGGCTGCTTCAATATCTTCCGCGGATGCCACAGCCACCGCAACACCTTTATCTCTAACCGCATCTATTGCATTTGCGAAATCCTTGAAGTCCTTCAAACTGTGGAAGCAAAAAAAAAAAAGAAGCAATTTTAACACTTTTATTTACTTTATATATATGATATGCTAAAGGAAGATATATGGAGAAAAAGCCGTTAACTAACGAACCTTGTTGTTAAGATCTCTTCACGCTTTCTTTGGCGTTCTTCGTCAGTTACTCCAAGCAAATGCCTCAACAAACTGCTATAACCTTTGGCGTCAGGTAACTGGTATGAGTCAACATCCCCGATGGTTCCAATAATAGCTTTAGTGAGTGTCTCTTGATCCACATCAAGGCCACGTAAGAAATCTCCAGTTCCGTCATATATGTCAAGTGTCTTCAACAAGTTTGGATCCCTGTACGATAAGTAAGAAAATACTCCTGAATGCGAATCGAAATCACAGAAGCCTCCGTACGCACCACCGCTTACACGAACACGATCCCATAACCATGTATTACTAATATGCTTTGATATAACATATGAGCTGCCATCAAGCTCGTAACCAGTGCTGTATATGTTACCAGCCTTTCCAACATAGTTTACCTACAAAGAGAAGAAGCAGAGTGTAACTATATCGAAAACCCTAAACCCAAACACATCTATATCAACAACGGTCTTCTTCTTTTTTTTAATTACCTGGGTTGGTATTACAATAGCTTCATTTCTCAGTGGAAGTCGACCATCCCAAGTGACAAGCCCACCAGACGAGTTTTCAGGGAGGAAATCTAGAAATTTCGCAACAGATTTTTCAACGGTGGTGAGAGACTTCCCATCAGCAGTCATATTAACTATGCAACCATTCCTCGCAAGGAGGGATCTTCTGATCTCCTCAAGTGAGGATGAAATCCCTTCCCAGTCCTCATCCACTTTCTTTTCAAGAGTTTGTAAAAACTCAAGATAACTACACAAGATAGATGCTTCTCAGTAAGGATCCATGCTATAGAGAGAAGAGGATATAAAAAGTGGTAGATTAAAAGAATTATCAAGTTCCAACCTGAGGCCACCCATCTGTTCAGACATCCATCCAGCAACGTTTAACATTGCGTCCATCCTTGCCGCAGCAATTCCGTGACCACTTCCCCTCAATCGGTTCTGCATTGAATGTGAAATGATGTTTATACTTCTAATACTTAAGAGTTCCACACTTATTATGCAGAAGGCACAAAGAGAAACCCTACTACGCACCTCCATCCGTGCTCTGCTTTGAGAGACAAACTGTTTAAACCGCTGCTGATCCGTGAATTGAACCTCTTGCAACAAGCAATTCATCTGCAGCAAGACAAATACGCAATGTGGATTAGAGCCAGCCTATAACTTCGACAGAAACAAAATAAATTTTGAGACATGCATTGCAAGGGAGTTGAATAATTCTAGTAGGACCATGATTCTGGTTCATCAAAGGCATTTATAGATTTGCAAAGTTCTTCCATCACCCTCTGTCTCGATTTTAAGGTTACATCATATCAGAACAGACAAAACCAGTTTGGTTATGTTTTGGTAAAAGGAAGTAATAAAGAGACAAGAAAGTTACTAAAATACAGTTAGCAAACGAACTACCGGGAACTATATATATTGGAGAAACCAAGAAAATAAGATCTATCAAGTAGATAACTCTACACATTTCATAATCTCCAACATATAGAAATCTAAAGAAAAATGCGATAAGATGAAGGATGTCAAAGACAAAGTACCAGGTTAAAAAGGTCGTCAGCACGCCCAGCCATGGATTTTCCACGTACAATAATTTTGCTACATGGTTCATCCTTACCCCTTACAGATGATGTAAGGGGGTAAACTGATATCCCTCCGGTTTTCCTTCCAATCAACTGGTTAAGTTGCACAAAACTCAAATCTTTCGTGCCCATCTCCAGTAATGATTGACTGTCAAAAGAAAAAATTTATCATGAGTTACAAATATAGTATGAAGCAACACATCCGCTATTACAGCTGCCAAAGTACTCCCTAAAATGCGAAATATTCCTATGCTTTTGAAAATCGAAACAATCATACTTAATCGAACAGAACAGAGTAAAAAACCTGGAAACTGCCAGATGAAATAACAAAACAATTAAGCAAAGAAATTCAAAAGAGAGCCTCCACAAGAAAGATAAAAAATAGAGAACATATACGGAGCCTCTTTGCCAAAAAAAAATAAGCAATGCAATATGTCATGTCAAATGCTTTAAACTATGGCAGAAGTCAAAGACAGCTGAATCGCTTAGAGATTCAATCTGGAGATCTGGTGTAAATATCCAAACAGAAAATGCATGGCAATGAATCTACCAACATTCTTCATTTAGCATTTCCACCATGCACATTTCTGGGAAAACTTGGTAAAAAAAAGAGAACCAAAAGAAAGCTTGAATCATACCAGAAAAGTGGCACCAGCGGAAGAAGCTCATGTTTCAGCGAACCCATGTCAAAGACTACTTCAGCGTAGATGATATCATTTGTGAAAAGGTCATGCCGCAAAACCTTCACACCATTAATATCTCCGACCTATTGTTTAAAATTTCATATCAGTAAAATTTGCAAGCTCAGGAACTGTAAGGAAATACAACAAAAACAAAGGCCAGATATCTATTTACCTCAGTGGGAACATAAGTAGGTTCTTTCGGAATGTCACTCAAGTTCAAACTTGGGACACATCTAAGTGCTTCCGGAGGGTCAGGAGTCTCCTGTTTCAATTTCAGCTCCTCTGTAGCACGTGCAAGCTCTGCAAGATCTTCTTTTGTCATACCTGCTTTCACTTTTTCAAGGATATTCTTCTCTTCCACTTCCTCTTGAGTAGCTTTTTCGGGATCAGGCTGACAAAACTAGTTTTTAGCACAGAACTAAAGAAATAGCAATGAGAAACTCGTGAAATAAGAATACCTGCATCTCTATGGTAACACGATGAGAGTTGTTCAAAATAAACTGCTCTATCAGCGGGGAAAAGACAGCCTTGGATCCTTCCTCAGATATTCTGGTTTTCAGGGCCTTCAATGGTTTAGTATACTTTAGTGGCTCAAAAGGATCCATATCGTATATCCATTTTGACTAAAGAACCGATAGAAAAAAAAAAAAATTAACGAGTGATACCTAAATAGATAGACACGCAAGCATAAAAGGCATATAAACTTACAATAGATTGGAGCATAAGTGATAAACCACGAGGGAAAGATCCTGTGTTGTTTTCCCTCAGAGAAAACTCAATTGTATTCATGGATGCCTCCATAGCATCATTGTCAAACCCTTCTTCTGCCAATTTTTTCAGAGTATCCATGATTAACTCTTCAACCTTTTGAACATTATCTTCGGACACACCTTTCAAACCAATACTGAACTGCGGCTGCAAAAGTTCGTCTGACATTCCACTACTGACAAGAGCTTCTCCTAAACCACTTTCCAATAAGATTTTTCTTAGTGGTGAAGCAGGAGTCCCCAGCATAAGATGATCCAAGAACCCAAGTGCGAGTTGAGTTTGCAAGTCCAAGGGCTTCTCAGACAATAGCCAGTTAACACACAACATGTGCTTCTTTTTTAGGTCACCATCTCGACCAGCAGGATATTTCTCAACTATTCTGACAGGCTCAGAAAATAACTTTTGAGGTACAATCTTTGAACTATCTCGAGATGGACTTGCTTCGAACATGTCTAGGTATTCTGCACATATTAGAAAGGCGGAGACATAAGATGTACTTCAAAATTGACATAGATGAAAAATTCAAAATAATAAGAGGATTATTTCTAATAAGACAATTACAAACGGAGATATCACTCTTTACCACTCAAGACACGGAGGCGATGAACTGGATCATCATCTCCATAGAACCAGATCCTGGCGTTGCTTGGGTGATAATACTTACGGTGGAACTCCTAAAAATTTATCCCATGACAAGAAATATATACTATGCATCAGAAGTTATACATACTTATAAGCTCTACAACAGTATACTAGGATAATAAGTTGACTTTTGCAAACCTGGAATTCCTCGAATGTCAGGTTAGGGATATCTTTTGGATCACCTCCACTGTCAACACCATATGTATTTTCTGGGGACAAGGCCTAATAAAAGTGAAAACAGTAGTAAGTAATTTCATCAGAATCATTATACCAAGGAAATATGATCTCAGATTTTCTAACAAGGTTTTCAGTACCAACTTTCAAGCGGAATTTTCAAGAAATACTCGTTTATATATACAATAGCTACATCATTTAATTGATTGATAAGGTCAAAAATCAACATAGGATTACACTTCAGCTTCAGAATCTCTAGAAATCTAAATCTAATACAAATGCACAATGCAAATATGAGAATGCAAAGCACAAATAATCAGGTGGACTTAGAAACCATCAGAGAAGAACAACTGAAATTAATCATAATCAATTTCACTCAAAAAGCTAATGATACACTAGAACCCACTACCAAAATCTACGCTTAAAAGAGATTTCTTGAGGCAGTTACAGTAAACAAACCGAAAACTTGCCTGTTGAGCAACTCGCCCTAAAATATTATCAGGTTGTGAGTAGACACCTTTCATCTCATTAAAAACAACACCTGAAATGATAAGATAGGATGAATGAGTATATGATGTAGTAGATAAACAAAAGATAGCATCACACTAAGTCGAGGAAAAGAACTTTAGAATGGCATCCTCTGTAAATAAAACCTTTATAAGATATGTCTTCCGAGGGATCATTAAGCTCATAGTGCCAGCCCTCTTGCTGAAAAGTGTGAACGTCATCGACACACTTGGGGAAGAAGACAGCATCCAAATATACATCGACAAGGTTGTAAAAATCCTAAAATAGATAGTGATGAAATGTGATCAAACAAAAAGCTAAATTTAGATAACAATAACAGAAAGAAATGTTGAGCTCTTTGAGGACAACAAAAGAAGTGTTTTATATTTGACTAATCGTACCTTTGTATTTGTGGAAGCAACTGGGTAGCAGGTCCTATCAGGATACGTGAATGCATTTAGAAAAGTATGCAAACTGCCTTTGAGTAGTTCAACAAATGGCTCTTTTAGCGGGTACTTTCTTGACCCACATAGAACGCTGTGTTCCAAGATGTGAGGAATGCCGGTGGAATCCTTCCTGCATTAACAACGAAACTATGATTAAAACTCGCTTCCATTATAGGTTTTGCAAACCCTGACGTAAGACCCCTTTGACAATGAGGTTGCCAATATGACAAGTTATTGACTTCCATAGTATAGAACACTTTACAAGCACCAAAAAAGAAGAGGAAACCAAATAACTTGCACCAAACTTTTGTAGGACTAGTCCCAAAACTGCGACCTTTGATGAGTAGTCATCAGCTTGACCATTTCGATTAGTTAAATTCCAAGAGTGAAGCACTAGCTACCAATTCCAATTTTCTAAAAATCTTCGATAATTTGCCAAGCTGGACATGGTTACCTAATAAATACTCAAGTCAACTATATAAAAGACAAACTTCTTGTGGGCTAAACTTACGGAGGAGTCCTGAAAACAACGCCAAACACCTTGTTCTCATCCTCATTTGACACAGACATCACCTCGCAACCAGTTTTCTTGTGTTTAAAGAGAGTCGCCTTTGATTTACACTCTGAGATGAACTCTTCAGACACTTTCTCAAATCCAAGCTTCTCAGCCTCTTCTTGACCTACATCTAAATTCCAACCAGAAAAAGAAAAGGAATTCGCACATTAGTGCAGCTTACACATGGCTAGTTTTGATCAAAACCATATACAAAGCACAGAATACATATCCCGATGGTCTTCAAGGAAATGGTTAGGTTTGAAATTGGGCAGTACAGTATCATCAACTAAACACGTCCAGCAAAGAAAAACAATCTGAATCTATGCTACGAGAATAAACCATCCAACAATCAAACTCTGCACAGAAAAAAAACTGAAATGATAACAACTGCAAATCCTCACCGGGATAAGATGGTGCGGGTTGTGTGGCGACGGCGCGAACAGAGAGGCGAGAAAACTGCCCATTGACACCACGACCTGCGGCGGATGGAATTCTTAGCCCTCTTCGTTGCAAGAGACGTCTTCCAGCGACTGAAGGAGAGGAAAACCGGCGAAGGTTGCGAGCGGGGCCACGGAGAGTGGCCGTAGACGATGACAACGACAAGTAAGAGCGAGGGAACTGGCGGAAGAAGCGAAAGAAGAGAGAAGCCGAGCTGAGAGAAGCGGAACAAGAGACGGTTCGGAGCATGGCTACCGGAAACTATTCCCCGGCGAAGACTGCTAGTGTCGGAGAGGAGATAAAGATATATGAAAAGAAATACTAATAAACGTAACGGCAAGAGATTTTTATCTTATGTGAGGACAAAGTAAAATAAAAATGATACATTTCTTGTAGAACACACAGAATTATTTTGCTAAGATATTTTTAATTTTATTTAAATGGCAATTTTTCTGAATCTTGGATTAGTACATAATTTTTAAAGTCAGGACAAAGAAAGAGGTGCTGATTTGCAAGAAAGGAAACGTGGTTCTCATATAGCCAAATGTGTTTTGATCGTTGCTATTTGCTATCCTCCAAATATAAAATGTCTACAAAATATCTCAACTCTTTTTCTTTTGGTGATTCTTTTTTGAAAAATGGTGAAAATTCTTTCAAGCTTATAATTTGAAGATCATATGAACTTTAAGCTCACTTAGTCCGACTCTCTTTTTCTTAAACATTTTCTTGTCGATGTCGCCGTTATTGCTTACCAGCTCTAGTGGCTCCCTTAACATTGGAGTTGAGGTTCCTTTTCCTCCTCAATTTCAAGCATCTTTTCTTTGTTTTTCTTCTTCAGTCTAAGTTGTGTCTAGTTTTAGATTTAAATATGAGAGTTAAAAGGTTTCACGGTGGTTCTTCTTCAAAATAGACAAAGTCTTCCTATGTGATCTTCGTTGAAGGATGTGCTCATTGGTAATTTTGTTATGGTGTTTGAGATTTGGACGATGGTGGTTATGTTACGTTTTGATTGCATGCTCGAGATTTGTCCAGGATTTTAGTTTTCAGGGTGTAGCTCCCCTATGTGCCTTCATCGGCTCTCTTCTCACAATCCTTTATCAATTGGGTTTCACCAGTGTGGTTTGTCGTCTCTGACCGCTATTTTTCTCTTTCTCTTTCAATTCTTCTTTTATGTTCTTGTGTGGTTCTCTGGTGTTCTTCTCAACATACATGCTTAGGCCAATCAGATTAATTCCGAGTGATTTTGAGGTGTAGTTAGGTGATACGATCTAGTTTTAACCCTAGAAAGAACCACAAGTGCAGGTTATGCAATTGTAGTACTTAGGGGTCGAATCCACAAGGACTTGGTAAGACACAACGATTTCTAGATTTAGATTAAGCTAAGCAATTTAAATTGTAAATAAAATGCAGCAAAACAATTAAAAGTAACGGTTGTAAATCATATAGGAAAAACGTTTAGCCTAGGGAATTTCTAAGGTGAATCCAAATTGTGACTAACAAATTAATTAGGGTTTTCTATTAAGAAACGTCTAGAACTACAAACACAAATATGTGCTCGCCAATTTTCGCTGCGTGAGACACCTATATCTAGAGACTAAGACACCGAGTTTCCTACGCGAACCTTCCGAGTCTAAATATGCAAAGAACACAAGTTGATTGGTTCACAAGATCCCTAAACCGAGTTTTCTACGCGTTTATGCCACCTTGCTCTCCTAAGATAGATCCAAAAATTAACAATACTTTCGCATCTATTAATTACCTAAAGGCTTAATTCCAGGTGATAATATAGAAAATAATTAAGAACAATCAAAGGAGAAGATTATATAATAAACCCTAACAAATCAAAGCATCAACAATTCTTCATCAATTTTATATGGAACCCCTAGACCTAACAAGCAAACTACTCATACATGGAGAGAATAACAATCATCATGCTTGAATAGAATTGCATTAAAGAATCAAATAGAGTAGAAAACAAAGAGGTTCAGAAATCTCTTCTTTCTAAAACAATCCCTCTAAAAACCCTAAATAAAATAAAACATAGCCTTAAAAATGGCATAAAATATGTATTTATAGGTAATAGGGTCGTCCTAGGTCTTGGTCTTGTGAGATTAGGAAACTTCAAAACCCATTAAAAATAGGAAATATAAATTTCATTTTTTTTTCTTTCGTCAATTCCCGTCAGATTTGACATGTCGTCATTAAAGCGAGCATAACTCGAGTTTCAAACAACGAAACGACTTGAAACCACTTGGAGATGAAAGCTAACTTCCGTATCTTCATCTTGATATATAGATCGTCTCCTCGATCATCCGATAAGTGGTTTTAATATAAAATATAGTATTTTTTGTTATGTCTTTTTTTTATATATATATGGTAGATAATATTAGAACTCGATAAATTACAATTACAATTTTTCAAAAAGAAAATGAAGAACAACAAAAACATTAAGTCTATTGTAAATTAACCCCGAGTAACTTGGTCTTAGATAGAGCGAAAAGGGACATCCATAGTGATGAAGACATGGAATCAAAGAGAATATTCAAACCTTTGGAATCAATGAGAGTGTTAGATATATTTTGAAGATTATGTTCACAAAAGGATAACTTAGATTACTATTGCACTAAAAGATTTCAATGTGGTGGTGATTGAAAATCAATAATATCTTACAATCAAGATCAAGTCCAATTCCACAAAATCATGAAGGCATATCAATTTATTCTCCTAAATTTATCTTTAATTATTGTAATATTAATGTTGATTGATTTTTTTTTTTTGGTCTTTGGCCATTTAGTTGGTTATATAGCCTTTTTGTTTCTTTGTAATATGAGAAGTTTTCAAGCAAATAAAAAGTCTAGAGAATTTCTCTTTATTTTCAAGAATTTGTTCTTGATAATTGTTGAATCTATGTCTCTTGTGTGGATTCCTTGAGACTAGGTTTCGATGTATCACAAGCCTTACATAACTTGTGTGGTGTCATCGATCCACTTCATTTTCATCCTAGCCTTTAACCTTCTTGGTTTTCATTCTATCCCATCTGAATTCCAAGAGAGAATCTTTTAGCCTTCTTCGTTTTCATTCTATCACATCTGAATTCCAAGAGAAAAGCCTTTAGCCTTCTTGGTTTTCATTCTATCCCATCTGAATTCCAAGAGAAAAGCCTTTAGCCTTCTTGGTTTTCATTCTATCTCATCCGAATTCCAAGAGAGAAGCCTTTAGCTTTCTTGGTTTTCAGCCTCAGTCCGGTTTCTACAAGTCCTAAGGTCTAGGCTTGTATCATATAGTGTAACTCAACACTAGATCATAAATCCAACGGAGTGGAGTCAAGTTACCAAAGAACCGACGGCTCGAGACTAGTAAAACATGGACCAAAGCTAAAACAACCCAACTTCATACATTTAGTTTGAGGAATGGAAATGTATTAAAACAACTAAAAACACACTTGCTAAAGGAGACTAGACCAGTTCTAAACCATAATCACAAAGGCGCACATTCGAACCATCCTAACTCATAAACGTGCTATCGAAAAGAGCTCTGGAATATGCTACAAGAATGGGAACTATCTTGGACTTAACTCAATGTCTAATCTACCATGACCTTTAACAAAAGCCTAGACGAAAGCAGCAACTATAACCTAACCAAATACCTCCTAAAACGCCTAAACCATTTTCTAAATCCATGCTCGCGATTGATAACCTTAATCCACTCCACAAACAAAACAATACACTAGATCACACATAATTAAAACCAGCAAAGTATAAAGTCGGCGAAAGCTAATGAATTCCAAACATTGGCATGCTCGGTTTATAGATCATAAACGGACTGTCTTCATCAAACCTAACCATGGTTTTGAGATAAACCCAACCACTTACTTCATAATTGACCTTTTTTAAAACTTAACCAAATCTGGAACCAAAATACCGAAACTTGAGTAAAGCCATGAAATCTGAAGTTGAGAGAATCTGTTTAAGCTGCAAAACACATCGGAGAGGGAAGAGTAAAGCTGGATTTGAGGACATCGAAAATCTCACCGGAGCTTGTCTCTGAAACGTCACTCTGCACCTGTTGACCTTGTTTTGTGGTTAGAAAAGTTGTTGTTTCAAACATCCATTCGTCCACCACCTTAGATACACTATCGTCGATCTCTGATGGTTAAAACAAAACATGTCCCATACTGATTCCAAGTGAACAACGAATCGATGTCCCAAACCATTTTCAACATTACCTGAAAGTCACCGAATGAGGTTTTGTTGGCCGGAGGTTGCATCGAATCGAGCCAAGATAACCCCTTCATCAAATTCCACCTTACCCACTTTGATCATTTCAAAATTATCGAGGAATATTTGGAAAAGCTAAAAGGAGAGAAAGGGGCGAATATGAAATTGTTAAAAGAGGCGGTTAGAGTAAGGTCGAGAGAACATTAATAAAAGAGTTTTTTACTTCTAGAAAGCCAAAATATAATTTTTTATATAAATTATATATTGTATGTATTTTGGTAATGTTTGAAACAACAATCGGCAATTTTCACCCACAATGGTTGTTTAAATCTTAGTAATCGGGTTATGTGTATTTAAAATGTTTGCAAGGCTTATGTCCTCTGTCCAGGGATGATCCAATAACGTGGTTCTGGACCGATCAACACCGAGGAAAATCTCCGGATGTTTCTTTTTTATCCACATCCGCGTCACGTGATCACGTCCCGTCTAGTCCCGTTTAAGATTTACAGAGCCTCTCTCTTATTCAGCGGGTTACCTTATCGTCCACAAGACGAAAAGAATCAGAGAATGCAAAATCGCTGTCAAAGCCTTGCGACCAAATTTCCGATTTCCTCTGGACCCAGTTGCAGTGAACCTTCGGAAATCCAATAAACCCATACCATGATTCTAGCTTCACTCTTCTCTTCCTTCTTTTAGGGTGTCGTCTTCTGGAGCTGTCGAGCAATGCCAGTGGCCTACACATTTCCAGTTCTCCCTTCTTCTTGTCTGCTCTGCGGAATCTCTAATCGTGGCACCAGCATCATCGCAGATCGACCGGAGTTTCAGATCTCTGGTTTCATCGTTGTGCGTTCTGAAGTCAAAGAATCCGACGGTCCTAGGCTCTCTTTACGGCGGTATCAGCGGGAAGGGCGGTGGAGGTTGAACGCCGCGGCTGGTGGTGCTCATGTTGTCGACAATGCGCCGTCTCGTACTTCTTCCCTCGCTGCCTCTACGTCTACCATCGAAATCCCGGTTACGTGTTACCAGGTATTAGGCTCTGACTTTGCTTAGTCCTCGCAAGCCCCAGCTACACGATCCTCGTTTCTTTGCTCTCTTTTTTTTTCCCATAATTGTTCTCTCGCGATTTGGTAATTTACTCGATGACGAAGTGCAAGTGGAACCTATTTTTTGTTTCCTTCTAATTTTGGTTGAAATAGAAGCTGGTATTAGTCAGTGTTGAGAGACTTTTTCCTCCAAATCAATGAGAAATTTAGTCTGCAGCCCGTAGAAACGATTGAATGTTTTGATTTGGCGAGTTAATCATAACGGGTGGGAAATTTTTCATTGTGCAATCGTTGATTTCGTGCAATAAAATGAATGTAGGGTTTTGTTTGTTAGACATTTTTCCAGGACTATATTTGCTGCTTTTGATGGTATTCAATTTGCAGCTTATTGGAGTTACTGATCAAGCTGAGAAAGACGAGGTCGTCAAATCTGTAATTAATTTGAAAAAAGCTGATGCTGAAGAGGGTTACACTATGGAAGCTGCTGTAGCTCGCCAGGTTAAAAACTATAAAAAATTTGACTGTTTCAAGTGCTCCATAGGACAGAAAATGTGGCGTTTGCTTCCTAATGCATTGTTTTCAATGATTCTAATGTGCAGGAACTTCTCATGGATGTTAGGGATAAACTTCTTTTTGAACCAGAATACGCTGGTAACATAAAAGAAAAAGTTTCTCCTAAATCTCCTCTCAGAATCCCATGGGCATGGTTACCTGGTGCTCTATGCCTTCTTCAAGAGGTATTACTACTGAGCTGTTATTGGGTGTTTTCCCTGCAAATGTTTTAAACACTTCTAACTTTTTGCATTACTTATCATTTCCATGAGCATCTCTCCTTTTTTAAATGAAACTTTTATCTTCTTCTATGAAACACAAGGGGAATTCGATTTTTCCGTCTCAATTTTTTGGCATTACTTTCGGATAGAAGATGAAGTGGTGATTTGAACTACTATGCTTCAGGTTGGAGAAGAAAAACTCGTGCTGGATATTGGTCGGGCTGCTCTCAGGCACCTAGATTCGAAGTCATATATTCATGATATATTTTTGTCTATGGCACTTGCTGAGGTAAGATCAGATGATTGAGAGATGGGATGGGAAACTTACCAGCTTCCACTATTCCTCTGCTTTTTCTTCTATCTCTAACATGGTTTTTCCATGAAGTGTGCAATCGCCAAGGCTGCTTTCGAGGCTAACAAGATCTCTCAAGGATTTGAAGCTCTTGCTCGTGCCCAATCTTTTCTGAAGAGTAAAGTCACTCTTGGGAAACTTGCATTGTTAGCTCAGGTAACAGCTGTTCTGCTGTCTTGTATCAGTAAGCTTCTTTATATCTACTTTTAGTTTTGTCACCGACTTGACTTGTTAAAAGTTCATGAGAATTCTTCTTACTGTTACTCAAACAATGATAAGAAGCTTTATATATAAGTTCCAGAGACATAAACGACAAGCACATTGGGTTTTAAAAGTTGAATTTTGTAGATTGAAGAGTCACTGGAGGAGCTTGCACCACCATGCACATTGGATCTACTGGGCCTGCCTCGATCGCCAGAAAATGCAGAGAGGAGACGAGGTGCTATTGCAGCGCTACGTGAATTGCTCAGACAGGGCCTTGATGTTGAAGCTTCGTGTCAAATTCAAGACTGGCCATGCTTTTTGAGCCAAGCAATTAGCAGGCTTTTGGCCACAGAGATTGTTGATCTTCTTCCATGGGATAACTTGGCTGTTACACGAAAAAATAAAAAATCACTTGAATCCCACAACCAAAGAGTGGTAGTTGACTTTAATTGTTTCTACATGGTGGTGATTGCTCATATCGCTGTTGGATTTTCAAGCAAGCAAACTGATATGGTAGGTCTCATTTTCTTTCCTTTTGTAAAAACTTGAACCAATTTTTTCCACTTTTTCTCTATTCTATCTCTTAGTAAATCGTAACATCCAGTATGCTTGTGTAGATTAATAAAGCAAAAACTATATGCGAATGTCTCATAGCATCAGAAGGTGTTGATCTGAAATTTGAGGAAGCTCTTTGCTTATTTCTTCTAAAACAGGTATTTTACCCTCTTGCTTTCTTTATTCTATTTCCCTGTCAACTATGTTTTTGCATCTTATTTACTTCAAGTTCACTTGCTTCGAAAGACCCATGCGTTGTACATTTAGTTAAAGTGCTACTGGACCTACATGTTGGATAGCACAGGGTTCTGAAGCAGAGGCCCTTGAAAAACTTAAGCAGCTGGAATCAAATTCAGACTCTGCCGTTCGGAATTCGATCCTGGGGAAAGAGTCAAGAAGTACTTCTGCTACTCAATCATTGGTAAATTTTATGATTTTTACAAAGAATTAGTCTCCATTTGTTGCTAGGACTAGAGTGGACGTAATAATTCCTCAGCTGATGGTTCCCCCTCCTGCTATGTACCTGATTTAAATGGCATGATCAATTTTAATGGAATATGTGAGGTTGAGCTATGTTTTCACACACTGATTGAACAATGGAAAATAGATATACTGATTGTGTGGTTCTAAAATTCATAGAATCTGCTTCAATAGCATTGTGTATGCCTGTCGTCAAGTTTCTTTTTTTTGTTGCTTATACACATGCATATTCCAAAATACTTCTAGGGTAAGCCCTTGGGTTCATGCAAAAAAGTTCGTTAGGAAATTTGGCAAGTGTGCATATCTCATCTTCAGCTTTGATTTTTAAAAATAAAGATTGATATCAACCTTCTTATGTACTACTTAATAAAATTGGTCAGGAAGCGTGGCTAACGGAGTCTGTGCTTGCTAACTTTCCAGACACAAGGGGTTGTTCTCCATCTTTGGTAAGAATCAGATCACTATAAGATTTTGTATACCAGCTCTCCAATTAATCAGAAACACTCATATATACAACTTTTCTGCAGACCAATTTTTTTCGGGCTGAAAAGAAATATCCAGAGAACAGGAAAATGGGTTCCCCTTCGATGATTAATCACAAGACAAACCAAAGACCACTTTCCACTAAGCAGTTCATGAACTCGTCACAACATCTTTGTACAGCTGTCGAGCAGTTGACACCAACAGATTCGCAGAGCCCAGTGGTATCAGCCAAGAGTAATGATGAAAGCAGTGCCAGTAAGCCATCGGTTCAACTGAAAAGGAACCTCGGTTTACGACAAAACAAAATATGGGATGGTTGGCTCTCTCAGAGCAGTTTGATCAAAAGGGTATCTGTTGTTGCTTTATTGGGATGCACTGTGTTCTTCTCTCTAAAGCTAACAAGCATTAGGTCTGGTAGATTACAGAGTCTGCCTATATGGGTTTCGACAAAACCGCACTCAGAGTCTGGGAATGGAAACCTTGCTTCTGTGAATGGAAATGGCATTGCGGGCAACATCCAAAATCTCTTGAACATGTTTAAGACGCATCATGGGAAACATCCGGATGCCGTGTATCTGAAAAGCTCCGGTCTAGCAGCCACATTGTCTCATTCCAAGTCAGAAAAGCTTAAGAAACCAATGCTTACTGAAGATGCCGAAGAGCTTGTGAGACAGTGGGAAAATACTAAGGCTGAAGCTCTTGGACCCACACATCAAGTTGATCGCCTTTCTGAACTCCTTGATGAATCAATGCTTGTTCAGGTTACTGTTTCTCTACATCTATTTCTGTTTTTGTGCTTAATTGAGTTAGTTTACAACAGTTAAACGTTAATGTTTGAGTAGAATCAATAATTGAATTAGGGTTTGCTCATTTGTTCTTTTTTTATTTGCAGTGGGAAATGTTGGCAGAAACAGCAAAAGCTAAGTCATGTTATTGGAGATTTGTTTTGCTTCATCTTGAGATATTGGAAGCACATATTTTCCCAGATGGTATTTCTAATGAGATTGCAGAAATCGAGGCCCTTCTAGAGGAAGCAGCGGAACTAGTTGACGAGTCTCAGCCCAAAAACGCAAAGTATTACAGGTAAAAAACATTTTGCTTTGAGTTTTCTTTTGAAAACAAGCGTGTAACTGTTGGATATTGTTTTTGTAGCACATACAAAATCCGCTATACTCTGAAGAAGCAAGAAGATGGATTGTGGAAATTCTGCCAAAGCGAAATTCAAATACAGAAATGACAATGTCTCTTAAGAAAAAAGAAGGTGATATTATATCTAACTAAACCTTGTAGCGTCAACTGGAGAACATTGGATCGTTTAGCTTTTGTTCTGGTTTAGCTAACGCTGTAGGAAAGTCTCAGGTTTGTTTCTTTATTCCTTAGCAATCCAAAAGACTCGTCTCTGTAGATTCTTTTTATTTTATTTGGTGTGTTTGTGGATATAATCTCAAGAGTTTTCTAATGTAAAGCATTGTCGCTTTCTCTAGATTTTTATTTTAATATTAAGTGCGATTTGCTTATTAAAACATAGAAAAAAATTAAAATAGCCAAAATAATACATCAGTGTTTATAAAAATCTTAGTCTTAATTCAATGTTTATAAAAATCTTAATAAAATAGTTTTTTTGGTCACATTAGTTATTCCGTTAGGGATAATGATAACGACTTAAGAAAATCTATTTCTTTCACATATTATAATTATACTAGGCAAAACATTACACTAAATTGAGATCATTAGCTTACAAACAAAAGAAATGGTCCGATGCTACAATAGTGAAATAATAATATTTAATTGGTGGGTATCTATATTAGTGTGAGAAACCCATTCAAAAGTTTATCAATTGAGATACCAATAAAACATTCAAGCAACTCCAAATATGTGTTAGTTCCACCCTCTCTGGTGATTTCCATCTTAGTATGAATGTGATCACCATGAAATTCTGATTAATCTGATCACCAAAGGCAATGTAACAATTATCTAAATTAATCACATATCCTATAGTTCTTTCATAGTCTTCCAATATCTTCTAAATAAAAAAGCATTACTCTCCTTCATATTTCAACGAGAAGAGGATGGTGAATTGTTTAATCTTCTTCAGAGAACTGATTACATTAATTCTTCCTCTATGCTCAAATTTGCTTAACAAATGTGTTAAACCTTTAGTGCAAAGCAAAATCAGAAGGGTGATAAAGGGTCACCGTATCTCAAACCTCTTCCATGAATGATTAACCCATGCACATGTCCATTTATCAGAATTATGTATGACACTGGTGAGACACACAAATAATCCAGTCAATCCATTGCTTGTGAGAACCTGAGGTAATCAAATTTTTTTTTTTATATAGCTCTATTATTCTATGTCATATGCCTTTGACATAGATGTCTTCACTTCTGAAAGCTTCTTGAAAAAAATTATGTATGTTCTTAAACTATAGATTATTTTCATGTACGATATTATATGATATCAATCTCTCGGCCACAAATTTGGACTGATTAGGAGATACTAATTTTTTAAGATAGGGGTGAAATAATTAAACTAGGACCTTAGCCATCACTTTGTAGAATACAAAACATAATTAAGCTTGTTGTCCTAACAACACTCATAAGGTAAGGATTTGAGTTTTTAGGAATAAGTCATATCTGAGTGAAGTGAAGTACGATTTTTTGAGAAAGTTTCATGTCTAAAAAACTCAAGCATTTATGTAGTAGCTTGTTATCCTACAATCTCCTAATAATGTTGTAGGAAGACTCTTGTCATTTGATCTGTCCCAAGCACATTTGAGGGCTTAACTGAGAAAACCACCTTTTATCCGTTGAGAATAAAGATCTTTGTTTTAAGTATTTATCTTTCATGACTCGGAAAAATATAGATTCTAGATCAGTAAAGATTTGCTAATCTTGCTTATCCAAAAACGCCAAATTAAAGCTTTTAGATCCTTGAATCTCAACCCCCATCCCCTTGTCTTAAGGTAAAATCATTATATCCCAATTTAATGAATTTTCTTTAAATGTTTAAATTAATTCTACCAAAATTGTGCTAGTTGAACTCACATTTGTACAAATACTTAAGCAGTTTTAAAAAACTTATAACATTTGGCATTGCCAATCCTATGGCTTTTATGTTATAAGTTTTTTAAAACATAAAAATATCAATACTATATATTTTTCAGATTTGTCCTATGGTCTTCATTTTTAGCAATAATATATATTTTAATTTGTTCTGAAAAATGTTTTTATGAAAAGGTTATATTTCAAATATCAATCTCAAAGATAATCTTTTATGAAGCCCCTAACCACTCTCACGTGTCACGGTGTAGTGCTTACTCTGCAAATCCACTGTTAAGAATTTGAAATTTCAATTTATTTGATAAGACCCAACGACAAAAACGGAAAAAAAAGATTAAAAAACACAGCAGTGAATTAAGAAACCCAACGGACACTCGGAGGCAACAATTAAAGAAAAAAGAAAAAAAAATCTCATTCAAGATTCAAAGACATCATCTTTTCTCTTGCTGTATATCTCTGTTTCAGGGAGAAGGAAAAAAAGAGGCAAACCCTAGGAAAATGGTGGAATCGGAGTTGACCTATGAACAGATTCGTCTGAATAGAGTGGAAGAGAACAAGAAGAGAATGGAAGAGCTTCATCTCAACAAACTTGCTCAATCTCTTCGCGTCTCTTCTTCTCCCAAGCCTTTTACAGTAACTTTCCCTTTCTCTTCTCATTTCCTCTTTATTTTTCTAATATTAACCCATTTTTAAAAAAAATTAATGGAAAATGCAGGTAAAGCCAAGGACGCCTCGAGTGCCGGTGGAAATTTTGGAAGTGAGAAGATCAAGCCGTGCGAAAAATGCTCCCCCCAGTTACAGAGAGGTCTTTTCTACCATTTATCTTCACTTAGGGTTTTTTTCACGAGATATGAAGGTTTTCTTCAATTTATTTTTTGTTGGAAATTAAATAGGCTTTTCTTTTCTTAAGACGAATCAGAAAGTTTATAGTGAGTCTGTTTTTTTTTTTTTTATGGAATGGTCAGATCTTGCTGTTAGCTTCTCAAGAGTATGAAAATCTTGTTGAATCAAAAATCTTACTTCATCACTGATATTCAGAGTTACTTGATTCTTATTGCAGCTTGGGCTAGAACCTTTAGAGAGACCAAGAAGGTTAGACTCTATACAAAACCATAACTTCTCATTTGATTTGAATTTAATTATCAATTAGAGTTATGTGTGGTTTCTGCATTGCAGGAGCTATCAAAGAAGAGATTTGCTGAACCGGGTATACGCCTCAGACGAAGGAAGATGGAATGCAATCGACAGGGCAGAGAAGCTTCAGTCAAGCTTAGAACCAGAGTTCCCAAGCTTTGTTAAACCAATGCTCCAATCACACGTGACCGGAGGATTCTGGTTGGTAAGTGAAGTTTAAAACTTGGAGATACCAAAGAGATTTAGAATGTGCTAAATGATGTTGAATCGTTTTTTGTTTGTTTGAAAACAGGGCTTGCCGATGCAGTTTTGCAAATCGCATCTCCCAAAACGTGATGAAATGATCACTTTGATTGATGAAGAAGATGAGGAATCTGAGACGAAATACCTTGCTGACAAGAACGGTCTTAGTGGAGGATGGAGAGGTTTCGCCATTGATCATCAGTTAGTCGATGGAGATGCTCTTGTGTTTCATCTTGTCAACCCAACAACGTTTAAGGTAAAAACTTTGATTTGGAAATGAGATTTTTTATCAGGATTCGATGTGGGATAATTATCCTAATACTTGTATCATTGATGTTGATTGAAAAACAGGTGTACATCATTAGGGTAAATGATGATGTAAAAAATGATTCAGATGGGAATGGAGATAAAGAGAATGATACTGATTCAAACAAGAAACAAGAAGAGAATGTTTCAAAATTGCCAAGCGGTGGTAAAAGGAAAAGAGGAGGTAATAATCTCTTATCTCTTGTCATCACTTAATAATTTTCTGATGAGATGAAAATGAAAGTTGTTGATTTGATTGATGTGTGCAGGCAAGAAGTAGAGTTTTCAAGATTGGATATGGAGATGATTCATTGGAAGTAGTATTGGTAAAACAACTAAAGCTAACATAACAACTTTCGTTTTGGCCTTATGTCACTCTTGCGGATTTTTCTGTGTCTTGTAGTTGTAATGGAGACAAATATGGAACATGGAACATTTATATGATATTTATGATTTGGACATGAGAAACAAACTTGAAGATAGCATTGAAAGAGATAAGTTGCGTTTGTAGTGGTGGGTTAATAAAAAAAAACGAATTTAACTAAACGATTTCTTTATCTTTTAGTCGATACATATTCAAAACCATAGCTTGGGTCCTGGGATAGGATGAAAACCTTCACTTAAAATCCCATCTTTTGTAAAACCCGAATATGTAAACCCAAATCATTCGTATTGTACCCGAATACCCGAATGACCCATCTTGTTTTCCTTTTAAAAAATACACTTAGAATAGTAATTAGACACAAAAATAACTTATACGGATTTTTATTTTATAAAAGTATACCTTATCTTATATCCAAACCTTTATTTGAAATAGACACCTTACCGAAAAGCCAATCATATTTGGTATATTTTTCTGGTTTCTCTTTGATGCTAGTTTAGTATATACTTGAATTGTGAATTTTATTATAATTTACCAACAAACATCTGTTCACCACTTCATTCAACTAACCATACTTTAATTATGATTATTTCCTTTTATAAATTTAACACTTATGAAACAAGATACAACAAGAGCAGCAGTATCATTCTAATAAAACCGTACCAAACTCTAAGAGAACCGATTTCTAATCGAACCGATCAAATTTAGTTGATACTTAATAGAATTGAGAAACGGTTATGGTGGTACCGGTGATGAACCACTACCAAAATCCGGTACGGAATCTGTTTGACGGAAAAAGCGAAAGAGATAGGGAGAAAGGCTGAGGGAAAGTCATTCCCCACACGGAAAAGCAAATACCGTGGCGACGAAAGTCTACTCCTTTTGCTTTGCTTCCCTTCCCATCCTCTCTCTCTGCAATCACGAACTTGCCGTCACCATCCCCAACTCCCGCGAACTTAGAAAACCCTAGATTTCATCCTCCCAAAATTAGGCTCTTCCACTGGGTTTTGTAATCGCCGGGGAACACGATGTTTCCGTGGAACATTGCTAAATCAGCGGAGGACGCTTTCTCAAGGTGGGCGGTGAAGAGGGTCGTCAAATTCTTGTTGAAGAAGAAATTGGGTAAACTCATTCTTGGGGATATCGATCTTGATCAGCTTGATATTCAGCTTAGGGATGGCACAATTCAGCTCTGCGATCTTGCTGTCAACGTTGACTATTTGAATGACAAGGTTTCGCCTTCTCCCCCGTTCTTTTTTTTTCTTCAAAATTTATGGAATTCTGGAATTTAGGGCATGTCTTACTGTTTCGTGAGAGTAGAAGAACTGTGTTTTTAGTTGTTTTTGTTCTATCAGCTCGATTCAGGGAGCTTTAGTTCATTAGCAACGGCTTAGTCCTTGATATGAACAAAAGGCCATGCTCAGTTGTATATGGCAAAGAGAGTTGGGTGACTGTTCTTTTTCTGCAAGAGCACTGTTTTGAGCACGTTGGAATGAGTAAATAAACTTGAAGCTCCATTATTCTATCCGCAGAATGTGTACGGGATTGTGATAGATAATTTTTTAGATTCTCAGGAAGGTCGTTAAATTTAGAGGTTCATCTATGAATTGAAAGTTTTAATGCAAGTTTTTCATACTTCATGGATGGTTTGCTTAATGTTTTGGTTCTTAATGTTATCAATATGCCTAGATTTGAAAAACTTTTGGAGTTTTTTTTAATGCATTTGTTACGAAAACAAACTAAGAGATCCGAATCTGACAGTCTTATCCCTATATTATTTTTCTTCTTTGAATCCAGTTTGATGCTCCGCTGCTCATAAAAGAAGGCTCAATTGGATCTTTGTTAGTTAAAATGCCTTGGAAGACCAATGGTTGTCAAGTTGAGGTGGACGAGCTTGAGCTCGTTCTTGCACCGCGTTTGGAGAGTAATGCATCATCGTCAAATGAAGCCAGTACTTCCACCTCTTCCCGAGAAGATTCACATAATATTCATCTTGGACTAGGAAAGCATGAGAATGAGATGTTAGTCAGTGCTGCTCAATCTGCGTCTATCGATGTCCATGAAGGCGTTAAGACGGTTGCAAAGATAGTGAAATGGTTTCTTACAAGTTTTCATGTCAGAATTAAGAATCTGATAATAGCATTTGATCCCGATTTTGGCAAGAAACAGAATGAAACTGGTCCACGACCAACATTGGTACTTAGAATGAAAGAGATAGAGTGTGGGATTTCAGAGGACCGAGTTTCGACTAATGAAGTTTCTCCTGATAGTTTCCTCGGTATTAAGCGACTTGCAAACTGTGTAAAGTTTCAAGGAGCTATTATAGAGCTTTTAGATATGGATGATGATGATGGCGACAAAACTTGTGGTAAGAAGACATCAAATGCCGTGACTTTGATCATGACAGGCGAAGGAGGTAGCTTTTCAGGAAGTTTGAATTTGAGTATACCGTGGAGACATGGTTCCTTAGACATTCGCAAGGTGGATGCTGATATTTGTGTTGATCCTGTTGAAGTACGATTTCAACCTTCTACAGTTAGATGGTTCTTACAACTGTGGGAGTCTTTCATAAGTTTCAGACCAGACTGTTGCCCCTCAGTCCCTCAAGCTGATTCATCAACGGATTCACATGCAATACCTACTAATATAATGGTAACACCTCCTGCTGCATTATCCTTGTCAGGTGGAGGTGGCCAAGAATCGAAGCCTGATTTTACACATGGGTTACAGTTTATACCAGATTGGTTTCCGTCTTCTTTTAATAAGAAAGAAGAGGATGGAGAAGAAGATATTGGGGCAAGGTATAAAGGATTTCTCTAGCCTAAAATTTTGTTTTCACAAGTCGTTCAAAGATATTGTATCTTTTCGATTGACTTGTATTTTCATCTTTTGTCACAACCTAGATACGACTTTACCTTTTGTTTTCTTGACTGAATTAATCAGCGCTTATCTGTTTTGTTGCCTCTTATTTCTCACAGCGTGGACCAGTTTTTTGAATGTTTCGATGCAATGAGGAGTTACCAATCAGCTTTTGGAAGCCAAGGAATGTGGAATTGGACATCTTCTGTCTTCACGGCAATCAATGCTGCATCTAGCCTTGCTTCTGGGTCTTTGCTTCTTCCTTCTGGTAATAATACTTTCTTGAATAGTGTTTAAAATGTTCATTAAGCATATAATTCTGCGTTTAAACTAAATATCTGTTGTCTTTCTTATGGGTGTTTAAGTAATCCTGTTATGTAATCTTATCTTTCTTGTTTTCCTTATACTCCTGTTTAGCTAATGATGGTAAGCAGTGTAAATGGTTATCGTAACACACTGTCTGCACTATACGTAGCTTTTACTTGCATAGGCCTGTATATTTTCTTTTTAAAATGATTTGTCGTCAATTAACCATTTTTTCCTACATGTGCATTTATTCTTATCAAAATGTAGAGCAACAACACGTTGAAACAAGTTTAAAAGGATCCTTCTCTGGAGTTTCTGTGGTACTGTTTTTCCAAGATGAAGACAAATGGAAGAATGTTTCCACGGGCATTCACTACATGGGTGCAGAATTCAGAGATATTTCTGTCTCTGTTAAGGTAATTACTTTGATGGATTGCGTTTCCTCCCCTCACTTGTATCTTTTCCTGAGTTACTAAAAACATTCGATAAGGTCAACAGGTATCCCCTCAGGAATTGAGGTTAGAAGGAGAAGTGAACAGCATGGAGATCGCTGATTATTTTCAAGCTGGAAATGTTGTTGATACTGCAAATGCTGAATATCAGACTAGTTTGATTAAGAATTTACAAGCCGAAGTTCAGAGTGTTCTTCCTCCCTTTGCCTCGTCTGATATGGATGCTGACTCCCAAAGATTAAGTGAGATAGTTTCTGACGGCTTCCTGTTTCGTAACAAGGGTTTGTCAGTCAAGACGTTGTTGGTTATGGCTGCAGGGGGTAATGGATTTCAGTTTTTTGCAAATTTACAATCATCCAAAGCAAGTCCTAGAGGATCAAACTCTTTCTCGTTGAGTTTACCACCTACCATATTCTGGTTGAACCTTCATTCCGTAGAAATGTTGGTTAATCTTTTCAACGATGTGTCAGAATCTATCCCCATATTCAGTCATGAAAGGAATCAAGTGGCATCCTCTTCTAAATCAGAAAGATTGCGAGGTAGTGTGTCAATCTGGAAAGCTCGAGCGATTCTTTGCTTCCCTTTGGAGAGCATTTCAGGAATGTTATGTAACTCGCTTGGGGAGCAATTTATTGTTGCCGACTTATCTTCCCCTCCGCCTTCTGACAAGGAAAGACGCAAGGAAGGAAGTCCAGGAGAAATGTACTTTACATCGGCTGCTCGCTCCATATGCTTCAGTGTTGGTGATGCTAGCATCTATTTGGTCACTTCTGACCTTAAAGATTCGGATACAAATTTATATCCTATGCAGGGTAAATTCTCTGCATACAATATTCTACAAACCAACAATAGAACTAATCACCAACTTTCAACCATTGGCATGTTTTGGCAAGATAGTCCTATCGTTAGCGCTTGGTTAGTGGAGAGAGCTAAGATGCTGGCTACGCAGGAGGAATCTGTTCAGACAAATAAATCTGGAGGGAACGGCCTTGAGTTTGCTGCTGTTGCTACTACCAAAGATCAAGAAGACATCTACTCTCAAACCAGAAAAGAGATAATTTTGGCTTCATCATTCTGCCTCTATGTTCACTTGCTTCCAGTTTCTGTTCATCTAGATAGTTGGCAATACAGCAAATTATGTCATCTCTTAGTCCAGGCGAAAATTTGGCTATCACGCATGACAGCCGATACAGCTGAGAAAGCAGCTGAATCTGTAGTGGGTCAAACATCTCTCGTTCTGGAATGTGATTGTGTTGACATTTTGGTTAGGCCAGAACCTCGGATGGGCATAAAAAATCAGCTTCAGGTTGAGCTTCCTGGATCATGGATTCAGTTGAACCTGAGGGTTCAGAAGTTAAATCTTATGTCCGTCTCAAATCTTGGTAGTATCTCCGGTGCTGATTTCTTTTGGTTAGGCCATGGAGAAGGCAAATTATGGGGTTCTGTTACAGGTCTACCTGATGAGGAGTTGCTACTTATCTCATGTAGCAACTCCACAATCAAGCGCGGTAATGGAGGAGGTTCAAATGCATTGTCGTCAAGGGTTGCTGGGTTAGATATTCTGCACTTACAGGAACCTGAGACCTGTTACGATTATTTAGCAATATCTGGCAGGGGCTGTACGCTTTCTGCTGTAGGAGGACGCCTGGATTGGATAGATGTGGCTACTTCTTTTTTCACTTTTCAAGATGAAACAAATTCTCAAGAGAAAAACTCCAGCTCATCTAGTGGCTCCTCGTTTATTCTCAATTTGGCTGATGTTGGTATAAGCTATGAGCCCCACCACGAGAATGCAGATCATTTACATCAATCAAGTGATTCATGGGTTGCTGGTCTGCTAGCTGCATCTTCTTTTAGCCTTTCAAAGACAAGTCTGATTGATTCCATAAGAAATGATTACAGAATCAGGATTCAAGATCTTGGGCTTCTTCTGGCGGTGGATTTGGACCTTAGCAGGCTTAATGGAACATACAGTTCAGAGGATCTTCATGAGAGTGGCTATGTTAAAGTTGCTACCGAGGCGCTAATTGAAGCAACTCTAAGGACTTACTCTGAAAATGACCTCTGGGAGTTAGAGTGTTCAAAATCCCACTTATTAATTGAAACTTGCAGTGATACAACTTCTGGTTTGATTCGCTTGGCCACACAACTCCAACAGTTATTTGCTCCTGATTTGGAGGAATCAGCTGTGCACTTGCAGACTCGATGGGACAACATTCAGCAGGCGAATGCTAATGATTTTGATATCAGCGAAAGACTCAGTAGTTCCGGTTCAAGTGGAGAACTGAAAAATTTAAGATTAGATTCAGAAACTGAGACCGGAGTCATTGGTTTGATGGACGAAATAAATGAAGATGCTTTCCAGTTTGATGTCAATCAGTCCGACTCTTTCCAATTTCGGAATAACTATATGTCATCTCATGAGCAGGCATATAACTTGGTACCTGCTACTCCTGAGAATCTACCTTCTAATCAGTTTATTTGCGGGTCATCATCTACAATAAAACCAGAAAACAGTCAAATATTCCTAGAAAGAGATGGCCTGCCTGAAATAATTGAAAACTATTGTTTGTCTGAGGTCCGTCCATTTTCAGAGGTACCTCAAGAAGGGGGTTCATCAGGGAGGCAATTGTTTCCTGGGGCTGATTTGAAGAGAGGAAATTCTGGGTGGTATGATGATACGTCCTTAAGAATCTTAGAAGACCATGTGTCAGAAGCAACTGAGGAAGATCATGAGGACCACATTCTGGATGGAGAATTTTCATCTTCTGGCCTTTCATCTGATTTTGCCGTAACAGCTAATGGACGTATACTTCTGAAGAACATTGACCTGAAGTGGAGAATTTACTCTGGCTCTGATTGGCAAGATTCTAGAAAGAAAGGTGAAAGTTATAAACATTTGAAATGCCGTGATACAACTTCTTGTCTTGAGCTGGAATTATCTGGGGTGCAATTCCTATATGAAACCTTCCCAATTGGCGGGATATGTACCTCTAAACTATCTCTGATGGTCCAAGATTTTTATCTTTATGATAGAAGCAAAGCGGCACCTTGGACATTGGTAATTGACTTTTTTCACTCTTATCTTCATGAGATTGTTTATACTAGAAATAACCTGGGTAGATAGTAACTTGTACCTTGAATTATAGGTCCTTGGATATTACAACTCAAAAGATCACCCAAGAGACTCCTCTTCCAATGCATTCAAGTTGGAATTAAAAGCTGTAAGACCTGACCCTGAGACGCCACTTGAGGAAAACCGGTATGCCATCTCTTTATTTTACAGTCTTATGCTCACTAATCTTTTTGTATCTAAGAATGAAGACCTCATTTTTGCCCAATTGGATTTTCAGCAAAATTTTGTTTACTTAGTATAATCATTTGTTCCCAACAACTTGATCAAACAATTACCGAATTAAGTTCTTCGTCTTTAAATTCAATACCTATCAAAGAAAAAGAAATTTGCAGAATAACCTTGGAGGTGGTAATGATATTCATAAAGAATAATTCCCACAAAGTTCCTTCTTTTTGGAAAACGTAAGGGTGAATTTGAAATTACGGGTGTATTCTTAGTTAAACTTGTATTAAGTTCAGCCTGTTACTTTTAATTTTCTTTTCTTCGGTAGTTTTTGGTGTTTCTTAAAATGGAATCCCGTTTATGGCTTAAATAAGAGTTAGCTCATTATATTTATAACCTGTCTGTCCTTTTTCTCATGAACTGCTTCCTCCCAGGTTACGCATCGCTTTACTCCCTATACTGTTGCATCTTCATCAAAGTCAACTGGATTTTCTCATAAGCTTTTTTGGACCTAACAGCCTAGAAAAGCCTGTAGTTTCTGTCAGAGACGCAGATGGTTCAACATTGTCGGTTTCTGTTAAAGGACATAATATCATAGAAGAAGCGCTTCTTCCATATTTTCAGGTTAATAAAGTTTCTTTCTACTTATAAGCTAGTATGATGCTGGAGGAGAAGCATTCACGTGTTACCTTCCTAGGACATAATATAATTATGTGTAATGATAGGGTGTGTTTTCATGCTCAGATGAACGTGATACTAATCATGTTTGATTGGCATTAGAACATGTTTCAGTAGTGATACTAAAATTATCTGACTAGTGAAATTCATTTGCAGAAATTCGACATATGGCCTGTTAGTGTTCGAGTTGATTACAGTCCCCATCATGTTGATATAGCAGCGTTAACGGGAGGAAAATATGCAGAGCTTGTGAACCTTGTTCCCTGGAAGGTAAGAAACAAAATTTACAGTTTGCGCCTTCAAGTTTTCTTTAAGCATCAAATGCTCACTACAGAGAGGACATGTGCAGGGTATTGAACTACAGCTCAAACATGTGCATGCTGCTGGAATCTACGGCTGGGGCAATGTATGCGAGACTATACTGGGAGAATGGTTGGAAGATGTATCTCAAAATCAGGTTTGTTTCACATAGCTCACTGTATTGTGCAGATTAATAATCATCCAATTTATTGGATTTAGACTGACAAGCTTTTTAATGTTCTCTAATTGTATATTTAGATTCATCAATTGTTAAAGGGGATCCCAACAGTAAGATCACTATCTGCTCTTTATGCTGCTGCTACGAAGCTGGTCTCTTCACCAGTTGAAAGTTATAGGAAAGATCGAAGGCTAGTAAAGGGAGTCCAAAGAGGTAAGGCCAATTTATTCCATACCAACTGTGTCAGGTCATGATTATGTGTCTGATAGTATACATTCTTAAATAAATGTGTTCAGCTCTACGTAATTGGTTCAGCCAGGAATTTATAGGTTTTGTTATACTATAGTATGCATTACTGAACTGTGTAACTGTCGATTGGCAGGCACTATTGCGTTTCTGAGAAGCATATCACTGGAAGCTGTTGGGCTTGGTGTTCACTTAGCAGCTGGGGCTCATGATATTTTGCTGAGAGCAGAATATATATTTGCAAGCACACCATCATCACCACACCCCCAAGGCAAAACAAAGACCAATGTTAGACATAATCAGCCTAGAAACGCAAAGCAAGGCATGCGTCAGGTGAGTGTAAAGGCAAAGAATTCTTCTCAAATGATTCCTTTGTCTGCTCCTGGATCATATATTGAGATTGTTTTATATAGGCATGCGAGAGTATCGGTGATGGAATAGGAAAGACAGCTTCTGCATTAGTCCGCACACCTTTGAAGAAGTATCAACGTGGAGATGGAGCTGGATCTGCATTTGCAACAGCTGTTCAGGGAGTTCCAACAGCTGCTATAGCACCTGCTTCAGCTTGTGCTAGGGCTGTACATAGTGCTCTTGTTGGCATCAGAAATAGGTTTGCTTCTTAAAACTTTTTGTATATATCTCTTATTTGCAAAGTATTAATTGTGACTCACGGGGATTTTTCTGCTTTTCAGTCTTGATCCTGAACATAAAAAGGAATCTATGGAGAAGTACTTAGGCCCTGATAAACAAAGGAATCAAGACCAACACCGATAAAGCGCAAGTAAGTTTTCTGGTTATCTCAGATTTGTTATTGCACTTACCAAGCCTGGATTTAACTATTTATATTGCTCTTGTTTTTTAATCTGTTTGCTACAGATTGATTATCCATGTTGGTGTCAGGTTCCTTTTACATTTAGCATGTAAGTCCTACTAAACTTGTTAAACTCTCAATTCCTATGGACCTCAACAAGAATAATGGAGTGCTCTTTATGTTGGTTCCAAATCCGTTTTTGTGTTTTGGCGCTTATAGTTGCAGTTTGGGTTTGATGTTGTTGCAGGTGTATAGGTTTGAATAGAGTAAAGTGCAGAACCATTCTTTTGCCCTCTCGAAAGACGAAAAGCCGGAGAGATGGGATAGTTTTGGTATAGAATACAAAAAAAGCTTTTAAAACATTATAGAAGTCACATTCAGTTTGTCTCTCTCTGTACATAACACCAATTCCGATCTTGCTCCATTGTAAATTTAGCCCACCAAGTGTGCCAAATGAGTGAAAATGTACAGTTTCGTTTTCTGTTTATAGTTGAAAAGAAACTTTAAAGTTTGTCAGTTTCGTTTTCGTATTTTTCTACTTTTAAAGTTGAATTGAAACCATTATTAAAATGGAGTGTCAGTGGACCAACCTGACCAGACCTCTGGAGGAGGACTATGTTGGAAACGTGTGTAAAATATGGTTCCAAAAAAAAACATGTTTGTGAGTGTGGGTTATTGTTTTTTGATTTTTAGTTACAAAGAATGGTTAGTTAGATTTTAATTTTCTAGTGCCATCTATTTTGGACTTGTTATTTATTTTGTAGTTACTCGAATCTTCTAGCTGATTAATATTTATATAACACACTCATGACTGTGACATACTATAGTCCGGTTAATCGGCCGTGTTAATCAGAGAGTAAAAATACTAAACCAGTTGAATACAAACAAGTGGTTTATGTACAACGAGGAAATAATATAGGTACCGATCAGATCACAGGTCAATAAAAATATGAGAGAACGCAAAAAGAAAACAAAATGACGGGGAACATAAGAAACAATAGATAATTTATTTTATGATTAGCATTAGATGTCTAATTTGGCTTAATTAGCTGACTTTTTTCGGAGTGGATCTTTCAGTCATCAGATTCCAATATACTTGCAAGACAATTCTGCACAATCAACATAAATATAGGAACATTAGATACAAAAGATTTCCCCTTTTTATAAGATCTATTTTCTTGGTTTCTTTTAAATGTTAGAACATTTAAGTTACCTGAGATTTGTGGGGAAGATTAATGTTGTTGGAATGAAACTTCTTGGACTTAGTGAGACCTAACTTCCACCAATTACGAGAGGGCTTTGAGAAGTTAGGGTCAGAATCTTGAGCACTTAGTGCCTCTCTAATTGTAGTAGTAGTAGTAGTCACTTTCTTCTGAGTCTTCTCCAGTGGCAACAAAACTCCACCAAAGAAGATCTCATCAGCTGCAGATATGAAACCGTAGTTTTCGACATTGAATTTAAAATCCGACGACACAGGAGCTTCTTTGTACTTCATCTCATCATCTACTCTTGATGAAACTCTCTGTTGACTGTCTGCAAATTCATTGGAAAATGAGATTCTTGCGTCTACAAAGGTTGAACACATTGAGGAAGACTGTTCTACTATCTTAGCCATTTCTCTCTCTCTTTTTTCTTTGAGTTTGTGTTTTTATTTTTATTTTTGTGCTAGTTAGTCTTTGGGGTCTTCATGCATCCACATGTTTCGCATTTTATAGATATGAGATTGGTGAACATCCATGTGGATTTCATCTTTATTTTTTACTGCAGATTCATTTAGTGCCGATTCAGTGAACTCAAGTTTATATAAAGTTATAAGTTTTGACTCCTCTTTGTGGATAACAAATAATACTACGACAATCAATGCACTATTATATTTGGACATGCATATTTATTCACGCATTAATGCGCCGTTAATATGGGAGTTCATATATGTAGATGATAAAGCAGTTAAAAATAAAATAAGTTTATAGATGATAATAACACTTCTCCATTTGGATTATACTCTTCAAAGATTTCTCTAGACTTGTACAAAGACGATATCCAATTCCGTGTAAATCCTATAAAAATGTTTAATGTAAAAAACTATTTGAAAATATATTGAGGTAAATATCATTTTATCTAAAGTTTTTATTCTTTTATTAAGGTGAATATTACAAGCCAATATCACCCCTACTAAATAAGCTCTAAGATCCGATATAAATATAAATTGGTAATTACGAGATCTATTTTGTTTTTGAAAAAGAAAATACTATATTCTAAATATAGTGTATACTAAGAAATATCATTTTACCAGTATACTTATATTTTAAGTCACTTAAAATAATAAATTCCAATTTGAAGAAAATCTTATGTAATGTCACCTTTATAACTCTTCTCACATTTGCGGGACTTTCTCTTCCTCTAACAGCAGAAAATATGGAGCAGTTCTAACCAATGTTATTGGTTTGAACTTCTCTGTGGTAATTAACTTGGTTAACATGTCAACAAAATTCTCCAATGTAGATACCTTATTCAAATAAGATCTCACATGAAACTACTAACTTTTTGATTTTGTGAAATCTCACATCAATATGTGTCGTTTCTGCATGATCTTTACCAGAAATAACGTGTTGGGGTAAAATTCGTTTTCATAGTCTTTACGGTTTATGTAACGACACATAAAATACGATTTTGACGAATCACTTAGCGTCATGTGTAGTCTAGTTTAGGTGAATCCCGTAGCACCACATTTAATTATTTTAGGTGAATTTCTTAACGTCATGCTCTAACATTCATGGAGTACATGAGTCTGATTACATGAAGACCAATGTCCATGTGGCGGGGAGTTTCGGGAAAAAGTGGCTAAAGAAAATCTGCTGCATAGCTAAAGTACGTAGAAAGGATGAAACTCTGATCGTGGTGTGATGATCTGGATTTAAATATTTTTGAGGTATTAGTTTCTAGAGAAATGAAGTGACATCTTATCAGAGTTTCAAATCATGTTACATTGGATTTAAACAATATCTAGTGTTCCTATTAGTTTATTTTTATCTCTCTAGGCTAGACTCAATGTTTGTTAATGACTTTGACTTAGATGCACATCATTTTGTAGTGCACTGTTCAAAAAGTTTAAATAAGGAGAAAAGTCTCCCGCTTTAGACAATGTTTCCAATTCTCTTCAGTAAAGAAAACCTAATATGTGTCATGGTTCTCTCAAGCACACTTGATCAAAGATATATCAAAGGAATACATTAAGCAGGCATGAGATCACTTTAGTATTGTTTGCACCTCGTCTCACGTCGAATCATCAACAAAACCGGTGAATGCTTATTCCGAAGACCTATAGATTGTTGAACTCCACTACAAACACGTCACATTTTCAATTTCTCACTCCTTCTTGTGAACCCGGTTTTGATAGTTCCAATAACGCCCCTTGATATTTGAAATATATATTTTTATAAGCCAATCATCAACAAGAAGGACAATGATAATCAGTTCCATGAATGCATTATTTTAAACAATATAAAAAGGCGAGTCTTTTGTGAAGGATATGGTTTTGGAATTTCTGACGAACCTCTTTCCATTAAAAATCATTTGAATTCTCGCCAAGTTTGATCAACTGAGTTTTTCAGAATATTAATCATACTTAGATAGATGAAGGATAGCTTAGTGTTAATGTACCCTTTCATTCCATAGATAAATATATGTTGGGAAACAAGGTACATGTTTGGGACAAAATCACTTTTGCTCATCTTTCTTCGACCGTAAATAATTTGTTTGCTTTCTCTGGTAAAAAATTGTTGCCTCTCTACGAAATCAACTCACTTGACTTAACCACATGGGCAGCTGTTATACAAGCTTGTATTTGATCAACCCTTAAACTTTTTAAAAAATTTCTATCCTCAAATTAAGGAATTGGTGGGTCATCTAGATGTTAACAACGACATTTTGTTCTCATATCTCATTTATCGTGTATGGATGTTTCAACAAAGGGTTTCATATTTTCAAAATGACATGTTTGCGATTTCTCGTGCGATGCATAAGCCGTGTGGAAATAGTGTTTTGGGACACATGGTACCAAGGAACAATAGAATTCTTGTTGATGATCTCATTCAGCTACCAACTCACTTATTACCTATAGGAAATTAGTTAAAAGGTTAGTTTAACTTAGTCCTCTTACTACATGTTCATATGTATGTGGATTCTTAGTATTATTTATTTCATTGTGACCAGTCAAGCTAGGGGAAGTTATGATGAGTCTCGTACTCAAACACAAAGGAATTAAAATGATAATGAGAGTTTTGGATAGGAGGTTTTTTACTTTTTAGAATGCTATGTCTTCGGTGTGTGTTGCTTATGCTTGTTGTTTTTGTTTATTTTTTTTCAGACTAGGTTTGTTCTAAATGGTTTTCTGTGTTTTTGTGTAATTACTCAACTAATGTTAAGATATTTGGTTGATATTTCAAATGCAACATTCTAAAAAAATCTACTTCATAATATATGTTGGAGGTTTGGTGTGTGGTTATCTCTTGTGTCTCTTAGATTTACAAATAAACTCAAAAAGGGAGAGGTTGTGAGTAGGCGATTCTGAATATGTTGGAACAAGGATGATAGTGTTACAACAAGCGATAAAAAACAAGGAATTCAGAGCTGACGTAGATGCATAACTAAATCTTCGAATGAGACAACAAGATATTAAAATTATTTTAAATGGAGGATTTGTAGGGATCTCGCATATCTCGTGAAAACCTTATGTTGAGAAGTGAGGTGCCTCTATATAAAGGGCATGGTCATGTTCTCTTTGGTGGGAAACTTGCGTAGAAAAAGAAGTGTGTTTGGGTAGATCTAGGTTGGAGTGTGATTGACATTTTTGAAGACTTGTTTCAACAGTGTGGTGAGAGTAACGATCTTGTATTAAGAGATTCATCTAAGGGTAGATTAGGTTCAAGGTTTTGTAAATAGTGAATTGAAAAAAGAATTTTCGTATACGTTTTGAAGAGTTTTTGTGGAGTCTTACAGTCTAACACACTCCATTCACCAATAATAATTAAAGTATATGAAGATGAACTAAATTAAAGATGTATAGTATAGTATTTCAAAACATGTGTTTTTCTATTTTTATAGTAGTTCTTTCATTTTAACCATGCTTATAGGTTTTTATATGTCAAGACTTTGTCAAGTTTTAACCTTATACTTATTATTAACTTCACAATCCGTTATATGTTTCATATATCACACTCACAATCTATATATCCTAAATAATTCAAAACTTGACTTGTATCAAAATATTATAAATAACTCAAAATTTGATTTGTATCAAAATATTTTGTAACGTGTACATGTTTCTATTTCAATCATGCTAATGGTTTATACATCGAGATTTTTACTCATTTCACAGTTTATTATAATCATATTTCGTATATATCATATTCAAAATATATACGCCTTAATAAGTTACTCAAACTTTCTTTAATTTGTATTGAAATCTTTGATTTGAATAATCTTTGGTACCTCTAATAAACTATTATATTTGTACCTTTGGTTAATCGATCTCGTCAACGTCGATCGATAATCATAGGATTTTCACAATTCTCTTTTTAAGTGATCAGATGATACACAAGCAGAACCATATTCAGATTTGTCGTTCAATATTATATAGATTCATAGATGCATTGCATATATATCAGTACATTTATTTAATTTGCATGAACTTTTCTGTTGTCTCTTACGCTTTGTTCGATTTAAATGTGTCACTTTATTAACCGACAAAAAGTCCACCTTGTCCGCATCGGCTGCCTAGAATTTATCTTGTAAATAGGATAACTGGTTCATATATCTGTAGTTCGCTAGTACTATTTATTTATTTACAAAAATATTTGCATTTAATCTACTATACGATAAAATTTTGCCTAACTATACGCGATTTCACATACAGTAAAACCTTTATAACATTAATATTTTAATAAATTAATATATTTATAAAATTACAAATTAATTTTTTATCAATTAATATATCAATAAATTAATAACTCTATAAATTAATAAAATATTTTAAAAATAATATAATCCAACATTATTAATTTGATCAACATTATATATAATGAAAGGTATAATTTATTTTTTCGAGTCATCTTCAAAAGGTCTAGACGACAAAAACCGTACCAATGACGGTTGTTAGTTTTTTTCCCAGTTTTGTTGATTTATTCTATTTTTCTCTGTATTAACACTCACAATTAATCCATCTATTCAAGATATTCGATTATTAAAGTAAAACTGAACAAAACGCAGGTTTTGAAAAAACAATTTTTTTACCGATTATATCGAAACTATGGTGGCTCCTATTCGTCCACCGCTTACCTATCATTTAGACTGCGTTTTCAACCCTTGACTCTGTTTTGAGATATTAAATTTTGTGAAACTTAGTCCATGGATTCTCTTTTGTTTGTACATTAAATAGAGACAGCTTGCCCAAGATAAATACATCAACTATAAATCTCATACTTTGGTTTGTGACATGGTATCAAAGCTTTAAATACACAAAACTAGGTGTTCTCTTATTAAAGAAAACTAAAGAATTATTTATCTCTTGATCCTCTTAATCATCAAATTCTTCTTCTAATCAAATAATTTATTTTCCACAAATTTTCTCACGATGTTTGATGATTATGGTATGGATGTTTGGCTTCATTTTCTTTGCATTTCTTGGTCCTTTGGCTCTTCTCCTTGCATACATCTACTTGCTTCATGCTTACTCCCATTGCTCCATTTACCCCCATGTGAAGCTCCTTTACATTCTTTAGTCCAAAAAACTTGAAATAACATGCAAGAAGAAACAAAAAATGCCTTAATGCATTGATCTTAAAGTTATATGTACAAAGTTCCAATGAATATAGCTAAAATAAAGGATAAGAATTTGGTTAAAAACATTGCTAAGGGGCCTAAAGTTCAAAATTCCTATCATATCAATTCTACGGACTTAGCCTTTGCTTTTTTTGGGACAAATTTGAAATAATTAAACTGAAAGAAAGGATTAAAATGGGTGAGATTTCATAACCTTTAAACAAATCAAATACTTAGTTTAACACTTCTTAGAGAAAAGTAGCATGAAGCAAAGATCATGACTCCAAAAAACCATCAATTGCATTTCCATTCAACCCTCTAGCCCAATTCTTTGTGTCATGTGCATTCAAATGCATTAACCCCTTAACATTTGATTATAAATATAGTGAATCTTGCAAAGAGTTGACAATATGTTTATTTGGCTAAGGAGAAAACAGTTTGTTGATTGAAATGGATGTTTGATTCAAGCCTTGGATTCTCTCAATGAAGATATGGTGGAAATTTGGAAAAATGTTAAAAGTTTAAAATTGGCGAGGCATATAAATCATGAATCATTATCTATCCTTCCCCATTAATTGTCTTAACATCTAACCCTTAGTAACATCACTAAATCCTAGTAAAAAAAAATATCACGACTAAGAGAAGGCAAACACGTGAATCAGAGTAAGAAAAAAAAAAAAAGTGATTCGATTTATCTGAAATAATTAGAATACGTTTAGATTAGTCATTTCGGAATTATAGACAAACATAAGAAGCAATCAAGCAGACAAAATACTGTAGCACGAAAAGAGCCATGTGAAGCTGAGCTGTAAATGTTCAACTGATCAAAAGCCCCAAAACAGAAAACAATAAAAAAAAATATTTAGTAAAATCTATCTTTTTGGATTCACATTTTAGGGTTTGACTAAAACGTTGCTAACATTTGTCTTGTTCTGACCCTCACGTGCTTTCACTTCCAGTCCTCATGGAATTTCCTCACGTTTATCCAACTAGGTTCTTGACGGGTGGCGCTTTATATGTTCTTTCGATTTTTAGAGTATTTACGGAAATTGCAAAAAAGAAGAAAACAAAAAAGAAGTGTTCTTTGATGCAATTTCGTATTTTAACTCAGATATAGATCTCTTCAGAGCAAAATGTGTTAAATTCCCATCCTATTGATTGTATCTTGATTCTGATGAATAAAATGTAAGAAGCTGAGATTAAAGTATGGTTTTAATTTTCAAAAGTTAAAAGCATGATCGAGAAGGGAATCTAGGCATAAGGATAGTAATAGTATCATAGGAGTTCTGTGGTGGGTAAGTAAGCTGTATCTAAAGTTTATTTTGGCTGTCTTCTTGTCTCCAATTTTGTCTACATCTTCTGTCTTCTTCCTCTTTTACTTAATCTCTTCAATTTGTTATTTACTTAACAAATAATTTAGCATTTTACCTCACTATTTCTTTCTTAACACTTAAGTACTTCAGGACAAACAAACAAGTCCAATTATTGCTATGTTTTTTGTTTATCGGAACTCACATTTTTGTTTTAATATCTAGAGATTCCACGCCGAATTCTACAAACACAATAGACCAATGACCACTAGGTTTAATGGAGTACAATTTTACGGAAGAAGTATCTGGTTGGTTTTTCTATTAAATAAATATTTATATTTCATTCGTTTTTAATACAAAAATTTGAGATTTTTAAAAATCTCATATTATTGAACATTGTTATTGAACATGAGATTTATGTAAAGTTACTTAAAATCATTTACAATCCTATCTAAATTATGAGATTTGGATCTTTGTATTTTTAACTAAAAAAGTTCATTAAAATCTTTTTCAATCATTAAAACACTTAAAACATTTTAAATAATAATGGATTTGATATGATTTTAATAAATTACCCAAAACCATCAAATTTAAATTTTTATCAAAATTCAAATCATTTTATATACCAAGTTCAATATATCCCAAAATCTTCACACGTGATTTTTACTGAAAGAGTTTTTGCTGACTACATTCACATAGAGATGATTTGACTTAAGAAATCAAATGATTGCCGTATCAAATATATCATGCGAGTAATATAAGTGTAATGAACCACACAGGGAAGAATAAGGCAAAACAAAAACGCAAAAATGTATCTCGAATTAGTATAACATTGTCTCTAAGGTTCAAAAACTTTTAATTATCTTTAACCAAAAAAAAAAAAAACTTAAAATATCAAACAAAATCATCATCATGATTTACAGAAACTTGATTTGGTTTATGCAAAGACATGCGATTATCAGTGTTACTAGTACCATGTAAACGCTTATAAGTAGTCAACTTCACCCTTTTCGTAGTTTCATTGAGAGACAGAGGTTGCAGCGGTTCCCGAGGTCTTTGTTGTGGTTTGTTAAATCCACGGTTACTTACAGTTTGGTTCGTTTCGGGTTTCTCCGGTTTAGGACTAACATTTGATTGGATGGGTATGAGCTTCCCATCCACCTGGTTTGTGAAAACAAATGTCACCTCGTCACCAGCTGAAGCTTGCAGTATAGCATCTGGTACAGAGTTTGAAGTAAAATGATGACCCCAACTTGCTAGATCTTCTTCCAATGGAGTGCCCACCTGAAGAATATATATAATCAGTTAGATGAATCAGATGGCAAAAGACATGAACAGAGTTTGTAGCTGAATAGATGAATCATGTTTTGCGCAAAGAAAGACTCAGTAAGACGAAGAGACCTGTCTCTCCGAGTTTTTTAACGAGTGAAAGCATCCTGCATCGTCTGCAAATCCGCCTATATCTTCTTGGCCAATCTGGCAACCATTTTCATTCTCATTTCCTTCTTTGATGTTTTCAGAACTAGATGCATCATTTTCGCACCTGGTACAGCTCATCTTTTCATGGATTTCAGACCTAGTTACATTACCAAGACAAAGAACAGTCAGAAACCATTGGACTATGCTACATAATGTTGAGGTGCCAATTCTGTTCCAAGAAAACCTCTGAGTGGCCAGAAATAACTTGAATTCAGGGTAAACACATACCTGACATCCCCGTGGAATGAAAATAAATCTCTTAAATCCTCTGTTGAAAGTAAGTTTCCCTGGAAAATCAAAAGATGTCGTCGTTTGATATTCATGCATTAATTTGATGAAGCATAAATAATAACACTCAAGAAAATACCTGTCTCGTGTTGTTATCCGTCTGTTCATGCTGAATAACTTTTTGAAGCCCTTCTTTTGACATCTGACGCTGGTAAACCTACCAACATACCACCAATATGAATCTTAGTTTACCAATTACTTTTCCCGAGGAAAGGAGGTCAGTTGTAAATGCGGTACCTTTTCTTCTATGGTTCCAGTACTAAGAAACCTGTAGACATATACTCTTTTCTTTTGCCCATCCCTCCAAACTCTCGCTGCAGCCTGTTTTGACCATAAAGTAATGCACAATCAATCAATCATCTCTTACCACGATAGATTTTTTGAAACGGATCGAAGGGCAAGTTGGGGTGATTATTACTTGTTTATCATTGGCAGGATTCCAATCAGGATCGAACAAAACAAGTCGATTAGCACCTATTAAATTTAATCCACAGCCACCTGCCTTGCTGCTTAATAGAAATGCAAACTCATCCTACATAACCAAAAGTCAAATCAGATGTTATACTCAGGTCTTAACAAAGAGAAAAAAAAAATGGATAAGCTCATGTACCTTTGTTGGGTCGTTCAATCTGTTAACAAGCTTCTGCCTCTTGCTGATTGTTGTTGATCCATCCAGCCTTAGATAAGGATATCTTCTTTCACGACAGAGTTGAGCAAAAAGATCCAATGTCTAGCGCAAAGATGCAGGCCATGATTATTCTATGCAGATTGGATCTAAAATTGCTCTAGGTGTTAATAAGTACTATCATGGTCATTTTATGCAATCACTCAGTATACAGAACTCACTTCTCATGATGTTTGTAAGAGTTGCGTTTTGGATACAAATAGACAATGCAGGGTAAAGAGTTCCTTACCTTTTGAATATCACATGCAAAAGTTTGCAGAAAATACGAGGCCTCGTAAGGCTAAGGATAGCATAACACATAGCTTAGGGGAGACTAATTCAAGAGAGAATGTAACATCTATAATTTAGGATTAGGCTAGTAGTACCATCACTGGTGAAGACAAGCAGCTAAATCTGTTCAAAACGCATTTGGAGGCATTCTACACTTAATGCTATACCTGTGTGTAGTTTGATACAAGGACTATGCACGTTTCCTTCAAATGAAATTAAATTCACTTTTATCTTTAACCTAAATTAATGTTTTCCAGCATACCTGTGTGTAGTTTGATACAAGGACTATGCGGTCATCAGTTTTCCGACGTAGGTTGGCTAGAAGTCTGGACAGAACATGCATTTTCCCAGAGAGCTCGACCCAGGCACCATCACCTCCAGTCCATGCTCCAGATCTGAAAGGATAGTTCCATTTAGATCCCAAGTAGTGACACAGACATGCATGACTCAAACTAGAGAGAGAAGCCTACCTCCCAGAGAACATTTCTGAAGGGAAAAACTCTAAGCAATCCTCAAACCCAATAGTTCCAGGACTCTTGCTTTTTATTGTATCATAGATTAGCTACATGGAAAAGAATATGTCTATCAGTAAGCATAAATGCGAAAAGATGAAATATATTTTCTCACTTGCATAGTTCATAGACCATTAAAATTTATAATATTAGGGTCTTAATATGAGAACTTGATAATAGCACCTTAAGATGTGACAAAGATTACTCGCAAAAAATATTGGAGGAACGTCAGCGCAAATAGACCAGGCTAAATAAGAGTTTTACCTTTGGATGATTGCAGAGCTTCTTGAGAGCTGTAATATAAGCCAAAACTTTCGTCTGCTTTGCATTATCAGCAAGTGCTCTTTTAAGCTGCATGCAGAGGCACCCATTGTAAATAGTTCCAACATGTATATTTCACATAGCATAACAATAATGACCGTAACCAATGCTTACATTTTTTGAGCTTATAAAATGATTGTAAAGAGTGGACTGGAGAGTAGTCATCTTGCAACAAACTACTTCAATTATCTGCAAAACATCCAGCATCAAGATGTTGATGTATTTTTGGCTTCAAAGTAAAGAAACCAGCAAAAGGAAAAAATACTAGCTAAGAAAGACGGCGATACTTTCAAAAAGTTGTACATTCTATACGCACTCTCAGCAGATAGCATTTCACTGCTAAATTTACATGTATTACTTAATCTGACGAAACAGTTCAACATAAGTAATGAAGGCAATTCTTAAGCACCATAAGAAATTATATTCAGAAGCCTGTGAAAAATGCAGAAGGAAAAGCACCTTAGGTGGTAAGTGATTTGAAAGCAATGCATTGGTTCTCCTCAAAATAAACTGTAAACAAAAAACAAAAAATCTTCGTAAGCGATTGCAGTAAAGTGTAAGTGACAATTCTGAAGGGTCACTACTGTTGCTCTTTATTGAGCATAGTACCAAAATCATCTAAGAAAATTCTATTTCTTGTAAGAGATATATCTAGATGATGATGAAATCTCAGTAATAATCAAATTTTACATATAAAATGCTAAGAAGAATTACCTGATTGACTTTTGAACTCAGTTCTGCGGAGCGGTCAGCAGCTAAGCTTTTCTCTTCTTCGGTGGCTGTAGGTTCTCTTCCACAAATAATAGGTGCCTTAAATTTCATATAGCAAAACAAGGATCAAAAGAAGCTAGTGTAAGAAACGTAAACAAGCTATAGTCAATCGAAATGATATTATATGTAAGAGATAACAGCGTAAACAAATTCTCTCATCCAAAAATATTTTTAAAAAAGCTCACAACTTAATGGAATCCAAGGCCATAAAGCAGCTATACTGGAAACGAAACAGAACGATGGAAGCAAAGTAGGCACTACAAAATAACTTAGGATAATCCTGAAATAAGGCCAGTAATCACCTGGACGAAATTATCTGAAATAGTTAAATATGATACAGAATGATCAAAACGGCATTAAAGAGAGGATCAAATTTTAAAGTCTGTGTCACCTCATAATAATGGCGAAAATGTGCAGCATCGCCTAAACTTCCTGGATTTGTAAAGTTGACCATGGCAAAAAACTCTTCCAAGTCATTCTGGAACATCCAAATGCAGAGGAATCAGCAAAAAAAAACAAAAAAAGGCGTGAAATTTAAGAGAAAAACAGCGGAATTTTTCCATTACCTGCATGGGAGTTCCAGACAGCAAAACCCGACGTTTGCAAGTCAACGAAGCCAAAGCCTGTTTCGGAATACGATGATAAACAAAGTTAAATAAAAAGGTAGAAGATAACATGTATTAAACTGGAAGGATACGAAATGAGTATATATTTGTAAGCTACCCTGTTAGTTAGTGTCTGGTCATTTTTCAACCTATGAGCCTCATCGCAAATTAGAAGATCGCAGGATTCACTATGACAGAACTTGGATGCGTGCATTCGGAATGTCTCGTAAGAAATGATAAGTACCTGTTAACATGAAGTGATAAGTGCACTTTTCAGAGAGTCAGTAAAAAAGATGCACAGCAATACCTGCAAACGGCTTCGTGGTCGAGTGAAACTATCTATTCCAGACAAAACATCATCTCTGGTGCTTTCACAAAGGGCTATAAGCTGAATCCTGTCTCCAACCCATTTATTAATTTCAGCTTCCCAGTTACTGACTAGACTCGTTGGTGTAACAATAATGGCCTTTTTAACCATAGGTGTCCCGTCGAATCCTTGACATAGAAGTGTGTATAGTAAAGTAATGGACTGCAATGTCTTCCCCAAACTGTCAAATCAATTTAGAAGAACTAAGATGATTACACAGGATATTGTACGGTGATGGAAATCACATAATGGAGAAGAAAGGTTTTACCCCATATCATCGGCCAGAATGCAACCATTTATATTTCCCGAATCATGTAATCCTGAAACACAGTCGAACATAAACTGGACACCCTCTCTGCAGTCTCAGAAAAACCATCACACCATGTAAGTAAATTTGAATATATTATTCTTGATGCCAACTATAGATAATCATATACTCATTGGTTGTATTAGTCATTCACTAAGGGTAAAAATACCAAGAGCGTTTTCTGATGTGCTTCAACTAGCAGAACTAGAATGCTTTGGAATTTTTAATATCACAGATACACAGCGCAGAATGTAAGAAAGTTTTAAGATCCTTGAAGACTACACTGTTCTTGAAGTCACTAGATAGAAATAAAGTACCTTTGATGAGGGCGAAGAAATCGGACAAGCAATGGATGCACCACAATTTTTGTTACATTACTCATTCCATCATCAGAATCTTCAGGTTGCCACAATACCAAGGGAACAATTTCAGGTGGAAGACAAATAACTTCCTCTTCTTCCTCTTTATCAATATTGGTTGGTGCATTCACCTTAGCAGGTAGAACAACCACGACCGGAGTTGAAGAACCCCAAGGGACAAACCGTTTGCGAGCCGAAAGGCGACGAGAAAGTTGTTCAGTGGAATTATAACCATGAGAACACGGAGGTTTGAAGGGCTTCCTACAAACTGCCGCCCCTTCTGAAACTGAAAGCACCCGAGGAAGAAGTGGCTGCCGTTGCACCACCAGATTTCCCCTGTCAACCGCGTCGAAGATTCAGTTCACTCAACAAAATTATATATACATTTCATACTAAACAACAAAACTACTCCAAAGCAGTGCGTGTAACGAAAAATTGTTTGATGTTTACTTCATTAATTGTGACCATCGTTTACCAACAATCGAGGGTTATAGATACCGCTCCAGAAAAAATAAATTAAATTAGGGCTAGTGGAACACGATACACGAAATCTCCTCTCGAACCCCAATTTTCAAAACTCCAAATCATGTCTATCATGTTAAATATCAAATTGGAATCTAGAAAATTCAATTACGGACCTCAAAAGATCATTTACGTTCTTCGATTTCCGATCGGCGTCAGATTGAGGAGAAACGGCCGCAAGATCTTCGCACTCCGGGTTTTCCTCGAAATTTTCTTCTTCGTCTTCGGAATCTTGAGACTCTTCCTTGTAACTGACGCTGGAATCGTCGGATTCGCACGATGAAATGATCTCTTCATCTTCTTCCTCCATTGTCGACAGTAGCCGTCACCACACCTACGAGCCCAGAGCTCCGCTTTTGAGCATTCCTAAAATTCTTTTCGCGGCAAAAAGAATCCAAATAATTAAACACAAAAAAACAACAAATACTTTGAAATAAATGACCCTCAAAATGACTAAAATAACCTTTTAGCTACGTTGGATGGACTGTTGGAGCAATTAGGTGTTAACAATTTTTTTACACGAAGAACTTGGAACTGGAAGATAGCATACTGATAGTTTAACTAAGGGAAGTGAACTTGTTAAATATGGGTTTGTCATGGTTTCCAACTCAAAATCAATGGGAAGAACTTTTTTGACAAATTTTGGTCTCTTTTTTGTCTCTAGATGAAACTGTATAAACTCTTTGTACATTCATTATTTTCATCACTTGACTTCGATTATCTTCGGTTAAATTTTCTTTTTGAAATGTTTTAGTAGTATTTATAGCGGGGTTTGAATCCCCAAATAATTGTAGTAGTAGTTGTTATGTTTGATAAAGTCCTTTTTTTTTTTTTTTTCTTGCTCTTAACTAGGGTTTTACTCAGTTGACCGTAGAGAAAATTTTGATTATCCTTCATTTATGTGTTTCTAATTTCCAAACCTCATAGATCTTTATGAGACTGACCATATGATTATGATCTTTGAATCCTAATGCAGGCGAATCATGCATCAAATTTTTGAAAAGCATGCTTTTGTAAATTCAGACAAAAACTAAAATCAAAATACAATCCAAAATTTTACACAAACAAAGAGACATTGAAAAAAGACACAATTTTTAGTTGAACCGGTGTTTCGCTTATGATAGGATCATCATGACTAACATGATTATGATGATTAAATCTAATTTTAGATTGACTATGACTCTAATGCATCTCAAAGTCACCAACTTTAACATACACATCTTCTTTACTTGATGAGACTTGTCTACTCAATTCAACATAAGCACAATAGTATATTTTGTACACATTCGTATAAAATGTCGAAAACATAATTCATACTCCTTCCCCTTCAAATATTCCATCAAAGAAGCTTAGAACTATACAATTTTTTTGTTTTACGGATCTTTTGCGGAAAGTAAAAGAGATAAACCTTTTAAACGTGAGTAACTAAAAGCAAGTTCTTCTCCTTACCGCTCTTCGTATGAATCATATGAGCCATTTGGTCTGCTAAGGACAATTTTTTTTAAAAAAACGAGTCTTCGCATATCATGAAACTTTAACTATGAACTTAATATGAACAAGAGAATGACAATTAGCGCAGACAAATAAAGAGGAAACAACCACTCAACTAACATGATCACCACCATCTAGGATATATGATTCAAAGAACTTCTTGTGTCATACAAATGATGCTTGTATTGAATCGACAAAAATTGCAAGTTGTGGATGGATAACCCAAGATGACGAGAACTGGATAGTGGAACAAGGAACAACAACAACTATCTTTATCAAATCTCCACTCATAGCATAAGCTTGAACAATACAAGCATTTGGAGAGTGCGTCATCTTGAATATCAACTTGAGGTAGCTATAAAAGGAAATCTTTTGCATTGTGCAAAATATCATCTATCTTTCTTCCTAATTTAGTTTCATCTGTTAAGTTACATGAATTTCCAACTCAAAATCAACATTGACAATGAGTGGATTAGTCCATATCCCTTATATTTTGTTTATGATCTTTTTGAATTTTCGATGTTCGAATTTGTAATATGAGAGACAAATGTCTTAGCTGACCTGACTCGTTATACTTTTTTCTAGGAAAAAAAAATAAAGAGAAAACTTTATAGAGAGAGAAAGAAGAGAGTGTCGTGGTTCTTCCTTTTCGTCACAGTTAATTTCAATAAGGAATTTTTAATAATAAAAATAAAATCCGATTTTTTCTATTCGTCGAAGTCGATTACTTCACATAGTTTGATGGCCGCACCTGCAAACTTCTCGTCTCGATGTTCCGATTATACCCTAATTGCTCTCTACCCTCTCTCAGACCTCTCGTTTTCCTTCCCCGCCTTCCTTCTCGCTCCCTCCGTTGCCGCGCCACCGCCGATATCCCCTTTGGCGACGGAATCCGGATACCCCGGGAAGCGGATTCTACCTCTGACTCAGCGAGGTCTCGGGATGTCACCACCGCTGCCGGCGGGAATGGGGAAGCGGCTAAGTGGAGGAAGAGGAGATTGCTCTGGTCGAAAAGTGGGGAGAGTTACTTGGTAGACGACGACGACGCGCTTCCTCTCCCTATGACTTATCCTAACACATCCCCTGTGTCGCCGGATGAGGTCGACCGGAGGTTGCAATGTGATCCTGTAGTCGAGGTTTTTGGCTTGCTCCACTTTCCTTTATAGATTGGATGATTGGATAAGTCTCGAAATACTTGCATTTAATCAGATGAACATCCACACATAGTAAATATCAATTGTAACACATATACGAGTCAATTCTCCAGCTTGACGATTGCAGTTGATTGCTCTTTCTTATAGAGCCATAAGCTTAGATTCTCGAAGTCCAATGATCTTTCTGAAATGTGAAACTCACAAGTGATTTGATTTTCCTTGGATTTATATTATAGAAGCATGGGTGTCAACAGTATAGATGCAAGCTCTTGAGACCTAAAGTATAGTTTTTGAAAAGATATGCCCCACATGGTCTTGTTAGTTACTCGTTACCCTGGTTTTGTGTGTTCCAGTCTGATAGGCCACATTGTGCCTAGAATATATCACGAATGATGTTTTGGCATGCCTTGGGATTGTTTTTTCTAAGCCTTAAATACCATACCATTTTCTCAGGATTGCAAGGAAGTGGTCTATGAATGGACCGGCAAGTGTAGAAGTTGCCAAGGGTCTGGATCTGTCAGCTACTACAAGAAACGGGGTAAAGAGGTTATATGCAAATGCATTCCTTGTCAAGGCATAGGTAAGTTTCTGAAAGTGCTTCTTTTCCTTGGTTTTTTTCTTTTTTCTTCCTGAGATGGATCTAATGAAAGTTTGAAGATTTTAGAGGATCTGTGTGCTGCTTCCTTGATTGGTTTTCCTCGTGAAACATGATGATGGCCCACTGTCTGAGTTCTGTACTTCGTTTCAATCTAGTGTATTAATCTTGACTTGATAAGCTGAAACTAATTGCAGGGTATGTGCAGAAGATAACATCTCGAAAGGACATTGATGTGATGGAAGATTTGGATAGTGAAACTTCTTGACCTTGGATTTTCTCAACTAGACCCATTTATGCGTGTGCATGTGAGGTTGGGTTCGTTGTTGAAGTTGATTCGTTGCATGTAAAAAACCACAAAAGATAGATAGGTGCTTCTTTGGATTGTGTGACCCAAATAAGCTGATTAGAGGTATAGACAGAAAGTACTGATTCATGTTCAAATAATGGCTTTATCTTTCATTCCCCAAATAGGCAATTACTGTTTTATGTGTATCAGATCTTGAGACACCATAAGCTTCAGGCATTTTTTGTGTGTGTTTAGGCTGTTTCAAACTGACTTGATATTACAGAAATTAAAGCTGTAACACGATCCAGTTCTATTATCTTCTTGTGCTTTGTCTCTTAGTTTAAGTTACTCTAGGGGTTCAATAACACAAACGGATGATATATACATGTTTTCTGTGAATTGAAAGGAGTTAATACGGTCATCTAGAAGAACCCTACAAAAGTAAAACTGCCATGGCCCAGATGCTTCCTTGATCAAACCCTTTCTCCATGAACTTCAATTTTAAAGTCAAGAAAAATGATCCTATAGTTTAAGGTGGCTTCAATTATAACTAATTGTTAACAACGCTAATCTGGCCAGTCTTGTTTGTGCTTGGCATGTTCTCAGGAGATGCCCTATAACAAGTAAGGAAGTTTTTTTTTACACAAAAATTGAATGCTGCTGTTACTTTTTAAGTATCAATTAGATAATCACTCTTACTGTATAGTTAGGCCCTTTTTCTGGAGGAGTGCATTAGGAATTGTACCTTGAAGCTTGTTGTTCTTGATTGACCTGCAGATTCATTATTAGCATCAACAAGGATAACCTAATGCTAGTTTTGATGATGATGCAATCTGTTACAGGTCATAAGCTTAGTTTGTCATGTTATCAGATTCGTATGTGTAGACTTGTTTTTATAAGCAGAGAGGAGAGGGAAATATTTTTACAGTATGCGGAGATGAGGAAGTTGTGCAAGTGACTCAGGAATGGCTCCGCTAAACTGATTATCCTCTAAATGTCTGCACTCATCTCCCAAAATAAAAACAGTAAGTCCAATAATCTAAATCTTTTGCACAAGAGTTTTAGAAGTTCTGGTTACAAGAAGGCATACAGAGTTTCTAATTTTGTCATTGGACTCAAATCTGGGATGGGTCCTGTGAGCTTGTTCTTCCCAAGCCATCTGTAGACCCGAAAGTTGCAGCTGAATCTTAGTTTTACATAAGAAACTCAGACACTAACAGCTTGTAAGATCTGAAGTTCTTACAGATCTTTAAGTGCAGTCATCTTATTTATGCTTGGTGATAGAGACCCGGATAGTCCAAGATTTGTCAGATTTCTAGCAAGAAAATCAAAACCCTAGTTTATGTTTCATCATGATTTACTTGACAGCTACAGGAGCTTCTCTTAAGAGTATTGACTTACAGAGAAATAACTCTGGTGATTTTTTCTTTGGAGCAAGTTAAGCCAGTCCACGAGTTGGCAAGAGGAAGGCATGGATCGCCTGACCAATCCACCGGAGGCTCCGTGATGCTCTCTAACAGATCTTCCATTGCAGTTACTGCAGAATAAGGTGTGATCCCAGTGGCTTTACGATAAACTTAGAATAGACAAAAACATAAAGCAGACTCGTTTAGATTACCATCTATAATATTAGTGGTTCCACCGAGAGGAATAAGCTGAAACACTTCTCCGGCATTGATGACGGCTCCCACCGGCGCATCCTTGGGAGGAGTCAGTGTGATCTGAGTCTGGCCCGACAATGGCCACTGACCAGAGTAAACCATAACCCCATGACTGCTTACATTGAGGTTACTTGAAAAGGAAAGTCCATTGATCGAGACATCAAAAGATCTCCGACTCGAAGGGCTTGGACTACGATTGTCCTGAAAATACAGAGCTACATAGTACTTTGTTGCCGGAAGAGGAAACGGCGGCCATTGAAGCTGAAGAAGCTTCCCTTTACTCGCCGTGAACCCTTCAAGAAAAGCTTTAGCAGGTGGAATGTTCCAGAAGTCTGCCGGTTTAACGCTGCTTCCAGAAGTCACTGTTAGTTGCCTCTGGTCTGAAAATGGTTGCCATAGACGGTTGTATTGGTCATCTGGATAGCTAGGTTTCAACATGTAACAATACTCATCACAAAGTCAGGCAAGTAAAAAATGAAAATGTCAGACCAAACTATTGGGGAATCAAAAAAAGCACCTGATCATCTCTCCGTCTCCGCCAAAGCTGTTCCTAGCGATGAGGCTGAGCTTGTAGGAACCAAGATCCGTGGAATTGTACATTGTATTTTCAAGAGATTGGATATCTAAAGCTGATATGAAAGGTGATGATATGGTATTTGCATTTTTGGCTAGACAAACACTAAGTGTTTTTCCTGGAACACCAACGATGATCTCGTAATAAGAACTCAGACCCTTTGCATAATCCTCTGATGTGTTCACAACACTCCATTTGGTGCCTCCGATGACCTGATCGAACACCGGGGGTTTGTTTTTACCGTCAAAGTTACCGTAGTAGTAAGTGGTTCGGACTAGATACTTGGAGTTTTGGGCGACAGGGAAGTTGTAGCAGTATTTTCGAGATGACTTGTTGGGGAAGTAACGCAGCGTCGAGAGGATTGGAACGAGGTCTTTTTGCTTTATAGTCGTTGTGTTGCCAGTGGTGATGAAACCTTCGTCTGGTGTGTAATCTATCTCGTTGAGGTTCGTTGAGGAAGATGATCCACAATTTAAGTAGAAACCTTCCACATGGAATGAAAACGGCCACGTTTTAGGTTTAGCATGCAATGTCGTTTAGAGAGAATCTACGACAATTTTCGCATAGATAGTTCAAGAGCTTCTTGAAAAGTTTCTAAATGGCTTTTTCAAGATGCGATTGAAAATTGTTTTTCTTTCCAGAAAATAATAATAATTACAAATGAAAAAGGATGATCATCATACCTCGAGGAGGAGGGAGAGCGTGAGAGATAGATAACCATAATAAGAGGAAGAAGAAAAGAGACATTATTGTTGTGACGTATTTGTTCAAGAATCAGAAAGAAGAAAGATCAGATTCTTTCCATCGTCTTTTTTATGGAGAGAGAGTTTGAAGGCAATTGTCTGACGGTAGAGAAAGCGCCGTTGAAGGTGTCTGAAAAATGCTTATCTCCTTATTTTAGCATATCGATATATGAGGTTCGAGTCTCTCATAGTTGTTAGGATATAGCAATAAGTTATTCATACATTCATAATTTTATACCAACTAATTTAATTAAAATAAACAATACATCACTGTACAAGAAAGCGCCTGTAGCTCAGTGGATAGAGCGTCTGTTTCCTAAGCAGAAGGCCGTAGGTTCGACCCCTACCTGGCGCGTGTGTTTTCTGTTTTCATTCTTTCAATTATGGCTCAGTGGCTATTTTTCACCAAATCACAATAATTATTTTATCAGGAGAGACTATTCGAGAGGTATGTATTTGGAAATATTTCAAGATGTTCAATAAATTATTTTAAAAAATCAATTGTGGAAAATTAGAATGTAAATTAATGTGTATTCACATGATTAATTTTATTTTGTCGTTAAACGGTTTATTACAAAAAAAATTATTAAATAAGAAAATATTAGGTTCAAACAAGATTCTAAAAATTGCTAGACAATAGTCAGGTGGTCGGATTGGATCTAGCGTCTAACAAGAAAATCAGAGATTATGCGGGACAGAATTTTAATATCAAGAAAATCAAGGATTACGCGGGGCATAATTTTGAGACTTTTAAACAATTACTACTAGATATCACATACCCCGAGGCTTAATTGAAAAATACGACATATACAAAAAAACACATTACTAATAGACTAACTCATAATGAAACCTAAACTAAAAATGCAATGCCACAATTCCCTTAAAAAATGCAATATTTAAAAATGATATGTTAAGTTATATAGATTTCCAACTCAAAACCAATTGGCGATAAGTGGATTGATTTATGTCTCTTATATATTAGTCTAAGTCTCTTTCCAATTTTCGGTGTGGGATATTCTCACACGCCCCCTTGAGATAATGACCCGTTTAGCCATTAATCTCGACAATATCTCAGCATATGATTAATTTCGAGTTAGACCGGCCGGATTAATTCGTGTCGGACCGATTTCGTTTAAGATCGATCGGGTCTCTTTCATTTAAGATCGATCAGGTCTTTTTCGATGGGCCGGATCGATTTCGGTTCGGTTTGGTCAGCGTGTGTTCGGACTCTTATACCATGTTAAATGTTAAGTTACATGGGCTTTCAACTCAATCCATGTCCCTTATATATTAATCGAAGTCCCTTCCCAACTTCCTATGTGATATATTATCACAATACAAACTAAATAATTATGGGCATATGTTGGGCCTGTATTTTTCATAGCTTTTAACATTCTTCATTTCTTATAAGTGTAGAATTGTTAGGGGAATCCCCAACTCCCAATCCATTATCTACAAAGTTATCTTAAATATGTTTTCTTTTGCTAGTTGAAACCTAGTCATCATATTATGCAAACTCAGCCTTTTGTTTGTGTTCTCTGTCAAGAGCTGGATAATGATCATATTTCTCTGATTGGGGAAGGAATCATGAGTATTTGAAATGTTTTTATTCTTTTCGTGAAACTATTTCAATCATATTTTTAGAGCTACCCTTTGAGTATACAACTCAATGATGTTCTCACTTGTAGTATGATCATCTTCTTGGTTATTTAAAAGTTGTGTCTCCTTTACCTTGTTTTGGACTTTTATGTGTTGTTGCGCTAATCTATAGATATCAAAAATTGGAAGTTCATGAGTATTTTGTTCAAATTCACATAGAGAAGCCTCGTGAGTTCTCTGCAATTTATACATTAATATGGAATTTGATTTACAAAAATTTGATAAGAACTCGATCACTCTCTTCTTAAAATTAGATGTGTTAGGATTCATATCTTATTTTTAAAGGGACCAACACTACTATATAAGAGAGATAAAAATCCATTCATTGTCAATTGGTTTGAAGTGGGAAGTCCACAAAACTTAACATGATATCAAAGCCATGTTTGTTGACCCATATAGTGTGGCCTAAGTAGGGTATGTTCAAGATGAAAAGAAAGTACCGAAATCTCGATGGGGCGGGTTAAGATCCCACATCTAAAATTAAAGTTGGAAGTTGGTTTTACGAGACATGAGTCAATCCACTCATTACTAATTGGCTTGAGTTGGAATCCATTAAACTTAACAAGATGTACCTAGCAAATAATGATCATAGTCGTCCATCCTTACTCGAAACCATACTTATCCCTCAACATCCATTGTTGGTTCATGAATAAAAACTTCTTCAACATGTCCTAAGACTCTAATTTCATCCACCATCCTAATATTTTAATATTCATCTTAAATATCATATATCTGAACTAGCAAAGAGTCTAGGATATTTCGGATAACTCCTTCGAGTACATCAATGTACTACCACCATTTACTCTACAAAATACCATGAGCTGTTTTAATTGACTGTGGAGAGTTGATGGTCGGTTTAGAAGAAAACTGATAACTATCTTTCATTATATTCCATCTAATTTCTAAGCTTTGAGTATTGTACGTATACATACCGAATGAGTTGAGGTGCTTGTAATTCAATCCACATACTACCAAGCTAAGTTGGTGGTCATCCTCTTGCTTTTTGTGTGTTTTGAAATAGATTTGTAAAGAACTTCACTTAGAACCTAAACTCAGTGTTTGCTATGATTTCCACAATTTCATTTTCACAGCTCTTTTTTTTAGGATGAAATGATGTTAATTTTGAGATGAATATGAAGAAATCGTTTTCTTTATCGAATATGAATGTAAATCAACGGAAATACTACGGGTGGACGTTCGGGTACCCAATCGAGTTCGGTTAGGGTTTTTTGGGTTTTCGGGGTTGGGCTCATAAGCTCCATTTGAATATTATTAAAAGTCAGGTCGGGTGTGGTTCAAGTTTTTCTAGGTTCGGTTCGGTTCAAGGTCTAAGGTGAATACTCATAGTCTATGCAGATTCGGTTTTGGTTTTTACACCCGAAACAGGGAAAAACTAGAATTATGCATCAAAACCAAGTTGGGTTAAAGACAAGCACATAAAGAGATGAATTTGAGATTTAAGACTAAAAATATGCTTCAAATCTTCATCTTTCCTTATCATCGTGGAAGAGAATCAAAATAAGAAGAAAAAGAATATTATATTAAGGAAAAACGAAAACAACGATCCCTAATCTATCTCATGACTTCGGTTTAATCAGGTATTGGTTTGGCTTTTGATTCTGTTTTGGATTAATCCAAAACTCAATAAATCTTGATTATAGGTACCAATCAGTTATTAACACAGATCCATATCCGTACAAAACCATTTTTTCCGGGTCGGGACTGGGTTCAAATCTCGGGTTCGAGAAATATGCCCACCCCTACTCTTTTTCCTATTATTTTTTCTTATCTTTTTATGTTCCTTTGGTTGCGACTACCTCAAATTTAGATATTTTACCCACTAAACCCCTGAAGAAGAGAAGAACTTTGTTTAGGGTTTTGTGGGTAAAATCTCTAATACAAGGGTTTTAAACAATGTATTGCCCATCTTACAAAGCAGTACCTTGAACTTTTTGTCGATGAATGTGAATGAATCAGTGTATTGCTCCGCAAGATGGGTAGAGACACACACACATAAACAAAAAAAGCATAGGCATGCTTCGTAATTGTCGCTACTTACCGGTGTTAAATAAGTTTAAAATAGTGGGTCAATTAGCTACCTAAGTTGAATTTAAATGACGATTTTGTAACTGAAAAGATATTAGATTTGTATATTTTGGTAAATTATTGACTCATTTTACATAAAATAACATTATTAAATTTTATATATACATTCAAAAATATTGTTGTTTAAATTTCGCGCGTAATATTATATTATATGACGTAGATTTTGGAGTTTCATCCGACAGATGATAGCCAACCATGATATTCAAATCCGTTGTCAATTACCATGCTTATTCTATTAATGAATATGATTTTTCATTAACCAACAATGTTATATTTCACTTTTTTTTTTGTCAAACTGTTTCATCTTTCATGTATTTAATCTTATTTAATAAAATATATTTTAATAGCTTTTTTCTCGTAAATTTGTTATGAAAAAAATGTTAGAAAAAATAAATAGAATGCTAAATATAGCATATCATTATTTTAAAACTCACAAATAATTGTTTTTTTTATGGAAATTTTCGAAATTTTAAGTTGATCGAAATATTAGGTTTCCTTTATTATTTGTTGACTAAAATGAAAAATTTATTTGCGTTGAATTTAGATATGAAAGTTTGAATAAATGAAAAGAAGACTCCACATATAAAATTATAAATAGATCGTTAACAAATATTTTCAGAGTCAATTCACTATCAATACCCAATTGATGAACAACAGTGACAAACTTCTGATGGAGCTTTTGTGACTAAACAACACGAGGCTTCTTCTTAGTATATGACTCATTGCCATCTTCTTTTTTTTCCACCTATCATCTTTATCACCACTGTCATTAACTTTTTCTTTTCGTTTTCTGATGACGCTTGAGACGAGATGAGATTTATAAGGGGGACCATATTGATCTGGTTAACAAAGAAATATATCTTTCTTGCCAATCAATTTCCCCCTTCTGAATCTAAATTCGCCCCAAGCGTTAGTAGAAAACTAAAAGGTAAAACCAATGGCAGTGGTGATGAAGATGACAGTGATAAAGAAGAGGAATATGGTAATGGAAGAAAATATGATGGTGATAAGTCATATACTGGGAAGAAGTCACGTGTTATTTGAGTATAGTTGTATATGTAAATGAATATAGTGAACAATATATTTTCTTCTATATTATGTAAATAAACCATCTAGTTTATGGTAAAAATATATGGATGATAATGTATAATTAGTTTGGACTTTGGATATCACATTTTCTTTTGTTTCTGAAAAAAGTTTAAAGACATTCCTTAGTACATGGTATAAAATAAACGCGAAAGCAGTCACCGACGCGTTCTAAATGCGTTGCGTCAGGTCAAAGCTAAAGCCCAACGTTCTATGGACGCTAAACGAATTTCCCAACAGATTAATGCTCCCTATAAAAACCCCCAAATCCCTAACCTCCTTCCTATAAACGCTCGCAATTCTCTCATTTCTCAATCATCAGATTAATCTCATTCTATTTCACCGAGAAACAAATTTCCAAATTCGTTTGAATTGAGGCCAGAAATTTCGGTCACAATCTCCTTTGATTCGACTGCGAGGATCAAAAGAAGAAAGTTATATTCTATACTACTCTGTTTCCTTCCTTTTCTATCTGATCGAGTCATGGGTACTTCTCAGAGTCGGGAAGATCGGATCAGCGGATCGGAATCGGACTCCGATTCGGAGTACTATGAAGAAGATGAGGATCAATACGACGACGCAGATGACTCGAAGAAGCAAGGATCGTCGTCTGCTTCTGGACCAAACCTCGATTCTTCATCTTCTTCAGGGCCATCTGATTCCCCGTCTCTCGATATTGAGCAGAAGCTGAGAGCCTTAAAGTTGAAATACCCGTCTTCCGAAGCGCCCAAGATGAGAAACGGGGTAAAGCTTTACCGGCACATCGGTGGAAACACACCGAAAGCGAAATGGATCATTACTGATAAACTCACAGCATATAAGTTCGTCAAAACCTCGACTGTGGACGGAGAGGATGTTGATGATTATGATGATGGTGAAGAATCACGTGATGGAGGTGAGTCCTCGTGGTTTCTTGGGGTTGGATCTAAGGTTAGAGCTAGGGTTTCGACGGATATGCAGTTGAAAATGTTTGGAGACCAACGTAGGGTTGACTTTGTGAGTAATGGAGTTTGGGCTTTGAAGTTCTCGACGGATGAGGATTATAGGAAGTTCGTTACTAGGTTCCAGGACTATTTGTTTGAGAACGTGTATAAGATCAAGGCATCGGAAGATAGTAAGGTCAAAGTTTATGGGAAAGATTTCATTGGGTGGGCTAATCCAGAAGCTGCTGATGATTCTATGTGGGAGGATGCTGAAGGTCCACCACAGGAAGAGGAACTTGAGGCCAAGAAAAACACGGATTTGACTGAAGAATTCGAAGAGGTGGCTAATGGTGGAGTGCAGAGTTTGACCTTAGGAGCTTTGGATAATTCATTCTTGGTGAATGACTTAGGTGTTCAGGTTTATAGGAATATGGAGCGTGGGATTCATGGGAAAGGTGTATGCGTGAGATTTGATACTGGGAACTCAAAGTTCGGATCGGGTTCAAGCCAATCAACACCAAGCAAGGCGCTTTTGATGAGAGCAGAGACTAATATGATGCTGATGAGTCCAGCTAAACAAGGAAAACCTCATTCGAGTGGTGTTAAACAGCTTGACATAGAGACGGGAAAGATTGTTACAGAATGGAAATTTGAGAAAGACGGGACTGATATCACAATGAGAGATATAACAAACGATACAAAAGGGTCGCAGTTAGATCCTTCAGAATCAACGTTTTTGGGATTAGATGATAATAGGCTGTGTCAATGGGACATGAGGGATAGGAGAGGTATAGTGCAGAACATGGAATCACCCATCTTGGAATGGACTCAAGGACATCAGTTCTCTAGAGGAACAAATTTCCAGTGCTTTGCAACTACTGGAGATGGATCAATTGTTGTGGGATCGCTTGATGGAAAGATAAGGTTGTACTCAAAGACCTCAATGAGGATGGCAAAGACCGCATTCCCAGGACTCGGTTCACCGATAACACATGTGGATGTTTCTTATGATGGGAAATGGATTCTGGGCACAACAGATACATACTTGGTTCTTATATGCACCCTTTTCACAGATAAAGATGGTCGTACAAAAACAGGTTTTAGCGGAAGAATGGGAAACAAGATACCAGCTCCGAGGCTGCTGAAGCTAACACCGCTAGATTCACACTTGGCAGGAAAAGATAATAGGTTTCACGGCGGTCACTTCTCATGGGTAAGTTTCACTTCACACATTGTTACTGTCTTTATCTGATTCTTGATTTTTTAAAAGTCAAATCTCATAGTTTTTTGTTGTATGTAATTTGCAGGTAACGGAGAGCGGGAATCAAGAGAGGCACATTGTAGCGACGGTGGGGAAATTCAGTGTGATATGGGAGTTGGAGCGGGTGAAGAACAGTGGGCACGAGTGTTATAGGAACCAGCAAGGACTCAAGAGCTGTTACTGCTACAAGATCTTGTTGAAGGATGAATCGATTGTTGAGAGCCGATTCATGAACGATAAATTCTCCTTCACCGGTGACAAATCTCCAGAAGCTCCGCTTGTTGTTGCCACTCCTTTGAAAGTCAGTTCCATCAGTCTCTCTAGTGGTAAACGACTGTAATAAACACCACTCATGAAGAAACAGCTCCTTGTACCTAAACTTTGCCACTTTGTTTTTTTGTAATGAAATTGATTTTTGCGTTTTGGCTTCTTGTCGTCGTGTGAATGTTTTTGGTTGAATGACATTTGGCTTTTGCTCAACTTGTTGCAGCTAACAAAATGTGAGTTTTGAGTCATAATTTTTCAAACATATCGTGACTAAAATACATCTTTTCAACATAGTTCTCGAACAAGTAACCGATACACATGAAATTTCTAAATTTCTATTAACAAGCAACTACACAAAGCTAAAGTGACTTCACAGGGTCTCCTTTGATTGTTGGAATCATTGTCTCTTCGTAGCCTGTAACTTGTAAAAAAAGTGTCGAATTCACAACAAGAACGAATGTGAACGAATCTATCATTACTATAACTAGATTATAGATAATTTTTCGGAAACTGAGAATTTAGACAGTGGACTAGGCTTGGACGCTCTGGTACAATTTCATAGAGCCTAGAAATAATTTCATCATCCCATTGTCTGCAAAACAAAAATTGTGTAAAGAGAAATTCCAAACAAACCAAGTAAAGTCGGTAGTTCGATAACGTTACCCTTTTCTCTCTACTTCATCAATTACTTCATCAACTATCTCAATGTAGAGCTTCTTCTCGTCATCATTTTGGATGTATCTTCTCACTTCATTCAGCAAGTTAGGCAACTCCTGGCGACTACTTGAAGAAGACGATGCACCAGTTTCACAGGCTCTACATACAGAATCATGAAAAGCTTTGAGTTAGACCCACAATCTCATCATTCAAAGATCTAAAACAACGTATATAAAAAAACAAAACCTCAAATAAAACAGAACATTGATAAAGAAACAAGACCTTTTTTTCGGTAATTCGGTTCTTACATAATAGATAATAGAGTATGTAGATAGAAAAAAAATCGGAAGTCCTCAACTTAACATTATAAAGATATAGTATTCAAATGATTTTGAGTATCCAAAAGTAACATGAAAATGATTTGTTTAAGAGAAAATCTAAAAAATAATATGAAATTGATAGTTAAGTTATCAATTAATATATTTTTTGTACAAAATCATTCATCAAATTTTGATAATCGAGTTTTTTTAATCATATCCCTTTCAATTGATGATATAGCTATACCATTCAATATTTTTTTTGATATAGTCTATCGTAAGTAATTTGAGATAAACATAAATTACCACTTAGTAACTAATATTTGAAAGTGAATACATGTCATAGTTGAGAAAATGTTCAATGAAGAGAAAGCAAAAAAGAGAAAGAAGTTAAATCCTATTAAATTTGAAATTATTTTGAGAAATTCTAATCGCATATGTTAAATGGATTTTACCAAATACTATTAGTTGAGATTGTATTTAGAATCATTGATTTTATCTATCAATTATCTCTCCAATAATTTCAAATTAGTTTTGACGTAATTTAATATAAAATCCTAGTTTTCCAATAAGATAGGATTTGAAAGAATTTGTAAAAATTATTAATCTAATAACATTAGATTTTAAAATAACTTTTACAAATGTTAAATCCAATAAGCTAAGATTTAGAAATTTTTTAAAATCATCTCAAATCCATGATTCAAAATACCTCATTTTTGAGAATTTTGAATTATTTTGAGAAATCTTAATCGCAAAGATTTTAAAATGATTTTACCAAATACAGAAAGGAAAACTGAATGAAATAAAAAAAATTAATTTAATGATATATCTTAATTAGGTATGACCACAATTTTTTTTTTTTTTTTTTTGTATTCATCAAATAATTTTTATTTAAAGATGGGATGAATTTGGATGAATTTGATCGATGGAACAACAAATACGGAAACAAAAGAACAAACTGTCAAAAATTTGACCCATCGAACAACGAAAGCGAAAATAAAAGAATAAATTACCAATTTTCATCACCAGCGTAATCATGTATCTCACTAAACCTTACTTTGAGAATTAGGATTTTGGCTTAGAAGTGAGCTCTAAGGTTAAAAATAAGAGTTGATTCTAACATTGAAAATAAGATGCACGATGCTAATTATAATTTTATAAATAATTAAAAGAAATGATAAAAAAAAAACTGATATTTATCAACAATAGAAATATATCAACTAATAATAAATATCCGATATTTATCAAAAAAATATAAAATTATCGTAATTTAAAACTACAAACTATCTAGGATTGAGCTTCTAAAATCACTCACTTTCTTAATTATCTCAAAATAGAATCCAAATAGCAAAATGTTGAACATCAAACAATAGTAAAATAGAATCCAAATAGCAAAATATCTTAATTTATTTTGTTTATATGAACATCAAACAATAGTAAAATAAGAAAACCCTCAAAAACAATCAAAGCCACGAGAGGCAGATACTTTCTTCTTGGGAGATGAGAATGATGATGTCGGAACTTCCATAGGATTTATTAGAAGAGATACTATGTCGCATTCCGGCCATGTATTTGAGACGGTTACGATACACTTGCAAACGGTGAAACCGTTTACTAAACGATATCAGATTCACAAGGCGCAGAGCAGTTTCAGGTTCTCATGTTGAGGAAGGAATACATGATTTTTTCGATCAGCAACGTCAATCTCCATCACGAAACTCCATCTATAACGGTAACAGGCTTGCTTACCATGAAGGACTCGCATTGTAATTTAGCCGAAATCAATATAACTCGAGTCTTTCACTGCCATGGCTTGTTGTTATGTACCTTGAGAGACGACACTAGAATCGTAGTATGTAACCCTTGTACTGGTCAAACCAAGTGGATCCAGCACATAAATTGTTACATGCAAAAGCAAGACTGTTGGAGGTGGGTTTAGCATCCCCGACCCAAATCAAAGAAGAATAGGAATTAACTCGGATACCCGGCCTCAGCAGCGATCCGATCTCTTCGCCTTGTGTAACGCCCCGCAGTTCGAATACCCGGCCTCAGCAGCGATCCGATCAGTAGTGAAGAATTGACTTCAGCAGACAGAACATGAAGTGACATCCTGTCATGTCACGCATTTTGCCCTGACAAGATAGGCCGAAAACATTTTTCGGAAATAATGTTCTGCACGTGGCCTGCCTCATCAGAACTAAAAGGAAGCCTATCCTCGGACTAGACCAAGCTACAAGTCAACTTAAGAGATTTCCAGTCTGCTATAAATAGCCTCTATTTTGAGTAGGTAAAGACATTGAATTCTAGAGAGAACAAAGATAATAGGAAGAACAGTTCGGTAACTTAGATCGAGTTTAACATCTCTAACGATCCATCGATAGGTGTTAGGCTTCGCTCTTCGTCTTACCACTTTTCTTGTAACCGACTTCTCAATCTCTTATGAACAACGACCTCGCTTATTAAATAAAACAAACAGTTATCTCATAATCATCTCGTCTCGCATAATCTTATTAACGAACTTGGTTCATTAACAAGAGTTCCGACCCTCAAACCCTATTTATTTACAAAGTCACGCCTCGCTCCATTCATCTTCATCTCGCTCCACTCACTTTCGCCTCACAAATAATAAGATCTCGATCCAAAATAACGTGTGTACGATCCGGTTCGCACAAAGACTACACTCTTGGCTACGGCAATAACAATAGCTACAAAATCTTGTGCTATAGGAGTCACGCTGAAAAATGAGAATTCGAAATTTATGAGATTAACTCTAAATCTAATTTATGGAGGACTCTTGAAGTCACTCCTTAATGCAACTTACTGTATATTACTTACGGCGTGTCGTTGAAGGGAAAGACTTATTTTTTGGCTGTAGAAAATAAACGACTGGGCGTGTTCTTAGTCAGATTCGATCTGTGTCTTCCCTTTAAGTTTTCTCATAAGAGAAATGTGGCTCTATCCGTTGTTAGAGAAGAGAAACTTTGGAGCAAGTTTCATAGAACAGCATTACATCAAAGACTGAGATATGGGTAACAAATAAGATTCATCATGAGGCCAAAGTGGTGTCGTGGAGCAAGTTCTTAACTGTGGATTGCCCTCAATTTGATTTTTGCTACAAGTTTACTTTTCTGGTCGTCGAGGATAAGAAAGTCGTCGTGTGTTGTGAGGACATTTTAACTGACATATTAAACTTCGCCGACAAAGAGATGGTCTACATTATTGGGGAGGATAATAAAGTCACACAAGTGAATGTTGGAGCATATCCATTTGGAAGATCTACAATCGGATCATGTAGCTCAGCTCTTCTCAACTATGCTCCAAGTTTGGTTCAAACCGAACAAGGTGGAGGCAAAATAAAAAGAGATGACTAAATACAACTTTCTCTGCTCTTTTTTTAACTTTTATCTTGGTGATCATGTCCTTTGAATATCTTCTAAGATTTTTTTTCATTGTGGTGTTATCAGATGTTTCAAATTGCTTCCTTAAGTTTTACTGTCAAGACTCTTTTTGGAGCCAAAAGGAGACTTAGTCTGGCTCCCTCCTTTACCATTCCATTACCGTCAATATATATAAAGGTTAATAAGAACGCTGCTTAGGTCAGCCATTAAGTGAGATCAAGAGCAGGGTAAACAGCTTCAGGTTATAGATTATCGTCTACTCTGTTATAGGCAACAAGGATAGATGTTGAAACAGAGTAGCTCTTGCTCTAAATTGTTCATCATTTTCTTGTTCCAGTTTTGGTCGTGTCATGATGTTTGCTATACAAGTTTGTAAATATTTATTCTTTTGATCACTAATTAACATTTATAAAAAGATAATGAATGATAAAACTCATTTCAGTGTGTTTATTTTTTTATTACTTGTAATGAGTTCTAGTGAGCTAAATTTTAATAATGTACTTATTATGTTATAACTAAATTGAATTTTGGTAGAGGTCAATATATTTTTGGATGGGGTCAATTAAAATTATTTAACAAAAAAATGTTTAAATAAATTCATTGGTGTAAAGATTTGTGTATGACATCTGGCTTTTGCAAGTATAATAAGTAACACTACCACATGTTGAATATCGTTTTGAACAGCTAAAGTTAGAGCTTAAAATCGGACTTTTAAGTAAAAAAAAAAAACTATCAGATAGAAAACCATACAAAGAGGAATCTGCATTTACAGAGAGACTTGAATATTGTTTTATACAGCACATGACAACACAAGAAACCTCAATTTCGGTTTTTGTTTTTTTAATATGTCGAAGAGAATATGCAGTCTAATGTCCAACTGGATTCGATCAATACAAAACTAAAAAAAGAAACAAATCTATAACCTTTCTTTCTTTCTTTTTTTTACCTCCAACTCTAATCTTTAAGATAATCAAGTGGTGAATAAATTCTTCACCAGCTAAAGGGTGTTGTTGTTGGAGAAGTGGAAACATGTTCCGTATCTGTTATGCTTTGAACTCTATTCATCATCATCCTCTGAATCTGCCATTGGCGACAACAAACAAAAGATAAAATGATTACTAATAGATCCAACAATGATAATAGTAAAGAGTTAAAAAAACAAAACCAAGCTTAAACAAAGAAAGACTTACCGGATCGTATGTCTTCTCCGACTTGTCCTCTGTTTTTAAGCAGTCTTACAATCATGGCGCAGATGAGATACCACCAATATATGTGGAACACAAGAAGCATAAGCAACATTGTGTTGAAGGAATAGTACATGAACGTGCCTTCCGTTGATGTCATATCCAAATAATCCAGAAGTTCAATGCTTTTATTTTAGTTTACCCCCCAAAAACAAAAAAGTGTCAACGTCAGATCAAATCATTTCTACAATGAATAATGAAGAGTTAAAAGATAAAGCAAGTGTACCTCGTGGCCCAGATAATCCAAAATGGGAAGTATATCAACCGTAGCAATAGCCAAGAGAGAGAAAAAAGTGTAAAACCCACACTTGCTCCAAATTCTTTTCCAGAGTATTTGGATATTTTAGCCGCTTCCATAAACACATCACTCGCATCATGAAGTGCTAAGATTATTGCTCCAATTCGGAAAAAACTGTACAAGAAACCAAAATCAGTTCTCCTATAGCTTTTTAACCTTTTTAGGTTTAATTGCTAGTGATTCATCAAACATCCCAGTCAAAAGTCAGATACTTGTCGAGTCATAAAAGCTCTTTACATCTTTAACTTACCTGGTTAAGTAGGAGTAGCCAATCAGGAGGATTGTGATTACATGGTGAGACATCATTACAGCAAAATCTTTTCTTCTCGTCTCCCACGCAAGCAACGCAGCAACACCATACACATAGAACCCGCACTGACACATATAGTATAGCTTTATTGGAAGCCTACAACACACAATATACAAACATAACGTCGTTATGCCATGTCAAAGAAACGAGTTCCACAGCCACAGTGCATACATCTAAATCGAGAAATTCAAGGCAACTAGTGAAAATGAAACGTGGATTTTGATAACTCACTTCAATTCTTGATTAGGCCAACCGTCAAAGTAGAGTTTTACATCTCTGGCCCAGGGCTCGTGATATATGACTTTGAGAACGAATATGTCAGAACCACCGTAATACAACAGTTTCCACAATGACTCCTTGCATTTCACGATCTTGGCTCGAGTAGCATCATTCATTTTAATCGGCGCAGAACCGGTCCTCAAAAGCCATACAGCTATTCTCTGGGAAAAAAACATAGAACAGAGAAAAACGAATGGGACATTTAATCAAAATCTGCTACTTCTTGCTGCGTTTTCATTGTCCATAGTTTACGTTATATCGGAAGTGTATATCAAAAGCCAGAGAAAACATATATCCGACATGTTCCCGATTATATTCCCGGCATCAAGAATATGAATCATCAGGTATACAAACGCGAATTCGTAACTGCTCTCAGCTAACAAGGCATAAAACAAAGCTTCCGCAATCAAAATAAAAAGAAACGGAGATTCTTACTTACTTGAAAGACGAATCTATCGAGGACGAGCCTCAGAAAGAAGAATCCGATGGCGAAATAGACTGCAATTTGGAAATGCCAGGCCGCAATTGACGGTTCAAGATTCTTTACGCCGGCGTCTCCGCCGCGTGACGATACTGATTCCATGTCCCGGAGTCAAAATCCGCCGAAGAGACGTCTTTCACTGAGAAATCATCCAACAGAACAATCAAAATCTTCCCGTCGGAAAAGAACACCAACTCCGCCGGAAAACCGCCGAATTGATAGCGAATGGCGGAATCGGAGGGAGAAATCGATGAGAATTTTGGTCACCTATTTGGAGGAAAAGAGATTCGCTGCACGTTTTAACCCTCGGGTTCCTGAAAGCGAGCGACAGATGGAATTGTCGAGGTTGGGAATTGGGATCTCGCAAACTTCTTTTTGATTTTTTTTTTTATCAATCAGCAGAACAAAGTCATCATTGTTATTCTTTTTTCGTTTTATTTTTAATTTATATGCAAATACAAGTCCTTGCTTCTTCTTTTTTCTTTGCTTTTAAAACACGCGCACTTCGTGAGCTTCTCGAATGGATTTAGAGTTAATTAATTATGGGATTATATTATTTCTATTTTATAACTAACGATTTTCAACAAATGTTCACGCTTTACGAATAAAATGATACTCAATTTCCAAACTTATAAAGTAATTCAGCTAAACCAGCAACAGCATAATTATAACACACTTAGAATTTACGGTAGGGATCCTTAGGGAAAAAAGCAGCAGCATGATCGATCAAGTGTGAGCAATGATCACGTCCCTTAGCTTCCACTTTTGATTTTTTTTTATTATTTAGCATTATAATCATCTTATTAATTGAAAGTTAATCTTCACCAAAATGAATCTTAGACCTGAAATTACCGTAATCCCATTAATGAAACACTACTAACTGTCACCGAATGCCATTGTCTAATTTTTGTAATTTTTAAAATAACATAAGTTTACGATATATATACATACGTACGTATCAGACCTAATTAGAGATTATGTGTTGATATGAGATTTTTAACAAGTCTATAAAATATAGAGAAAAGAGGGTTGGGAATTTGTTTTATTGATTCGAAAAAATAATTATTACAAAAGTTCGATAGCTCAATGATTATAGAACTACGAAGGTCGAAATAGAAATAAAGAAATAAATGGAATGGAATTAGTCTAACCTCTTCCCTTAGTTTCTTGTATCCTCCTTTGATAAGTGGATACCCTAATTAAACATTCTTTAGGTTGGTGTTTTACGAGCTGGGCCATATCTAGCAGATAAGAAAGATTTTATTATTTCTTAGGGTCTTATTTATTTAGCCTCCAAAATCTTCTATTTTCTTCTAGGGTTTTACTTCCTTCCTATGATCAACACCATACTTCACGATGAACTTGTTGTAAACGGGCGATTCATTTTCATGACCTGAGCTATGCTGAGGGTATGAAGCCCACCACCAACAACATCTCCCTTCTCTTGAGTTCGGCGAAGCAGTATCGTTGAAATTTGATGAATTATGCATAACGATTTCTTGCTCGACATGGATCATTGAATCAACGAATAGAATGTTATGTCGGGGCGAGGTTGTTAACTAGTCATGAGTTGCTAGGAAGAACTACACTTGTCGAAGCCTTTGGCGAGGAATTCCAATCATTACAAGGAATGCGAAAAGTCTATTTGGACGCATGAGGCCAATAGTCGATAATTTTATATTTCCTCGATTTATGCGATCATTTTCTTATAAATTTGGACTCAAACGTGTTGTTCCTCGCCATAATCTCGAAAACGAGAAATTTTTTACTTTTTCGCTCTCTTTTTTAACTAATTTCTTTTGGTCTCTTTTTTAATAAAATTTTATTAATTTTATTCGAACTTTCCAACAGAAGTTCTGCGATTTGTTTGAAATTTTTTCAATCGGGAGTTTCTCTCAAGCTCCAAAACGCCAACCTTAATAAAATGAACCTTGGTTCGAGCGGTGCTCACAGGTTTGTTACTAAGAAGGTCTTAATGAGCTGCAACAACTCGAAAATTAGGGATGAATATGTTTTCAAAGAATTGGACTGCAGAGAGGAACATAAATGTCGAGATGAGGTCGGAACCAGTTGTTTAAGACTAGGAGCTGATGTCCCTTAACGAGAAGAAATTCTTGATGATTCGATTCTACAACTCGTTCTTCCCAAGGAAGAGGTTAAGGAAGAGAACTCTGACCTCGGTGCCACGTTATTTCTAGGGAAAAACACTCAAAAGTCTACCTTCAATAAATAATAATAAATCGGTAGATAAGATGCTAAAGAAGTAGATATACACTTATGAGCTAGTCATCAGGTCCTCTTCGAGCGGGGAGCATCCCTTGACTCCACATCCGGGTTTGATATGCCTTTATGAGACGTTATTCTCATGGAGCAAGCTCCGGTTCAATACTTCTTCATTTTTGCTTCAAATCGTCTAAAGTCTTCTCCAAATGCTCTATCTCGTGAGATCACCTGTTTATCCTGCTTAATAGTACATAAAAGGTTCCAAAACCGTATAGAATGTGCTTGTAAAACCGGTCAAAATATCAATACATTAGTAGTTTTCATATTAGATCTAGGGTTTTCAAAAGGGTTTTAAATGGATCATTAATAGGGTTTTCATCTATGGAAAAAGCCATGAGATTCTTCATTATAGATTGTGTTTAACACTTATAATTGACGTAATTAACCACGTCTGGATAATCAAGGTCGATTTCTCTATCCTAGTGGGATTGAAAGAAACCCAAAAATTCTGTAGTGAGCAAGGTGCGTTCTGTGTCATAACCAATGCTTGTTCAGACACCTTGTGAACAAATCTAACTTGCTTGTTTAATGCTTGTTTATCTTCAGCGACAATCCAAAGAAACTTGAGATTTAGGGTTTTAGACAAACTCAATTCGTTAATACATCCTTAGAGTTTTGAAAGTATAACGTGCTTAAAGTTTAAGAAGTCACCTAATAAACCGTGATCCATTGTTTTCCATTGAATTTCCTTAGATCTAATGCTTTTTAGTCTTGCATAAAACCACCTCAATCAATTAGCTTAGTCACTAGATATTCATTAATACATCATCATTGCATTAATCCAAATTGGCCTTAACTCTCTGTGGGATCGATAACCCAAGTACTATGATTGTACACTGGGCACTTGCACTCATATTTAGGTGAATTAGTTCACACATCAAGTATGGATTTCTTTAGGATTAGAAAAATTTGCATTAGGATAGTTTTCCTTAGGGAGTTCTAGTTCTTCTTGTATTACAGATCGAATATCAGAACTCTATGTCTTATAGAAATAGATTACAATCAAGATGAGCCACGGCAAGGAGGTGGATGATCAATTTAGAGAAGAAGGCGAAAACCTAAGTCGACCGACTCTAACTCGGAGTCAACCGACTCGAAGTTCGTTCTAGGAAGAAGAAACATAGAAAGAAGCGAACGAATAAGCGACGAATGAAGAAACCCCAAGTCGACCGACTACATCTCACGGTCGGCCGACCAGAGGATAATTTTAGAAGGAAGGATCAAAAGAAGGTGAATGTACTATTTCTGTGGAGAACCATACCCATGATGAAATGATGAAGACTATTGTACACTTTAAGGAAACGATGGCGGAGCACTGGATCAACAATCAATCTAAAGAGATGAGCCCACCAACACCAAATTCAATTCAAAACCCTTTAAAATAAGAGGGGAAGGAAGAGAAGAGAATCACAACTAAATGCGAATCTAACAAGTTTTACTCTAAAAGCATTGAAGGAAAAATGATCAACTCAAAGGCGAAAAGACTGACCCGACCGATCTATACGATCAATCACGACCGACCTTTCAAGAGTCGTTTGACCTGGCATACGAAACATGGCCCGACGAGCTATCGAGTCAAAAACGAAGGACGACAGGGACAATCCAGCCAAGATGGTGATGATACCTATTTAGGTATTAAAGATGGAAGTCATGGAGGAGGTTTTGATGAGGAAGAAAGGTATGAACCGGATGCCATACAAATTGCATTGAAAATAGAAGGGTTTAAGATAAAAGCCGAAACTATCCAAGACTTATTCAAACGGCAACCCTATGAAGAGGTAAAAAGCAATCAATTCGGACATCTGGAGAAATTCGAAGAGGCACTTAAACATGCAGCCAATGAATGAAACCACACACAATAAGCTATGCCTAAAGCTTTTCAAATACTCACTTGATGGAGGAGCTTTACTATGGTACAAGAGGCTTGCACCGGGAAAAATTGCAACATGGTACGATGCAAGGAAGCTGTTAATTGATGAATTATTGACAGAACCACGAAGGCGCATCACAGAGTTCAGCCAATCAGACATTGAAACTTTCAATGAAGCATGGAGAAGGCATAGAGACCACTTAAGTAATTGCTCACATCGTTTTAACCCGAAAGAAATCATTTCAATCTTCTACAAATGTCTAAGATGGGTGAATCAAGTCATACTGGACACCATGAGCCGTGAGAATTTCGAAACTTTGTCTCCCAAGGACGAAATGGGAATCATCGAGAAATACGCAAGAAACGAAAGTGTTAATTACCAAGGAGACATTCAAGTAAGGAGATCTCTAGAAGAATTATTAAGGCAAACAAAAGAGATTAAAGAGATAAAACTCCAGACACTTGAAATCTCTAAACACGATGAAGCAGAAGAAGATATGCTCAATCTAAGGAGTTCCCAAGGATGATCAAACTCATGAACTTTTAAAAACGAAGCCAAAGATATGATGCATACCTTATGGAGATCCAACAAGAAGGATACAATAAATGAATGGTCACGTGTGACCCTGTGAAAAGAAGCAAAAAAGAGAAGGTATTTGTTGAAGAGTCCGAGGATTCAGTTCAACAACCAACCAAGGAAGGAAAGGAGAAAGAAGTGTTACATATTCAAGAGGAACCAACCAAGGAAGTGTTACTTCAAGACACATAAGGGGCATTAGAATGATCGAAGTTATTCAAAATCCCAGATTCGCAAGCAACCAAGAAGCTAAGATTTCTCTAAAAATCTAATGGAGACATTCAATCAAGATGTCGTCGACCGACCCACATGAGGAGACGATCGAACTGACCAAGGTCTCCCTTATTTTCAGTTTTGCGAGGACATGTGGCGTTAAGATATACTCTTTTAACTATTTTAAATCTTTTTCACACTTCTCCTCCCATTTGGATTCTTTGTTGCCACGTAACAACTAATAGAATGGAAGACACTTTTCAGCGGATCTTGAAGTAAAATGATTGAGCGCGGAAATTCGGATTGTGAGTAGTTGGAATTTGCGTTTTTTTTTTCGAGAAGGGAGGTCGATGATAGCTTCGATTTTACTCAAGTTAGCTTAGATTCCTCACTGTAACAATGTGATGAGGAAAAATACGTGTCCCAAACTATGGGATCGATCCAGAGACTAAGAAAATCATAGAGCTTGAAGAAAAAAATGATTTTGAAGATCCAGAAGGCGAGTCGTTCGACCTTGAGAAATGCGTCGACCGACCCGAGCAGATTTTTGATGAGCAGCATAAAAGCTATGGAAAGCCCCACAACAAGATTGATTTATTTAAAAATGACATGAACACTCACTTAAAGCATTTGGATACTCAAGTAGCCCACAACTCAAAAGTTTTGTAGAGACAATATGATGTTTTTCCAAGTGAAATTGATCCAAACTCCAAGACATGTGACAAAGAGCTCAATACAAAGGAGACTGAAGTGACTAGAAGAAGATCATGTGTTGAGGAATTACTGGAGTTTGAGGAAGAAGAAAAGGATTCGTTATAGAAGGAACAGTCGACCGACCACTCAGTATAGTCGGCCAATTTGCAGCCATTCAACCGACGAGAAGTTTAAGTCGATTGACTGAAGGAACCATGAACGAAGAACGGTGAATTTTCTCAACCAAATTCTTATTAACGTGTCTACATAGACATACCCCCTATCTCGGAGCTGTTAAGATAAGAAATTATCTAAATCTGAAGATAAGTCGAACAATATCGGTTACCGAATTTTGGGATTTACCGTGTGTGAAAATTATTGTCGACAAAGTATTTTTTGATGAGGCTAGTTTCCATGGTGCCTTGGATTTTATTTTCATGAAGTGTACTGCGGTTATTAGGAGCAGAATACCGGAGAAGTTCGAAGGTCCGAGAAGCTTTGTGCTGAGTTGCATAATTGGCCATAAGACGATTCATTATGAAGTATCAGCAACCAAAATCGAGGAGGAGAAAGTGTTTGATCCTGGAGAAGAAGAAAAGGTGATAGTTCAAGCTAATTTTACTGCAATATCTAAGGATTCAGTACTGCTTTAAAGCATAGAGCTCCAAACATCACACTACAGCCACCTCCACTATTGCTAGGAATTCGATGTTTCTCCATTGGCGTGACCACAAGAATATTTGAAGTCCTTCCCATGCATACATCCCACCCTGGTGTTATTCCTACATTCCTTGGTAGATCTCCTGTGCGCGATACATAGAAACCACCATAGATAAGACAAATTTGGCCGAGAGAAGATTCTGAACGAAGCATAACTGCTGATAAAGAGCTAAAAGAGACGATGGAAGAAGTTGCAATAATAAGGTATGCTGAAGAGCCTGCGATGCTGATAGAAATTGGAAGAAAACCTAATCGAAAAGACGAGTCGGCTGAACCATGTCTAGTGGACCGACGCCAAGAACCGCCAGGCTGATACTCAGCATTAGCGATCATCAAAAGTGATAATTTGCAACCAAATATCCTATGCAAGTCACCCAAATCTATCAAAGAAGCAGCTAGACCTAGTAGTTGTCACAGGAAGAAGGCATCAAACAACACATTTCAACAACATTCCAAAAGAAGTAGGTGTTCACCTCATAAGCTTAATTCAAATTTATCTACCCTTGTTGATGAAGCTGAAGGATTCTTAGTAACGCCCAATGATAAAGCTCACCCTGAAGCTGGAGTCACAATCCTCATTGTTGCAAACATTCATGCTCGTGGAGATACCTTGTTTGTGTACTCCAATGGACCAAGACCACCTTGACATGTCTAATCCATCCATAGACAAGCTAATGACTATAAATAAGCGCTTAATGGGAGGCAACTCATTGGTAAACTTGTCCATAGGTTTATTTTCATACTTTTTCTCTTAATTTAGGGTTTTTCAAAAAAAAAAAAATGTATGTATGAACAGTACTCGAGTCAACCGACCCTGTAGCATAATTGATCGATCCATATGCCAGACGAGCTCAGAATGGACAGAAATTCCCATAATTTTAAATCTTCATATCTACCTCAATTTTTCATGGAATTCAAATTTTTTTAGGTTATTTCAGGTGTCTGTCCATTTACATCCTTGGTTTATCCATAACTGATCTGGTATGTATCCGGACTTTGCTTGTTAGTGTGTTGTTTTAAAGTTTCATCATCTTTCTTTCTTTGTACACTGAGACGGTGTAATTTAAGTCTAAGGGTGGATGTACATCCGTTACTGATGAAATTTTACTTGTTTTTATTGAGTCAAAACCGTTTTAGGAAACAATGATTATATTCAGGACACAAACCACATTAGCATGATTTCAATAACCATCATTGCAGGACTCAATTTAAGTCGATGACTAATGAAGAACCTGAGAGCAGACCAGCCTACCAAGGATCTCATGTTTCACAATGATTAAAATCCATGTAAGTCTGAGCTACTAAACTTTCTCATTATAGGATGTCAGTCCTCGTTTAATGCAACTATAAGATTTTCCATATAGTTTTAGTTTCCAGCTCTCCCTTTAGACAATTCTTATAAATTGAATTTGTGCTTAACCTAGTGATGAGGTAGAAGAAATTTTTCCATGATACCATCTATTCATATTTAGAACCTCGGGTATAGAAATCTCATTAGTTGATGTACCCTGAGAACCTTGGTAAAAGGTGCGGCTAGGAAAATTTCTCGTGATGCCACTATACGCCTAAGCCTTGAGAATTTCAAAGAAAAAGAAAAGAAAAGTAACTAAATGAATTAGTATGGGGGAGAAGAAAAAAACTTTAGTTTAAGGATTTTCTTATCTTGGCATTGAAAAGGGAAATAATTTTTTCTTTGGGCACTACTTATAATGTAGAGATTGCGATGAGAGACATTTGGATGATTGATTTGGGGAATTATGGTGTGAATTTGGGAAAGTTGCTAAGCTTAGGGGAAGTACATGGCAGTCTTGACTTGATTGAAGACTGTTTTGTATGGATTAAGTATACAAGACTGATGTGGTGTTCTTATGAGTTTCCAGTGTTCTTAACACTTTTTCCAGCAAGCTTAATTCATATTTGTTTGAGAACAAGTAAAATTCTAAGTCTGGGAAAGTTTGATGTATCATGGATTTTTACCGGTTTTTCTACCATGATACATGCGCTTTTTATAGAGTCTTTCTAGTGTGTTTTAGGTACTTATACAATTTTTACAATAAAAAGGTGTTTATAAGCAAAAGGAAGCAAAAATGAAAGAATTGGAGCAATTATCATAAAATAAAAGTGCATAGGCAAAACCGAAGCTTAGAAGCCTACCGACCTTTGATCGACCTACATGACGATCCACGAGATGATCTACATATCAATTTGTAGGCGCGAAAGTTAAATTTATCCTCCAATTTGAATCAGTTCCATCGGACATCTGAAGCCACGATATTACCGTTTTACTGAAGGCATGTCATTTTGACAAGATTTACAAGACTGTCCCGTTTAGCTCCAATCAGGCCCGACTCAAGTTTTAAGTAGGTTATGACCTAATGACGACCCAAACACATATAAAAGGAGTCTTAAGAAGTAGAGAGGAGGCACATCCTTTACAGCAATCATAGCAGCCTCCATAGCCACCAAATATTCCTTTGCTTTCTAGATTTCTAGGATTTTATACACTAGCTTTGCTTGAGAGCTTGAAAGGGATAAGAGATATGTTCTTCATACCAATCTAAATAGTTTGATTTTCTGAACCTCTGTACTCTTTTATTATTGAAGTTTATTTCGTACATGATGATGTGTTCTCTTATTTGTATGTGCGAGTAGAAAACTTGTTAAATGATTCCAAATGATCCACAATCTTTCATTTAACATGCTTTGTTTCATGTAGCTTTGAATTTACAAACAACTTTAAATTTTTTATTTTATTTTATAAAGTACTAGTTTTCACAACTTGTCTTTGTTAATTCTTTTTCTTGAATTACAACAAGGCTCTGATGTATCAATAGCCTTTCCATAGATATTGTGGTGCCATCATTTCACTTCACTCCATCATATGTATCCAGATTTCCAAGAAGAAGCCGTTAGCATTCAAAGGAATTGACCCTACAAATTAACTTAGTTATATAAGTCCTACGATCTAGGCTTGTATCACAATGTGTCCTAGAAATTCCCTTGATGTTACAATGAAAGTGAATTTTGTGGAATTCAGATTCATATGTTTGACGTGATCTTCTGCATTGAGGGACTTAACCATGATATTATATATGTATACTTCTGTTATATATGTATACTTCCGTTATACAGTCAAGCTGATCGGCATACATTTTTTCTCGTTTAGTGATAAACGCGGTCTTCTCTCAATCGTCTGGTTGCATCAAGATATGGTTGTAACCTGAGAAAGAATCCATGAAGGAAAACTTTAATTCCATATCTTTGTTTTTTTTATCAATGGAACTATGAAAGCATGTATTGGATGTAATCTCCATGATTCACAAGGTAATTACATTCTCGAGTGATCTTCCCGTCAGTATGTAGGCATCTTCACCAAAGGTCTACCTCCATCTTTATTTCTTGATTTTCGATCCAGTTTAAGTATTCGTTTTTTTACCGTTTCGACTGAAGAGAGTATTAGATAAAAATATAAAATATTCAATTATATATTTATTATTGCATTGTCACTCATATTCTTGTAATTATATATATATATGAGACCTAGTAACATAGTCTCCTTACGAAGTTTCACAAGATTACACAACGTCTTTCAAAGCCACATACTCAATTTTACAAGCAAAAATCATAGCTCTACACTATTCTCCAAATGAACAGCAATCATGATGTTACATTTTGTGGAGATGCATACTCTGTTTATTGCTATTTAGAGCTTTGTTCTACGCTTTGGAGTTGCCTACCTCCCAAACCTTTAGCTATCGAGGATACTTGATGACATACTTACACTAGCTAAATGTATGTATCGCTAGACTTGTTAGCCGACGATAAAAAACAAGGAAGAGAAAAAATAACTTATTAGGCTAATCATTTCTAACCATTTATAAGTATGTATATTTTTTAATGTTCCTACCATATTAGACTTTTCTTTATGCCATTTCGTCCATATATTAATTTATCTTGTCCCTTCTACGTATTAATATGACTAGTCATCTCCATTTTCTCTCTTATCACGTTGACAAAAAGTGTCATCAAGAGTCACAACTCACAATTTTTTCCTAGTCCCGCGAAATTTCAAGGACGAAATAAGCAGGCTTGTTTTTTTTTTTTTTTTTTTGAACTTTCAGTAGGCTTGTTTAACTGTGAGAAAGCCCAATGGATAACGAATGTTATATTTTGAAGTCTTCACCTCGCCCTTTTCTTTTGACACCACCTCCCCCCCACCATTTGTAAATGAGTAAGAATGCAATGATATTTAGATATGAAATAGTTAATTGGTAAAATCGCCAGCCTAGAGGTGCTTTAGAGAAATGGTTTAGTTTTCACCTTGACAACGGTTTTTTACTGAAGTTCAACTATAGACATTCACATTGTCCTGACTATGAGGTTTTAATAGTCAGATCGGGTCTTATCGATCCAAATGACAACAAAAAGAAAAAGTCAAACCATTTTCTAATTTTGAGTGACCGATTAATTTATTTTAATATTCTTAAACTAGAAAATTTCTAAGAATATAAAAATTCAATTTCTAATCATTTATATTTAACTAAATTTTAAACCAAATTTAAATAAAAACTTACAAAAATTTTGACAATAAATAATTTTTTTGTCAAAAATAAAAACCATCTAAAATCTAATAATTCAGACATTGTAAAACAGTAGAAAGTCTATAAATTAATAACTCTGTTCAAAAACGCGGGCTCAGCAGCCGCATCGGCGACGACGAGGCGCTCGGCGGTTGGGAGCCGTCGCGATTCAGGCCAAATCGGATTAAAAATCGGTTTCTTTCAAAAAAAATCTTATTTGCTTCGTTTTAGGCTAAAAATCCAAAGATCTTTGCCGGATCTACACAAATCAAGTGAAAATAAGATGAAAACGAAGAAAAAATGATGAAAAAGGTGTGTTTAACAACGGCGGCGTCGAGCACTAGGGTTGCAGAGGTTGTCTTATGTGAGGAAGAAGGTGACTGTTGAATGACATTTTTCCCCTTCATTAAAATTAAATGGAAATAAACATAAAAATCACGTTTTTAAGAACTTGTGACATGTGAACATTCAAAGCGTGTTAAACCACTAGGCCAACTTAAATTACATGTATTTGCTAGCATTTATTATATATAAATGTATATGTTTACGAAAAAGCCCTAAAACTAGACCCCGATTAATCCCCGCGTAATCCCTGATTTTCTCATTAGGCGCTAGGTCCAGTCCGACCGCCCGACTAGCGCCTAGCGACTTTTAGAACCTTGGTTAATAATGTTGGAATTATCATATCATATATATAATGAGTGACCAACTTTCTCCATGGAGTTGACACCTAAGCATCTAGGAGAGTGACATGTGTCCAATTAATTTTTATGAGTGAACAACTCTCTCCATGGAGTTGACACCTAGGCATCTAGGAGAATGACATGTGTCTAATTAATTATTATTAGGAAAATAAAAAAATATATTTTCAAACTTTTCATATTTTTGTCTTCAATTGTCTTTTAGTATTACTTAAGTTACATTTTAGTGAAATAAATGATTTTAATTTAAGTGCAAAAATTTTTAAATATTTATCATATATGATAAATTCAACATTTTTAAATATTTTTGTGTTTCTTGATTTATTTTCTTACAAAAATATTAAGAAGCAAAATAAAAAGTGAAATAGAGAAGTGATGTGATGGTAAATGCGATAAAAGAGGGAAATGTGCGAAGTTATAAATTTTCAAGATCTTAAAAATTGGAATGCAATATAAGTGAAGAGGTAACAAGGGAAATATATATCAAGAAGAAGAAAAATAAATAGGTGTGAAAATATACAAGATTATCTTATCGAAGTATATAAATAACTCTCTAATTGTGGCCATCAACATAGTTAAAAACTATCTCCATATCAGCATAGGAGTATTTTCCATGTGTTCCACTGGAAATATTAACCTTCAAACTTCTCTGACTCTTTATGGCCGTTTCACTCAATATTCTCTCTTAAAATTTAACCTTCAAACTTATCTGAGTTTTATGGCCATTACACTTAACATTTCCTTTTACATTTAATTATTCCTTAGGATGAGGAAATAATTTACTACGGTTGAAAGCAGATGAACAATCTGCAAAGAAGAATACGTAAAGTCATGATTTACAAGGTTTGATCTTTGGTTCATATTGTTTTAAAAAAAAATAGTATTAATACAATGATGTAATATCAAGATTTGTTTTCCTATGATGTTGAAGGCTTGAAGCAATAGAAGATCGGGAAGAAGACTGAGGTTTTGTTGATGAAGAAGGACGAAATCTTTATGAAGAAGGAAGAGCGAGAGATGAGAGGGGCTGGGCATTAGAAACTTAAAGTGGAGTTCAAGAAAGTGTAGAAGATGAAAAATTTAAAATCTAACATGGTATGATATCTAGATCTAGCTTACGTTTTCTATATGTATGTTTATGTATATTGCTTCTGGTATCCATAGACGCAGCTGAATTTTCCACATCTCATCCGATGATTCTCTCTATTCCAAATAGTTTTTTGTGGTTTTCTATTGGGGTATTTTGGGTTTTAAAGTTATTTGTGTTTTTCTTTGATAAATAGCGAAGATAAAACCAACGTCAAGAAAAAATGTAAAGATCATGCATGAAAAACTCATATAGAATTTCAGACATTTATTATATCTTTGGAAAGCTTTGGTGAAGACACATCAAAAGAAAAAGATTTTCAGAATTATTAGCAATGGAGTTAAGTCATTCACTGGTTAATTTTCTATACCTTTTTGATGAATGTGGATAGATAATAGATGACGCCTAATATATTTATTCAAATCTTTATGTAACTCGAAATTTAAGAGATATCGTGAAAAAAAAATGAGGTAAAACTGTTTGGAATGTAGAAATTAAAACTTATGAGAAAATGAACATAAAATATGTTTTATATGTTAACAAAAAATATGTTTTATATGTTAACAAAAAATATGTTCATTTCAAGATGGTTGAAAATGAATTATAAAAGAAACCAAGATGCTTGATAGGGAGGTAATTCCTAGGAAAAAAATATTTTCTTTAGGTACATATGTCTCTTTTACCATTTTTTTTATGAGTTCAACAATATAAATTTCTATCTATAAAATACATAAATACAAAAGAAGATATGATTTGTTAAAAAAAATTTTCGTGACATACTCTTATGTCCTTCAGCGTCAGTGCTCCCCTATAGTGGCAAAACCATATTGATCTCATGGGTTTTTAATCTATCATCTCTGCTTATATCAGTGTTCATATGTCAAATATAGAGAAACGAAAAGCATATCAATATATGACAACAGATGAAATGTAGTTATTTTGAAAGCTCCTTCTCTTTTTGGTATTCTCATGAATTGATTTGATTTTGCAAAAATAAACATTACTCTAATTTTAAATTTAATGTTTTGTGTGGACATCTATAGGGAATAAGATTGAATTTGTTGTTAATAATTCCGGCAATGTTGTTTACAATGCATAATGTATTCTTAGATGACTGGTTTATATTCTAATAAGATTTTAGGGATGACATTTTCACAAATTTTATTTTCTACCTAAATTGAAAATTGTTTGAATCATTGTATATAATAGAAAATCCGCGCATCGCGCGGATACTCACCTAGTTTTATTAATTTAAAGAGGGAAAACTATAATTCTATATTTCTTTTTTTCTTCTATTTTCTAATTTGTTTTACAAATTTTTTATATTTGGGTTTCTAATAGTTGTAGATAGTGATATTTCACTAATTGATTTAATTATGTACTTTAACGAGATTTGAGTTTCGAATAAAATAAACAACACTAGAATCATATTTCACTAAATTAACTTAGTTATATATGTATAAATATATACATAATTATTAATAAAAAATAGTTGTAACTTAGTCAATAAAGATATGTAGGAGAAGTAAATGAATTAAAACGATTATGAAGAATTTTTATTCTCTTTTATAAAAACTCATAGGTTTAGTTTTGGCCAGTTTAGGTTCGGTTGGTTCAATTTAACATGGTATGGTTCGTTTTTTTACCCACCTCTAATTAGCATCAAATATTTGAAGTCTCCAAATGATGTACTAATTTTGAAGTGGGCAGGATCATAAATTTCTCTTAACTTTGTTGAACCAAATTTAAATACAAAATACTGTAAATGATATGTTGATGAAAGGTGGAAAAACAATGTATTAAACTCATATAACAATAAAACTAAAAGAGGAAGAGATATATAAAGATAGAAACTAACGAACATATGTGTTTACCAAAAAAAAACTACTTGTCATTTGTTACGTGTATATAATATTGTATATGTGAATTAAAATTCACCTACCACACATTCAATGGAACAAAAACTATTACATTTGCGACACAAAAAAGTAAATGAAATATATAAAATACTACATGTAAATTTATTCGGATTAAATCTTTTTATTTTTTCAATAGATTTTAGTTGGATTAATTTTGGAAAAAGTAGCGATGTTTGGTTGCACGAGTAGGAGCACCAAACAAAAATAGATATAAAATAGACTAAAAACCGAAAAGGAAATCAGTTCGTAAATTAGGTCCCCCCCCCAACTTTTATTTTTTCATTGGTACAACACTCCCATGTTTTAGTTACACCCCAAATATTATTATTGATAATAACTAATAATAAATAAAGAAAAATAAAGGAACCCTTCTTTTATATGATCAATTTTGATACTTCTTTCTTTTTTTTTTCAAACCTTGTGGTTCTAATTTTAGTGTAAATGATGATCATGCTCGATTCCTTTTGATATATGATATATTATTTAGGAACCAAGAAGATAAATATCATGTCTTTTACAATAAGTTGTCCTAGAAAAAGAGGTGTTGCATTATATCATTTGTTTATTTGCTATATAAAAGTAACTTAATTCGTAAACTATATAAAAATTGGTTTTTTGTGAAATCCTACAAAATACTTTTTTCACTAACCGAAACCACTAAACTTTAGAACTTGAGATATGTTTTAGTTTCAAGACCTAAGTACTTGTAGAGTTTCACTACGGTTTCGGGTTGGTTCCAATCGGTTATGGTTCTTAACTTTCGAAACTAGTAAAAACCCAAAAAAAATTAGTTATGGTTCGGGTAATTATTATATGAAATGCTTAAAATATATCTAAAATATCGAAAATAAACCCTAAAAACGGAAAAAAACTAAAGAAAATATACATATGATACCAAAACTATAGTCATAATACCGAAAAATAACTAATAATTTTACTCTTTTTGGTATATAATTTCGAGTAATTCAAGTACGTGCTTTGGTACTCGATGGGATAAATGAACATAACATGTTTGGTTTCACATAAGGTTTTTCAGGTCGGTTAAAATTAGGGTTTTCGGGTTAGGTTTTTCTTGTCGAGGCTTAGTTAAACCTGGATGGAAGGAGCCCACTAAAACTGTTGCAAGAGTGATTGTGCCAAAGTTGAAAGGGAGGATGGACATATGAAGACTAGCGGCTATCAAAGCTTAACTCCAAAGTCTTATCAACATTTTTCTATGTTGTTGACTCATTAGTTTAAAATGATTCCAAACTGTGAGATAACCAAAGAGACATGATATGTACTTCAAGCGTCATTCGAAGGTACACCATGTGTGAAAAGAACTTGATTGGATACCGTGTCATCTCAGTTTGAAAATTTGATAATGGGAGAAAATGAGAATGCTGTTGACATATGTTTAAAGATTAGCTTGGTTGTTTATAAAGGTATATACTTGGTAAAAATACAAAGATAAAAAGCTGGTGAATAATATGTGAGATGTTTACCATCAAGATTCACTACATACAAAGCTCAAATGTATGTAATACTAAAAAAGTGGAAAGCAGAGGGGGATGTGAAACAAAATGGGTCCGGCGCTTGTTGCTAATGAACAAAAAATGAAGATAAAAGACCTCGAAAAATGATTGGCTTGCTAGAAAGAAGATTTGGCTGTCCTTTAAAAATAATGATTTTAGTTAAGGACAAATTCTTTGAAAATGAAGGTTCCTGAAGCAAAGAAGAAGATTTGAACGAGTGAACCACAGTGTCACAAATGCAAGGGCTAATCATTTCAAAATGAAGTGTCTACCTCTCAATATGAAGGAAATCAAGTGCTTTTGGATGTAATGGTTTCATGCACACTGAATTTTAGTGTATCAAATACCAGAAGAAGATAAAATGGAGATCAATGATGAGAATAGATGAAGAAGATACCGAAAGATAGTGAAGAAAAAGAAGATATGATAAAGTTTGTCGCTTTTGGAGGGATTACTAAATTTGATGAAAGAAATAAGGGCTCAAAATAAGATTTGAAATCAAGTGGTCCCTGAATTTGATAAAGAAATAAAGTTGGATGTTCAATATGGCATGAATAATTTTTTCGCATTTGTGGGTATCAATGGGTAGATGAAGGAGAACTTGAATCAGACTCAGACTTTGATAAACTGATGATGAAGTCACTGACTAAGACGGAGAAACATAAATGGATTTCAAAAAAGAATATCATGCTATATGTGAATCACTTCTAAATGTCAAGAAAGAGAACATCATCTTTAAAACTGAGATCGAATATCTGAAAAATCAAACCACAAATGCTGGAAGAAAACCAACCCCAGAGTCCACCCGAGATGAAATTCTATGGAGCTCAAACCCGTTCAAAGCGACTCAAAAGCGCCTTCCAGAAAAAGAGCCCAACATCAAACTCATCACTGAGCCAGGGGCCACAATCTCAAAGGATGTGGTGAGAGGACTTGGTTATTAAAATAATTTTTTGGTTCTAAAACTTGCTTTATCAAGATCAAAGAATTAGATTTGAATATAGGGGTTTATATAGTTGAGTGCATGAGAAAAAGAGGAAGAAAAACTTGTAGGTCCAGTTTAACCCAAACTGGTATCTTGGTTCGAATAAACTGATGAAAGTGGGTTAGTTCGATCAAACTAGATGCTCAATTCGATCAAACTAGATTCAGTGGTGTTCATGGGCATGATTTTTGCAGGTGTGATTCATGCATGTTTTGCTTGACAATTTTGAAATCTTTCACATAAACTTGATTATCGTAATATATTTTTGACCTCAATCTACTCGAAACGAATTGGAAATTGAAGCTAATATATATATATATATATATGTCTTGAAATGGAATTTGGAAGAATCCCGACTTATGCCAAACTTTTGGTGTAACTGTAATATCTCTGTGATCCATTTGGCCTTCTTATAAATATATGGAGTTTTACGTTTTTATGTTTACCTTTTCTCTTTACTTTCTTTACGTGTTATCAAAATTTTCCTTTTATTTGGTTTTTACTTTTACAGTAAAACCTTTATAAATTCATACTCGTTAAGTTAATACCTCAATAAATCAATACATTTCTTAGGTACCAAATTATTTATTTGGTCAATTAACAACTCTATAAACTAATGAAAAATTATAAAAATAGTTTATTCCCAGCATTATAAATTGATAGAAGTTTTATTATATTTTGGGTTTTATTCCTATTAGCATTAGGTCTTAGGTGTTTTTACATCTAGTGGCCTCTCCCCTTTCCCCCTCTTTTATTGAATTCTCTATGTCTTGCAATTACGACTTTTATTAAATTATAACAAGAGTTACCTTTCAAATTTAAAACCCTCAGCTTGAATGTGAATGTTATCAACATAATATAAAGACATCGATTCTTGAGAATTAAGAGTAAACAAGATCGTTGTGTTAGTATAGTTGTTGCTACATCACCAATGTTGCATTTGAGATACATTGGGCATGTTCACTCAAATAAGAACTTGGAATCACATTACCTTCATCACTTGTTTGTGTATTGTAATAGTGATGCATCAACATCTTTACGTCAATTATGTGTTTCAATCTCCTATTAAACATTCAGTAATAAACTATCAATTAACTATGGATAACATTCAATTTAGTGCATAACAAATTATTCATATATCAACTAAAAATCATATCGTCGATGGACTAAGAAAATTGTTGCCTCGACCATGATCTATCGAAGTATACAAGCAAATTAAAGTAACACGCGGGAACATGTAATAAATAATTAGTGTCTAATATCATTTATGTAAATGCTATACATTGTAGTTTCTTTATCCAATCTTGTATCTTATATCAACATCTAAATTTAATTTGTTATTTGTATGTGATGTGTGATTTACGGAGAAGAAAGTTACAAAATTTACCCAACTCATGCTTAGTTAAATAGTTCAACTAGTTAGAACGTTATCTCAATTCATCACATAAATTGTGTTATCATAGAAACTGTTAACACTAATTAAAAATTATTTGTTGTTAAGAGAACAAAAGAGAAAAACAAAGACTTATTCGGCAATAATTAGAATAATAAAAGGGCACACTATCAAAAAAATAAAATAAAAATAATTAGGATAATAGGGCCTGAAATAATAAAGGGAAGAAAAGGGCATTGTCATGTTAGGGAAGGACCATTCCTCAAAGATATGATGAAACGGATCCCCTTTTTTTATTTTCTTCTTAAAAAATGAAATCTTCTTTTTCTTGGTGGCCAACTCGTTTAACGACACGTGGCGAAGCTTCGTGAAAATTAGAAAGATGCTTTGTTTTAAATCGTAGCCACGTCATTTTCGCAGTCCACTCACATATAGACACACACACAGACACTTCTTTATTTTTATTTTCACATTCACGCTTTGTGGTCGTCCTGCTCCCTTCACGTGGGTCCACTCTTTGGTTTGACCCCAAACATATAAAATAAATAATATACAATTTCAACCGGAATAGACATTTTTTACTCAAATCTTGACTTTTAATTTGTTACAACTAGCTCGTTACAATCCTCCTTCAAGAAGACAAGAACTACAATGATGATTCTTAAGAAATTTATAAAGGGATTTCAAATACAAATATAGGCTGATGAAGACAGAGATTAGTAATAGATTTTAAATGGTTTAATTTGACTAACAACTAAAGAGAATGTCGTCGAAATGTAGCGGGAAGACCGTTTCGAGGGATTGGAAATGGACCGTACTGTATTCCTTTCTCTTCTCCCACCACTTCCCATCTGCATAATCCAATTACGTTATAATTAAATAACAATAATGTATCATTTATTTATTCATTAGTACATCACATGTGAAGCTTGAGTTATATATATATATATATATATATATATATATTGTATAAAGGTTGAATTATATTGTATAATATTTATCGGTTATTAGTTAATTAGGAATAGTTATTTGGTTGATTATGTTTAGACAAGTTACTATGCGCAGTCTTTATTTTAGTAGTACGAAGATCATCATAACTTTCACATACTTTTGATGTTTTGATACGTTTTTTATAAGGTGGTAACATAATTGTGATGTAAATGATCGATTATACTATAGCATGAAAATTGATCTTGAACGAAAATTAATAAGCTGAAAAGGCTTAAAAGTAATTATGCGGGTAACTGCATATTGTTAGACAAATGTCGTATTCAATAGATAATACGACAATGCGTAGACATATAATCATCATGATGTGTAACATAGATTAGACTACTTTACAGATTTATTGTGCATGGAAATTAAGTTTCTTATTATAAAGTATAAAGTGAGGAAGAGAAGTAATTACCGGAAATTGGAAGTTAAATGGTGGAGAAAGATAAGAATCTGTAATTTGGCGAGTTCGTTCCCGGGACAAGCATGAACTCCACTTCCAAAGGGCATGAATGTATTTGGCTTCGGATGTACCTTTAATATGTTTCAACCATTACATTAAATTATCCTCTTTCATCAAAAATCAAATACACACACACAAACATATATACTTTCTTTTATAGTATGTAGTTTCTATTAATTGTTACCTCGAATCTAGATGGATCGAAGACCTCAGGGTTTGAAAAATATTTAGGATTGTGATGAATATTCCTAAAGAGGGGCATCACTTTCCATCCCTTGGGTATCAAATGTCCTGTACATGCATGTTACAATATCAGAAATTTTAGTGATTTATATTCATTTGGACCACTACATTTTGATTTTTGGTATAAAAAAAGAAGCAGCTAATAGATGGAATGTTCTAGACATGTAGTTTGAAATGATTTTAATTAGTACCCTTATATTCAACATCAACCACTGCTTCTCTGAATGTGAACGATATGATGCTTGCCATCCTCAAACTCTCAACTATAACCTATATTTCGAATAACATAAAACATGAGATCCATTATATATATTCGAATAACATAAAACATGAGATCCATTATATATATATATATATATATATATATATAAATTAAAATACATATTATTGTATTAATTAATACCCTTTGTGTAAGTGGCATATTCCTCGTTTGCCCCCATGTTAAAGGCTTCCTCCCTCTGCTGTTTACTTCATATATTGCCCTTTGCTCAGCCTGCAACCATCAGAAATATACGTAGATTTAGGTATTTATATATACATACAAAAGAGAGTAAAAGATTCTATACATATATTAATGTGTCCAAACCTTTATAGCTTCTAGAAGCTTTTGATCATCATGTAAGTACTTAAGAATCCAAGTTAAGCAACTAGCTGTCGTGTCTTGTGCGGCAAAAAGAACTCCAATGATGTTGTCCGCAATCTGTTCTTGCGTTAGCACACGACCTTTCTCATCCGTGAAGTTGAGTAGATGACCTAGAAAGTCCGATTTCAAGACCCTTTTCTCTCTTCTTTTGCATATAATCTCGCTTACTATTGTCTTTAGCCGCTTCCTCGCCTTTTTGTATAAAATTTTGTAGGTAGTTTGTTATATTTTACGCACTTAATACGTTTGGAGATATATTAATTAAAAATATGAGATTATACCTTGAGAGCTTTGTGATAAGACGTTCCGGGGAAAGTCATGGGGAAAGAGTTGTAGCCTTTGTCCACAATATTGTAGTTATGTTTCAAGATCTCCTTGTAAGAAGAATCCAAATGACCAAATATGGCTAGAATACCCACATCAAAAGCAAACTACAAGATACAAGATTACCTCGCGTGTTAGGAGATTCCAAATATTACGAAAAAAAGAAAGTTAATCAAGAAATTCCACTGTGTACGTTTCTTTGTGTGTATATATGATTATATATACGTACCTTCTTCATTTCTTGATACGTAGAGACAATACGCATATTGGTCCAAGATTGTAAGGAAGAGAGAGCAATGTGCTCTATGTCGGGTATGAGTTTTCGGATGGTTTCAGGGTATAAAGAAGATTGAACAAGTTTTCTAATATGAAAATGATAGTCTCCTTGGTGGAAAAAGAGAGCAGAGGCTCCTATTAGCTTCTCTTTGCTTCTCGGATACGTTGGTTTGAACATATGGGCATGAGTCACAAGGACAAACCTCGCAGCCTCGGGGCTAGCTAGCATCACACAAGGATAGCCGAGGATTCGGGTTTTAAATATCTCACCATATCTATAACATCAAAAGAGAAACAATTTCAAAGCTAAGATCATAGCCGAAACTGCAACTTGAGGGACAATTTTTTTTTAAGTTACCTCTTTTGCTTGGAGGTGAAGAAAACATTGGGGTCTTGTGAATAAAGTTGTAGTGTCTCTCCTAAGTAAGGCCATCCCATTGAACCAGGAGGAAGCTTACCTCTACTGTTCTTCTTCTTTCGACTATTTTTCTTTGAAACCATCACTCTTACCAAAAGCAAGAAGATGAGACTAGGTACGACCAAGAACCAAATTTCAGCCCGAATCATTATTCCAATTTAATATGTAACGTTTCAGTTATGATGAAATGTTTTTGAGTATGACACAATTTTGAACTCTGAAAGAGGAGGAAGGAGGAGAACAAGAAAAGAAATATGGAACAAAATTCACACAATACATAAGAGAGAGGTGGGTATATATATACATAGAAAATTATGAAGTAATTAAATAAAGACAAATTTGGGATTATTTATTCGAATTTGTTTCTTATTATTGTGTGTGTGTGTGTTTTTTTTTCCGCCCAAACGTGAGGAGGTGACAATTGCTTTCTATTAATGATTTTGGTTTCTCAGGCGAAATTGCTGAATAAATCTAAATGTAGATCTTGTCCATTTTCTTATTTATTATGTAGAAGGAATAAAGACAGCGACTTTTCTTTCAATTTATTTTTTGGTTTTTAAGAAAAATATTTTATATTTATAAATTTAGTTGATGAAAGTGCTAGAAATCGCAATTTAGTTTATAAATGTTGATATGATGCCTTGGTTTTCAAGGTAATGAGCAGTATACTGTATACTTAGCTACACTACAATATTATAACAGAAAATTTATTTTTATATATTTTTAGACGTTACAGTAACACCTCTATAAATTAATAATATTAGGACTACACTATTTTTAAAATAATTTATTATTTTATAGAGTTATTAATTTATCGATATATTAATTGGCTGAAAAACTAATTTGGGACCTAAAATTTTTTAATTTATAGAGGTATTAATTAATCGAGTATTATTATAAAGGTTTTAGTGTATATAGAAAAAAAATCACCCTTAATATTTTCAAGTGAAAAAAAAATCCCCTTAATCTATCTTATTTATTATTTGAATTTACTAAAAAAAAGCCTAATATATTCTAAAGAATATGTCAATCTGAAATCTATTGATTAATTTTTGTCCGAATTCCGAGGTGGATTCAGAAGCAATCCCGAAGTCGACAAGTTTCTCAACAATCCGATACCCTGATGTCTCGAAACCTGAAGAACCTCGAGTTTACCCTATTGGTGATTTCAAAATCGGATCAAGAGACACTCATTTTCTAAACGTGTTAACAGCCGAGAAACTCAAAAATCCGGACCCAATTCATCTAATACCCAAGAAATCTGAAGTCTCGATAACATGAAACAATTATAAATAAGATAAATTATATATATAATTTTAAGTAAATAAAATCTATTAAATTATGGTAATATATTTGAAATAACCTAAAAACATTGTTATAGTTGAAATACAAAATGTAACATTACAAATTCAAAAATTTAACATTCCCATATCCTACAATCAAACAATACAAATCCTAAAATCTAACATTCCTAACCAAATCTAACAAGTTATCCCAACAATATAGAAAATTTAACAAATAGAAACATGAATATAAATTATACTAATAAATTTGGGTAGAGAGATGGAGAGAAAACGCTGAAATGAAAGGGGCAGGGTGATAAAATGAGAGAGAGGAAATGAAGATGGGAAATGGGAAGGAGAAAAGTCAACGCGGTGAATTCATTTGAACGATAAGGCTGTAATTTGATGTCTTTTTTTTTTTTTCTGAATAAAATTGAAGGAATAACTTGTTAGATTTGGTTAGGAATAACTTGTTAACTTGTTACACTCAATTTGTAATAAAATTGAATGTAATACACAATTCCACTACATCTCATATATTTACCAGTTGTGATGAAAATTCAGAATTTTTTATTACATTTATTTCATTATACAAACGAAGGCCAAATTATACTATAAATTATTCCACTTTCCTAAAAAACAGGAATTAAAGAGTAATACATGAACTTATATAAAAATAAAGAGTACATGAAATACAAAATTATACAAAAAAATTTATTCACAACATTTCTAAAATGGACATAATTTCATTCCATTTTATTCTATTTATTTCCATTGTATTCGTGAAAAACAATCAGTTAAAGTTTAAATAATTTAAAATATTTAATTAATTAATTTTAATGATGTGTTTTTTAAAATTATCTTTAGTCAATACATAAATTAATTTTCATTATATCTTCTCAATTAATATATAATGGATATATATAATTTCATTATATATACGGAGAAATTTTTATAAGAATACGATTTGATTTAAGATTAGTGTCTTGACCGACATTTACCTCGAGATAACCATATTTGGCATAGAAACTTTAATGAAAATTTGTCAACTATTTTAGGAGGATGAAAGAGAAGAAGAAACGTATTTTGGATTTATTTTCACAATAACTCTCTAGGAGTTTCAGTTTCATTTCTATGAAAAGTCAGAAGGTGATATTGAGACCCAGAAAAATCGAGTCGGATCTAAGTTTTTTTTGTATTGAAACATAACTCTTTCTCGCTTGACAGCATATATTAGAGAGCTCTCTATGTCAACCACAATTGATGGGAAACTTGCATCCAAATATTACCTTTCACCTTTTTAGCCTTCATTTGCTCATATTGTTGATTTATTATCATTATATTTTATCTCTATCTTTTTGCTTTGTTAATTCCTGTCACGTGGGAGTTATCAGTTGAAGAAAATACCACAATTGGGATTACTTATATATGAAACAAAACGAGGTGCTCACTAACCAGCTTTATCCCTCAAAACATTCACAGATAAATCGTAAATCTTAATAGAATTAGTTATTGACTTCTTTTTATCCCTCAAAACATTCACACATAAATCTTAATAGAATTCGTTATTGACTTCCTTATATATATATTCGGATTTCGAGATTGAAAAAATCTATAAATATCGATTTGGAACCTCCTAAATTTTTTTAAACAATAATTTTAGCCCAATGATTGACTAATGAGTAATAAATTTATACATTCATATATGAAATTCATTTTTTTTTTTTGATAAACTATAAATATATTGACCCATTTTCTGGAAATTCAATTTACAATATTCTTTTAAATCATAACCTTACATTGCTAAAAAAAAAAATAGCAAGGTGAACAAATAGAAAACACATTGAGAACAAGCATTACACGTAAGTAAATCATTTAAAAATGAAACTTCAAATTTTTTGATTCCCATTCCGGATAAAAGAATTTCTTTGATTGCGCGGTCAATTAATTTGAAGGTGATTTGGCTTGTCAACCAGGGGCCATAATGAGTCCTGGAGTTTTTTTTTTCATATATTATAAACGGTAGCATGAACAACGAGTTTCCTTCACAATTGAGACATGTCTACGCGAACATGCAACATCCAATCAATAACCCCAATCTGTAAGACTCATACCTGATTCTCCAAGTTTTGCTAGCACAAGGCTCCATATCCACTTGCTATATTCACATTTTAAGAGTAAATGATCCCTAGTCTCTTCCTGAATTTCGAAAAGAGGACATAGAGAAGACACATTAATTCCTCAACTTATAAGTCGTGAAAGGACAAGTAATCTATCAAGATTAGGTACTCAAAAACTGAAAGGTGTGTCGAGGAACATGAATTTTAAACCAAACAGCTGAAAACAACAATTATTGAGGTGCTCTATCCCTTAAGAATTCTCAAGTTTTCTTATCCGAAAAGATACTTTTATTGTTCGATGCTCCTAGGACATTCCATTGCAAGACCGACGGACACGAAGAATGTGACGGAGGGACGAGAGCGGTCATGTGAATTTGAAGTTGTTCTACCTCTCAAGAGTGTACCAATCTTGCAGTCCAGCTGAATGTGTTTGAGGCTTGAGATATTTTTTATTTCCTTGCAATTCCAATATACCAGGGTCCATTGTCACCAAATATATAAATCAATGGTCCTATTAGTGTCCAATTATCAAACCAAATCTAGCAGAGCTACCGTTACCCACCCTGCAGGTTATAAATTCTCTGGCCAGAGGCCTATAAGAGACCATTTTTTTCCAAATCCAAGCACCTTGTTTGTCATTAGCTTCCAAATATGAACTACTCGGTAAATGATTTTGATTCATCCCCGCCACCCATAATGATTACCATGCAGATAATAGAAGCCACACAAGCTTTAGAGTGAGCAAATTAATCCAGGTTTGAAGGTCTCTAAGACCCAATCCACCCTCCTCTCTTGAAAGACTAAAGTCTCTCCTCTCTTGGAAGAGTAAGATTTCTCCATGCAACTTTGAACCCTGATGTTTTAGCGATGTTACCACTCCGGAGGAACCTACTAAAAAGTTGTTCAATCTTCTTTAAACACGCTTTTGGAAGGATAAACGCCAAGAATCATAAATTTAAATTACTTTTGATAATCGATTTTATTAGTTGGAACCTACTGAAAAAGAAAAAGCCTTAACCGCTCAACCCAAGAGATCATTCTCCAAAGAATCTAACAGTGGGCTATAATACTTTATTATTATTTTTTTTGATAAAAATTAAATTAATTGCCCAAAGGAATTATACACAGTTTATTTACATCTCATTTGCCCCAAAAAAAAAGATAAAAAAGAACAAAGGAGAAACCACACTTAGACCAAGAGAAACTTAGTAAAACGCAAACCAATCGGATAACAAAAGCTGAAAAGCTCTCTTATCCCTTTGACTTAAAATCCGATCCCTAACACAACGATCAATTGCACGAAACAGAAATTGAGAAGACTGAGAGGAATTTTGATGCATCATGTTATTGCGCTCACGCCAAAGAAAATAAACAACACACTGCACTACCAACTTCTTAAGAATCGACTTGATATTAGCCGAAGTCGAGAGTAACCAAGTTATCAAAGACGACCAGTCCATAAAGATGGACGAAGAAATCCCAAGTCTTGCCATTACCAAACTCCAAACTTGGATAGAGTAAGAGCAATGAAGAAAGAGGTGATCTCTATCTTCTAAATAGTGATCACAGAGAATACACAGGGGAGAAACAGCCATACCCCAAGAACAAAGCCTTGATTTAACAGCAAGCCTATCAAGATAAGCCAACCAGAAAATGAAGGCATGACGAGGAACATGATATTTATACCAAATTGCCTTACACCAATAATGCTTTGGAGCATGAGGTCTCAGATACTGCCAAGTCCTTGAAGTAGAGAAGTCTCGAGAATTAGAAACATCACTAGGAATCCTCCAATGAACAAGATCAGGGCCTTGAGAGCTTGACGGAGGGGGAGTAAGAGTGAGGTTTATATGAAGGATTAGAGCTTGCGGAGATCTAGCGGGTCTCAAGTTCCAGGCATTCTGAAAAAGCAACATTAGCAACAAGAGCATGCCTAGGAACTCCCAAATGACGAGGACCATTATCACCAAAGAGAGAAATCAACGGTCCCAAATGATTCTAGTTATCAAACCAAAACCTCGTATTCAACCCATTACCAATCACATATTGAACAAAGGGACGAGCAAGAGGCCTTAATCTTAGCAAATGCTTCCAAATCCAGCTATCACCTTGCCTCTCTTGAACATCCCAAAAACTAATACCATGGCAGTAAAAAGACTTAGTCCAAGCAACCCATAATGAGTCACTAGAAGTAAGAATGTTCCAAATCAACTTCAAACAAAGGACCTTATTCCAAATATGCAAATTACGAAGACCCCAACCCCCTTCATCTTTAGGCAAGCAAATATCCTTCCAAGCAACTTTGATTCCAGAAACCTTTCTAATGTTACCATTTCAAATAAATCTACTGCACATCTGCTCAATTCGCTTCAGACAGCCTGCAGGTAAGATAAAAGCTTGCATCCAAAAATTAAGAGAACTATTCACCACATAGATTACTAGCTGCAAATGCCCAGGATACGACAAGGATTTACATTCCCAACTATTAAACCTTCGATCCAAAGAATCCAACAGAGGACTATAATCCCTCTTTTGGAGTTTACGCTGAACCAAAGAAAGACCTAGGTACTTCAGAGGAAAGATCCCTTCTCGAAAACCAAAAATTGCATAAGCTTCAGCATCAGAATTACTCAGACCCGCATTGAAAAGAGCCGACTTTTCCCGATTCACCCCAAGACCCGATAAGTTCTTGAAACTCAAGAGAATATCCATATACCTTGAAGAGAAGAGGTCTTTCCATCGTAGAGAATCATGAGGTCATCAGTGAAACAAAGGTGAGAAATTTTCTGAGCAAGAGCTTTAGGGTGGTAGCCAACACGACCCTCCTCGAAACCCTTGGCCAAAGAAGAAGATAGATATTCCATAGCAATAAGGAAAAGATAAGGAGACAATGGATCCCCTTGTCTCAAACCCTCTGAAAAAACCACATGTCTCACCATTAACAACCACGGAGAAAGAAACTGTGGAAATACATTGTTCAATCCAAGAGAGAAACTTATCTGGGAATCCTGCAGCTCGGAGAACACGGATAAGGAAGTCCCAATTCAGAGAATCGAAAGCTTTCCTGATGTCAACCTTAAGCAATCCTCTCTTGGAAATATTTGCTCGAATTAGAGCTTTCGATGAACTAGAGGAAAACCACGATATCTGACCAGAAAAAAAAACCTTTATTGAAACCCAAATTTAAGGAAGCTTTGGATTTTAAGAGGATTTCTGTAAAGAGAGAAATCTTATCTCTATTCATTACCAAATCTGAGAGCCTGTGAAAATAATGTAGAGTCGAGATAATACCCTGCAAGGATGATTCATTACTGTCATAGAAAACCATCAAGTCTTCTGTGGAGGCTAAATGAGATATCTTCAAAGCAGCAACCATAGGATGATACCCAAAAAATCATGAGGTATAACTTCCATTGACACTACTAACGAGAAATTCCATTGCCAAGACAAAAAAGTATGGGGATATAAAATTGCCATGTCTTATGCCTATATTCCCTTTGAAGAACTCACAGAGTTCCCTATTGATTGGAACCGAGAAGCTCACAATTGAGAAATCTAGTTGATAAATATCATAGGAAATTCTGCAGCTTTGAGAATCTAGGGAACAAAGTCCCTTTTAAGACGTAGAATTAGTAAAGACGAGTTTACATGATATTTTTAGCATGGTGCAAATTAGCCATTCACCATGGTTTTATATATTAAGAGTAAAAAATATGATTGTGAGGTTGGTGCATATTTATATGTTTATCATGGATATGTGTGGTGCTGGAAGAAAAATTCCTTATTGAGTTTGTTCACTACATTTTTTAGTGCGGCTTGGATTATTTTGTTCGTTGTGATTGATAAGATCATCATTTGTAAAAGGGTAGAGATTGATCTCGTGTATAAGTCTTACTTTTCTAAAAACACTTGTTTATTTCTGCTCCTCTCAAAGAAGCATTTTTTTGCATTTCGAAAACCATTCATTTTACTTACTTTTAGTTCACATAACCTATATCAGGTCGCATATTAATTATCAGCTCAATGTAGAAGTCATCTTTATAATTTTCATCCCATGTTTCGCTCTCTTGCTAGTTGTGACATGTTTTCTTACTTGAACATCATAAAACTATATGAAGATATCCAAGTGTTTCTTGACTACTTTTTCATATTGTGTTTTGCTTTCCAACACCCTAAATTATCTTCAAACTAATTATGCATTGTAGAATTTTTCATATTTATGTAGATCAAAGCCACACTAGAGCATCTGAATTATATATCCAAAGATAATAGATATTCATATTTTAAATTTTGTTTTGTTAACAAATAAATCATATTTATCTAGAGTTTCCAAGGTTAAAGCATAATTTTTGCTTTCTACGTAATATTCAGCAAGAGACTTCCATAATTTAGTAGGAAAAGCTCATCCCTGTGTTCAAATTACTCCAGGTGGTACTCTTATGGGTAGTCGAGCACAAACATCAATAGAGGCTGGAGGTGCTGAGCTAACATGTCCTTTAGTAGAAACTGTAGATATACTCCATATTTTTTTTTCTTGTTCTCCCCATGGTATCTCAAAAGATTTTTTTTGTTTTAACAATGAAATCCTTGAGTTTGGGCATTTTGAAAGCAAGAGGGATTTCAAAGATGATAGGTCCAAAAGGGAGAAGACTAAAAACAAGAATAAAACTCAATCGGTCAAGAAGAAACATGAAAAACTAGGAAATGGTTCCAAAACAAATGCAAAGTGGAAGAGTTTCGACTATCTCTCTCTTTGAGCTTAACCTAGCATGAAAAAGCTTGAGGAGTTGATCTCGTGATTATAAACGAGCACTTTTGGGAGGCATTCCCAAGCATAGCCTGTTGTAAATATTGATCTAGTTTGTTTTTAAAGTGACTTAGGAAATTAAACAAGTGTGACATGAGATTGATTTTGAAGTTACCATTGATGCACTTATACCTCATGGAAAGTCTTATTGCTCAGTTTAAGAATAAAGGGTCCAAGTCTTTGGACAAGATGGGAGCAAGATGAGGTTAAAAACCAAGAGTTGGAGGAGCATGAGACAAACGGACACCCCTCAAAAACGATGGCCGATGTTTCTACAGTTCCAGCCCTACATAAAAAATTCTTCCAAAAATTTAACTTTTGATTTGAGTCTCTAAAACTTATGGGGTTTTTCCAAGTTTTTCACCCCATAAAATAAGCCCTTTTGAGACTTTAAACCCCCAAAACAAAGACATTGACCAAACACCTTATTTTTCTCCTCAAGGTTTTCAAAAAAGTTTCTAAGTACCAAGAAGAGATTTCAAAGAATTTTGGTATTCTACAATTAATCAAGCTTCTTGTCTACCATTTGCAAACTTGAAATAAATATCATAAAATTCAATCTTAATCCCTTCTAAACTTTCGCTATCACACACTTCTTCACATCATTCTTCTCTTATAAGTCACTCTCTATTCCAAAATTTCTTATGATCTTATTAAGGAAGTGTTCTATTTTCTTTATACTTAAGATTAGTCATTCTTTATAATATGTTAAGATCATGTGGAATGTCTCTTGAGAACCTTGTAATGGTGCAATGTGTGATAATTAATTTAAACATTTGGCTAAGGAAATAGAATTCACATGCCACTATAGAAAAATGCATCATTCTTTATGAAAATTTTGGACCACAACTTGACTCTAGAATGTATCTCTAAGCTAGTGTTTACCTAAACTAGAAGGCTTAAGCCTAAGTTAGTTAATCTCAAAAAATTTCTAGTCTTGTAATTTGATTTTAATAGCTATCTCACATAGATATTTTTTTAGGTTTTCGAGTACACTTTGTCATGGTAATTACAAGAAATAAAATGAGGAGAAACGAATGAGTTAAGCATGCAATTTCCAAAGCACTAGTAAAATATGGTTGCATTGAATTACATGGAACTTGAACACACAACTTTTTTTCCATCTCTTATGTCCTATCCAATGCCTACAACCAATTTTAGGTACCACCAAAGTCTTTGTAAATACATGGAATTTTCATTTCTGCATTTTCGACTATTTCTTCGAATTTGTTTCCCATCGAAGATGGTATGATTCAAGTCTGGTGGAGGGGTTTAGTTATTGATTATATTCGCTAATTAGATATTACCTTCCTTTTTGCATCACTCAGTCTCATGTATACATTTAAAGCACAAAACACACACACATAAATGATAAAAGAAATTTAAAAAACTATAAAAAGAGTTTTCAATTTGCAAATAGTTACATTGGATTTTATAAATTTCTTAGGATTGAGTGTTTAGTTTTCATATAGGATGCATAACATCTGCATAGGGGTTAATGATTAAATTGAGCTTCAATTGAGAATAAACATATGTTTGGCTAAAATATTTCCCATTAGTTGTATCATGATGCTAAACCACTTTAAAAACCATAAATGAATCATTTTTGATTAAAGAGACTTAGAATATTTGGCTTTGAATTGAAGTGTATCTTGATCTTTCCTTGACCTCATTTAACTTGAACTTCAATGAACTTAGTTTTGTTGTATGAGTTTTCACAATTGTCCTTATGGACTGAATAAAACATTTGGATCTTTTTTTTCTTTTTTACCACTCTTTGTTGATCCAAATGGACTTTCCACCCATAACCAATCTTATTTTCAATCCAAACATACTCTTGAGAGATTTAGTGTGTCCTTTTTATTTTTGTGAATCTAAGTAAAAATGTTGGGTTACAAACAAAAAATTATGGATTACCATGTAAAGCTTTTTTGAATCAAAGATAAGCATTAGGTTAGGCTGGCATAATGATTTTGGGGTTGTTTAGGATTGTTGGGAATGATATTGAGTAAAAGAGTGAGGAAAAGAAATGTAAAAATATTGAACTAAAGAAGAAAGAGGAATGAAATACACTTATCCAAACATCAAAGAAGGGTAATCCGATGACTTGAGCTTGATTAAGGAAAAGGGAAAAAGGAAACAAAAGAAACAGCCAAAAAAGGAGAATAAGTAGAGAGAATTAGCTCTAAGTGATGAAAATATAAGAAACCTCCTTGATAACCAATGAAAAGAAAAAAAAAAGATCAAGAAGATGAAGAAGATGAAGGAAGTTAGATAAGTAAAAAGAGCTTAAGTTGTGCAAAGCACAAATGAAGAAAAAAGAAAGGAAAGTTCAGTTTGTTAGAATGAAAGGCTAGAAGGCCTAAATTTTGTGGGTTTGAACTAGGATTGGATAGTGCTACTAAGGGTTAGATGTTAGGGCAATCATTGGGGAAGAGTAGATGGTGATTCATAATTTGTATGCCCCGATTGTTTTAAACTTTTAGCATTTTACCCAAGGTTCATCATATTACATGAAGAGAGGTCAGACTTAAATGAAAACCTCCTTTACAAATATCAAGACTGTTTCTTCCATTATCAAAATGAGCATGATTGTAAGATTAACCATATATGTTAATGAATGTTTAGGGGTTAAGGCACTTTAATGCATATGAATACTTGAGGCTACGTTAAAGAGTCAAATTGGAATGGCATTGCTAAATCATTGAAGTCATCTTGATTTTGCATCATGCTACTTTACTTGAGAATACATAATCTAAACCTATGAACTATGCCAAGGAGTTGATGAAACCCCCCGACTTTCCCTAACCTCTCTCGAATGAATCTCCAATTTGCTTGAGGATAAGCAAATGATAAGTTCGGAGAGTTTATATGATTGTATTTAATTGTATTTAGGACATGTCTGTAAATGCAGTGAGGCAATATAAAAGTGCAGAAAATAAATAAGACACAAGATTTGTTAACGAGGTTCGGTTTTTCCTACTCCCCCGAACCACGTCCAGATTCGAATCCATTAGAACAAGAAAGCAAATACAACCTACTCGCAAACGCGTAAATCAAGCCCAACCCTCTTGACTTACCGCTCCGTTTTATTCCGTGAACTCTTCAGGATAAACTAACCCTGAGCTAAACTCTACCCAAGCCTATACTTAAAACCTTGCGTAACTCCGCAACCCGAAACCAAATCCCAAAAGCGTTTAGAACAACCTGCTCACGAACTCAATCAACCCAACTCTCACAAAAATATCGTTCCAAAACGACCAACAAACACAACCAACTCAATGATGCTCACACACACAAAATACTCTGATCTTTTTAATCTCTTGAAGCGTGACGGCTCACAATGCTTTTCTGCTTTTTATATATCAAAAGCTACGGCCTCATAACCCTAGCTGCACTAGATATTACGTGGAACCTTCTAAAATAAAGGATCTTCACCAAAAAGGAAATAATCATATATTTCCTTATATCAATCTTCAACATGTGCCACATACTGTGCCAGCTCATATTCGCCTCTGTGTCACATTATGTGTCAGCTCGTGTACCTTAGAAGCTTTTCTTCATAATGATGTAAAACTCATTCACAAACTCACTCTCAATCTCTCCATTTTTTACTGAGTTTTACAACTCAAGAACTCCCCCTGAAACTACAAACTCTCCTCCTCAAACAAATACAAATACCATCAAACCCTTAAACAAGTTCAATCCAAATCACCAAAAAACTAAATCCTAACCCCCTTTTTGACTATGTGTGTGCACTCAAAAATACTAACTTCAAATTCAGATACCATTACTACGAACTCAGCAATCCTAACTCTAAGAAACCAAACCATTCTCCCCCTTGCTGAGTCACACCATAATCAAAACTAATTGGAAAAGAATCTCCGCTTACCAAAACAAGGTTGATATCCCATTGTACTCTTCCCATGGAAATCATCTTTTCTGACCCATATCTTCCTGAAACTTGGATGTCTATAATTCACATCTCACAAAAGCCTGAAACAGTTGCCTTGAATATGTCCTTTAACTCCACAATGATAGCATGTAGGAACATGAGACCTCACAACATAAGCTTGCTCCTTTTCACTTCGCTCCTTCAATAACCTGAAACATCTTGGCCTAATATGCCCAACAACTCCACAATGATGGCACACGGGTCAAAAATTTCGTCGAGGTTCATCACACAAAACTACTTTTTCTGTTGCAGTTCCTGTACCAGTTGCTGTTTTTTGTAGCAGTTGCAGTCTCTGTATCAGTTTTCGAGGCAGCCGTGATTTTTCCCTCTGAAATAAAAGTTGATGCAGATTTAGAAGTCTTCCCTTCAAATCCCAGACCAGAAACATCCCTCTTGGACTTTTGAATGCTTAGAATATGATCCAACTACTTTGTGCCATTGTTAAGCTTTTTCAACTTATTTATAGTCTCTTCAAGTTGAACTCTAGTTTGTGTTGATTCCTCTTCCATTTTTGTTGCAAGTTTTCGTTCTTCAGCAACAAGAGTCTCCAATCTCATATTCTCCTTAGTCAACACTGAGTTTTCCTCAACCAATTTGAGCCAATGTTCATACAACTTCTTGTAGTTCTCAGCAAATTCTTCATCATCAATAGATTCAACATCACTATCATTCCTTGTATCAGGTTCTGTTGCAGTGACTGTTTCTGGTACAACTTTAGTTGCAGGTTTATCATATGAAAAAGATGTAAATGCCACGAAATTTCTCATATCTTCATCATCTTCTGAGCCAGTTTCTGAGTCACTCGTGACAACATTCATCGCTTTCTTCTTGTTTGGCTCCAACAAATTTGCACACTTAGAACGAACATGTCCAACCCTTTGCACTCATAGCACTGAAAATTCTTTGATGACTTGCTAAACTCTTCATCTTTTTTATACTTCTTCCCCTTTTGCTTTAGGTACTTAGCAAACTGTCTTGAAAACATAGCCATTGGATCTTCAGCAAATGATGACTTTAGAGCAATTTCGATAGATTCTTCCTTTTTCTTTTCTTCACTTGCCTGCAATTTGCTCAACTCAAAAGCCTGGAGAATCCCAACAAACTCATCAAAACCCATCTCATCAAGATTATGAGCCTCTTCTACTGCTGAAATCTTTGACTCAAACTTCAAAGGTAATGATCTCTCAATTTCTTCACCAGCTTTTTGTCCTTGTATTGCTTCCCAAGAGCAAACGACTCATTAGATATATCACATAACTTAGCACTAAACTCAGCCACAGTTTCTCCTTCTTACATCCTTAGAGTTTCAAACTTTGATGTCCACATATCCAGCTTTGTTCTCTTAACACTTGTGGTACCTTCAAACATGTTCTCTAATGTCTTACACGCTTTCTGAGCTGATGCACATTGAAAAATTAACTTAAAGTATTTTGCATCAATAGCATTATAAATTGTTGTATTGGCTTTAGAGTTGTAGCTTGATTGACGCTTTTCTGCATCCGTCCATTATTCTATGGATTAGGAACCACTTCTTTCGTATCACCAATCATCATCGTAGGAGGATTCCAACCAACTTCAATGGAATTCCAACAATCTTCATCAAGATCACTGATAAACGCCTGCATACAAACCTTCCAGTAACTATAATTCGATGAATCAAGACGTGGTGGTCTTGTCATAGACGTGCCTTCTTTACAAGACTCCATCAAACTTGATTTCAATCTTTGTCTCTCTTTTTGAACTACTTTTTGATACCTCACAAATGACCTATCCGAAATAAGACTAAATCTCTACGGGAACCCGATCTGATACCACTTGTAAATGCAGTGAGGCAATATAAAAGTGCAGAAAATAAATAAGACACAAGATTTGTTAACGAGGTTCGGTTTTTCCTACTCCCCGGGACCACGTCCAGATTCGAATCCACTAGAACAAGAAAGCAAATACAACCTACTCGCAAACGTATAAATCAAGCTCAACCCTCTTGACTTACCGCTCCGTTCTATCCCGTGAACTCTTCAGGATAAACTAACCCTGAGCTAAACTCTACCCGAGCCTAGACTTAAAACCTTGCGTAACTCCGCAACCCGAAACCAAATCCCAACAGCGTTTAGAACAACCTGCTCACGAACTCAATCAACCTAACTCTCACAAAAATATCGTTCCAAAACGACCAAAAAACACAACCAACTCAATGACGCTCACACACACAAAATTCTCTGATCTTTTTAATCTCTTGAAGCGTGACGGCTCACAATGCTTTTCTGCTCTTTATATATCAAAAGCTACGACCTCATAACCCTAGCTGCACTAGATATTACGTGGAACCTTCTAAAATAAAGAATCTTCACCAAAAAGGAAACAATCATATATTTCCTTATATCAATCTTCACCATGTGCCACATACTGTGCCAGTTCATCTTCGCCTCTGTGTCACATTCTGTCAGCTCGTATACCTCAGAAGCTTCTCTTCATAATGATGTAAAACTCATTCACAAATTCACTCTCAATATTTACTTCAAGTCTTGAGCTCTAATGTCTATTTGTGAGAATTGAGACATATTCTACTCGGATTTTTTTTTTGACTTTGAGAAATTTAAAGAATGCAGAAGAAAAAATTTCTACGTGTTGTTGGAGTCTTGCTATCGAATCCACCAGAAAAAAATCTTCACCAGATTAAAAGACAATCACTCGATCTCTCTTCTCTTTATACATAATAATTCTCTGTACATAATATTTGCTTAATTTGTTGCGTTCAACGTTTCTAGTGTTTTCTACATGATACTGATAAAATTTACGGGTGTATCTATTAAGTCTAATCAAAATTAAATTATGCATCTCAAATCACTCTTGATTTTGCATGTCATTGCTCGTGCCAAAATATTTCCATACAAGGATAATCCAATTTTAGAAGGGATTTGCAATTTTTAGTAAAAATAATTTAAGATCGATGTCGCCAAATTGTTGCGTAGCAACTTTTAGGAGATCGATCTAGTAGTTTCTTCTTTCCTTATTCCAGTTTTCTAAATTCCAGTTTTCTAAATTCCAAATCGACAAATCATAAATAAAATAATCTTAGTACGAATTACAGTACAAAATCTATAAATTAATACTTGATAAATTAAAAAACACGATAAATTAATAAATTTCTCCAGTTCCGAGTTAGGCCAATGTAAAATTTTACAAAACTCGATAATATAATTAGATAATAACTTTTCAGAAATCCCAATGTAAATATATGGTCCCAATAATATCATAAATTAATAATTAAGTATATAAATTTATGTATACATAATTAAGTCAATTTAGTAAAATAAAATTGTTGTTTGTTTTGCTAAAATCTTATTGGAATTCATCTCTAATTTTTTTTATTGCATCAAAAACTTCTAGTGTCGTAAGAGTTCGGGAAGTACTTCTAATGTCGTAAGAATTTATGAAATCAATGAGAAAGGAAAAATTTGGAAAATCTTACAATTACAACATTTTAGAAGAAAAAAAAAATTTAGAACAATTTATAACAAAAAAAAAAAAGTTGTTTTCTAAAAGAAAAAGAAAATCTAAACAATCTAAAATCTGAAGAAAAAAAGTTTCGAGAACAAATTAAAAAATATATATATAGTAAATCGATAAATTAATAAAATATTGCGATCCCAATATTATTAATTTATAGAATTTCTACTGTAATTTTATCTTATATTAAGTAACCAGATCCAATATCATAATAGCATGAACGTAAATGAAAGAATTAAAATTTTCTTTATTAAAAATATTCACATTGATATTTATAAGACTATTACTTACATTACATAAATATGTGTGATCATGATCTTATGAGGAGTGAATAATTTGTCCGAATTTATAAAGTTTGAAAATAAAAGATTACAAGAGTAAATGAAATGGACTTATGAGGACCAAGTCGGTGCCTTACTTCAAGTTGTCTCCGTCTGATTTGAACTTATAGGTTAGCATTATTCACAACTATATATCACAAGTTGACAAAAAGAAATTTTTATATACGTCTGAATAAGGGCGGATCCACAAGTTATACTTACCGGAACAAAATCCAAAAAAAATTGGAACACAAATTTAAAATTCAATGGATACAGTATCAAAATTAACTAAAAAATGTTCCTCATGAATAAACAATGCGTTCTCATTAGGATTCAAATTTATTTTGTTAGAAATTTACAATTGTATATGGTATCAATCATGTGGTATCAATCATATGTGGTATCAATCATGTGTATTTACATGGTTTCCCATAGCTCTGAGATTAGTCGGATCTTATGACATGTTGATCCAAGAACCAGTTAGAATAGTAAAACCTGTAACCTGACTCATAACTTATAAAATCCACTTGTTATAAAAAAAATATATGACATTGACTTTTTCTTACATAAAAAAATGTACATATGGTGTTGATTAGATGAATATATGACATTGACTTTTTCTTACATAAAAAAATGTACATATGGTGTTGATTAGATGAATAACAAAATTGGTGTCTTATTGTAGCTTCCATTCAGCTCATATATATATGTCTTACAACATACATATATTAATCACAGAATATAATCATTCCTAATATACTCACTGAATTATATTGAATTTTTTTATCTATCACTCACCCGCCGCCTTATTGTTATGAGGTTGAACGTTAAGCTAGACCGAAAAGAGATGAAGAGTGTTGATGGTATCCTTTTGTGTATACGTTAGTGTCTTGATGAATAGAAGGGATGTGATAGGTACATACTTTGTCGAGTGTAAAAAGTTCACAAACAAAGTCCAGTTCAATTTCGACATGTTTAGTCCGTTGATGTTGGATGGTGATGCATCATGGATTTTACCGGTTTTCTACCATGATATAGTAGGTTTTATGGAATCTTTGTAGCATGTTTTGAGTATTTATGCAGGATCTACTAGCAAAAGACACTTTGGAGCAAAAAGAGCTAAAAAGAAGGTTTTATGGAAGTTTCCACGTGAATTGAGAAGACTTAGAAGATTTGGAGCCAAAATGAAGAAATGTTACTGCGAGCCCCGAGTCGGCCGACTGGGAGAGCTACAGTCGACCGACTGTGACGCCCGACTTAATTTAGAAGATTTTCTTATCGGGCCTTTCGCGGAACCCTAGACCCTAAGACTCATTCACGACCTATATAAGCACCTCTTAAGCACTTGAAGAGGCACGCACCCCAAAAGAACTCAGAGCAACACAAGTTTCTCTTTGCTTTTTGTTTTCAATGTTTTAGCTTTTAGATTTTGTTCTTATCATTGTTCTAGACTCTGAAGAAGGTTAGAGAAGTGTTCTTTCTCAATTGAGTTTCGTGAACCTCTGATTTTCTATTGTCTAATTCGTTTCATATGCACTTCATTCATAAAAAGATGATTTGTTTTAGTAAAACCATGTCTGAGTAGTTTATTCATTAGATCTAGGGTTTTCAAAAGGGTTTACAAGGGATCATTCTAAACGGTTTTGATTTGTGGAATAAGCCACGTGATTCTTCACTACAAACAGTATTTCATATTTAGAGGTGACGTAATTAACCACTTTTAGATCATCAAGGTCGATCTTTCTACCGGAGACGGAGATAGAGACGCCGGAAGAGTCTGTAGTGAGCAAGGTGCGTTCTAAATCAAACGAGAATTTTTTTAGACACCTTGTGAACAGATCTAACTTGTTTGCATTAAAGCTTATTTACTTCCAGCGACAATCCAAAGAGATTTGAGATTTAGGGATTTAAATAAAGGCTATTTTCTAGTACACCAATAGGATCTAGTATTTTAAAGTGTTTAGAGTTCAAGAAGTCACCAATAAACCGTGATCCTGAGTTTTTCCAACTGATTTCCCTTAGATCTAATGTTTCCTTTAAAGTTTGCATCACATCACAAGTCATTAGCATAGTAGAATTGTCATAGTTCGGTTACATTTGCATCTGAATCCAAACTAGCCATAGCTCTCTGTGGGATCGATAACCTAAATACTACAACTGTACACTGTGCACTTGCAGTTAATTTTGGGTGAATAACTTCACGCATCATATGAGAATTTTCGATAGGTATATGATATTGATGTTTTTGCAATACACGAGAGTTTCCCTAGTGATTGGGCAGTAAAGTTCGAGTAAGGTTTCATGTCCAAATGGCTTTAACTATTACACTTGTGATGCCTCGATACTTGACTTTTACGTTCAAGCCATTGATGTGTTGATGAGCATGACACTAAGTTTTCTCCAGAAAAGAGGCAGTAGCCAGAGGTGGAGCGGTGCGTTGTGGAGAAACCAACCCAATTAGCGTAGGTGTATGCGATGAGCTTGGTAAGAGATATGCGTTTGATGAAGAACGTGGGTGAAGTTTTCTTCTGCTTTGGGTAAAAAATGTCACTTCCCACGTCCTCAAGATTTTCACACGGATCTGGGCCTGAAAGCGAATGGGCCTGAACTTTGAAGGGCCTTGAGCGTGTGTGGGCTTATACAAAGGGGGTCCACCTATCTGCTATTGAGTTCACCACGGGGTGAACTCAAGGCATACCAATCTTTGCGGCTACAAGGTTGTATGTGTGAGATGGTGGTATGTGTGGACTCGAGGGTTTAAAGGATGCCCTTCAAGGCAATCCTTAGATCTCGAGGGTGTGTTGGAATATGGTGTGGAGCAGGGGTCGTCCCACTAAGCAGCAAACCTCTTACAACAGCAAATGAACACGTGAAGTCTTCGGAAAAGACGCAATGTGTTTCTGTTTCCCGAATATTCTCCGACGCTCAATTCATTTATTTGATCACATTACCGATGTCGGAAAATAGAAAGAACATCAGGAAAACAACGAGGATTTAGTTCAAAGACAAAGTGGTCCCGAAGTTATATGTCCTTTACGAGGGCTCTTTGAGTGGAAACAACAAAGTAAAGCGCTAAAGAGAGGTGAGTTCAAAGATGACTGGAAAAGCTCTTACCGCGTAGGATGATCTATCCTACGAAGCGACAAGGTTTAAAAACTATGGCCTTTGGACCTAAGTCACCTCAAATCTTGGTTATTTACAGAAAGGACGACACTTTAAAAGTGTTTGGAAAAAAAAAGAGTCTATCAAACAACGTCTGAATTTTAGAACTTTTACCCTTCAAACGTAGACTGATTTCGGAGGAAAGTTGAGTGCCCTTGAGAAGAACTCTATGAAAGTTGGCGATATCACTCCGGCAAAGACTTAACCAATTATCTAGTGAAATTCGGCAAGAATTTAGAGAGAAAGCTCCCTCAGAGAAAACATAGCACAAATCTAAACAAAAAAAAACCTTTTAATATCTATGAATAAGTGATTCACCAACCCAATTTCATAGCAAGTAAGAGATGTATTTATAGAGAATATATGACTCGGGTTAGTATACCAAGTGATTGAGTTTTTTCGGGTATGACTCGTTTGGTTCCAGTTCATGTCGCCTTGGTTCTGTTCTGGACCTTTGACATCTCTTCATTTGCTAAGAATTCTCAATGTGAAAACACAGAGACAAAGAGCTGATCTTTGAATAAGAAAAAGAGTGGATTTGTGGGGTTCTGAAATTATTTTAAAAAATATTAGTTCTTTGGAAGACCTATCTCGTCTATGGTACTGCATGGTTCCGCTCTGCAAGAACTCCGAATCATTCTCCTAAAGCTCATACTTTTCATTATAATGGATCCGCTTTCCCCAAAATAACCCAAATAAATAGGGAAATCCCAATTCATTAGGCCTTTCAATACAATCAAATAGAAATCCCCAAGGGCGAGATATTCTTGGAGCCCAAACTATGTGATTGAATAAATCTTCCTCTATCTATTTTGGGTTGAGGACTCCTTCTCCTTCCCCTTCTTCAAACTCCGATTGATTTGTTCATAGACTAATCTCTGATTAACGATAGAAAAAGATCCATCTTGCATCATATATAAGGGTCCCTCGGTTCGGAGCAAAAAAGAAATGTCACTCAATCATTAAAAAACATATTGCAATCTTTTTCAGTCTGCGAAGATCCCACCAAAGCGACTTGCGTGCCTTTTTCCTACCACTCTTTTCGTCTTTGTCAGCTAGCGCGTCGTGCACTCCCGAGGTGCATACAGCCTATAATAGACGGGTATGTAAGGCGTTTCGTACTATATTTTGCCTGATAACAGATTTCTTCGGCGTAATTTTTACGATTACCGAGGCGCATGTGTAGCCTAAGAAATCATTTCCTCCTGTTGGAACAAGACAAATGGGTATGTACTATATGTTATTAGTGTTGTTTCAAATGAACTGTGTTTGACGAAATTTTTACTAATTAACTAATAAAATATCTGAATAGTGTGCCAAACCTGATCCAAGTGGTGATACTCTATCCAGGTTGTGTTGTCCTCCACTATACGCTCCTCAAGTAAGACCAAGTCTCCTTTAGCACGTCTCCGGACCAGAGTAAATGGCAAGTAAACCCTATTCAGGAGGGAATCAAAGGGGTGACCATCATGCTTTGCACCCAAGCCACTGTAGAGGTAGACGTGGATACAATACTTCTTTGGTCACTCTGCTCTAGCACTCCCAGACGGATAGTATAGCCACACTACCGATAATGGGGCGAAAGGGTTCGGGTGACTCTATACACGAGTCCTCACGTAATCAGACCAGAGCATCTCATAAATTTTGGTGCGTGACAATAAAGTTATTCGCCTAAAGTAAGTTACACATAGCGTTAGAATATTCGCCTAAGCTGTTTTTCACGTGTTGTTGCATAAATCATAAGTATTAAGGGAAATAAATTTTCCCTAACACATTCGATGTAACGAATGCTTCATTTGAGATCGTTGAGGTATGGTTCCCGGGGATCATGTATGTAAATACAAACTTCTTCGACTACACAAACAATATCTAGTCATGTGAAAGTGAAGTATCGTAGAGCTCTAGCAAGACTGCAATACATGGTTGTATCCATGACCACTCTACCCGTACTTTCAGCGAGTTTAGAAAAAGTGTCGACGGGAGTAGAGACGTTATTGCATCCATTCATTACAGCATGATAAATAATATTTGCCACGTTGTTATATTGGGAAAGAAAAATATTGTTAGTTTCCCTACGAATTGCAATGCCAGGAAAATAGTGAAGTATACCTAGATCAGTCATTTAAATTAAGAATTTAAGTGGAGAACGTAGAAAACCGTTAGTTTGACGCCCGAATTTCCTGTTTAAGGCTGTAAATCGATATATGAAGGAGAAATACGTCTTTTGGGTGGCTGAAACATGAAGAATGTTCTTTGAGATTTACGGATACATTGCTAGTTAGTGAAGAGGAAATGTAATTTATCGGACGTGTTATTTGTCATGTCTGACACGTAGTATACCTAGAGCGACATTACTTACCTTTATGACAAAAAAATAACTTATGATTAGCTCCTATATTTGATCATGTTACATCTTAGAAGCCGAAACTGGAATCACTAGTTTATACTTACTATAGAATTCACCCCAAGAGGGTATAAACCCTCCAAAGTGGGTATAGCATGTGTAATTAACCCACCTTAATCGGTATAGGTATCACGATTGACTTGATATTATTAACGGTTTTAACTAATATATGTGTTCAAAGATTACTTTATCAACTTTCGGAGAAAGTTGACCGAATTTATCAACCACTAACTCCACATCTATTTTTTTTCCCATGTTCTTCAAACATTTGATAGATGGAGGCTTTGACCGGATTTCAATCATATCATCACAACTGATATATATATATATATATATATTGATTGATTGGTGACAAAACAAATGAAATCAGTGAATCCTTGTAAGTACTTTCTTAAAACTTCACTTGTATTTAGATTTTGATGTATGTACATTCGTCCATTATAACTAAAACAATTAAAGACATCTTTTAGGATTTTTTTGTTATTCTTTCTATCTTTTGGAAAAGTAATTTTTCAAGGTTCTTGGATTTATATATATAGCCTCGTTACTGATATATCATATTAACATAATGAAATATATTAGTAGTGGCAGAGTCGTCCCTGACTTTATATAGACGGGAAACATTAAAAAAAAATTGGGTTTACAAGTGTTATTAAAAAAATAAAAAGCAAAAGATAACAACTAAATTCAAACTATTTATCTCGTTCTTAGATAAATTAATACTGAAATAACATAAACTAGCAAGACTTTTTCGAAAAAATGTGGTCAAAAAAATACTTATTATATTTAGGATCAGAAGCACATACTTCCTTAATTTCGTCCCAAAACTTGTCCTGAGTAATGGTATATACAAATGGATGTCGGTAGAATATGTTAATTATTAACATGAATATCTAATGATAATACCTAAAACATCGATGGCGATTTTTTCCTTACCGTATAACTAGGTTTTGTTTTGTTAATGACAAATAAAATTTGTGGTTAAAATAGCACAGATTCAAAGAAGGCGATCATATGTAAAGTAAAAAGTGTGATGATCAATCTATAATAGTTTTTCACAGTCGAAACTGCTATTGATTATATGCCTTACGTATTAGACCATTGTCATGTTGTACAACAACAACAACAAATGTCCGTTTAAATTTTTAAGAAGTTGTGCGATATACACCTTCAATGATAAGATTTTTTGGTACTTTGGAATGGATTTCGTTATCCTTCGATTTACTTTTAATTTAAATAATGGTTTGGCGAAAAAATGGGTGCCAGAAAAAAAAATAGTGGTGAAGGGTAGTTGCCGTCAATTGGTCATCTAAAACATGAATAGGAAAACTAACGAAAACGGAAAGATAAATCCGGTGGAGTCGGCGCATTGTGTTCACGTGATGACGTGACACAAAGTGGGACCAATTATATGCATTCCAGCTCACGAAATTCAAAAGAGCCGTTGTGATCTCTTCCTTTTACCATCAGATGGCGGGAACCTCTATCCGTCGTTTCCGGAGAACGAAGGGGTCCCCACGAGAGGTCGATATGTGGGTCTCAGTCGTACGGAGGAATCAACACGTGGAAGATTGTTAAGGAGCGTGGGCGCACGCTCGGGTGACGTCAGGTGACTTATTCTTCTTTTTCCGGCGAAAAAAAAGGTGTTAATGTTTTGAGAACCTATTCATACAAATCCAATTACGAAGGACAAAATGGAACATTTAAGTTTTCTTTTAGTTGGTTGGATGAGACTTCATTCCATAACGTAACGGCCACCATTTGGGAAGATTACTAATTTACTACTACTACTTACGAAGTAATAAACCTTAATCCTACACAATCTTTTTCCTTTTCGTTACTATCAAACAGTTTAAATATCTGTAACAGATTTAGAATTCTTGTATAGTACACAAATTTTTTATTTTTTGGTTTTCAATGTTAAGATATAAATTCAAACTTGAGTTACATAGTCACAATTACAGTACACCATTCTTTAGATGTTAGAAGACAGACAAGTTTATATTTGACTCCACACAAGTTTATATTTGAGATACGATATTATGATTGAAAATGCAATATGTGATGGAATAATATATGAAATAATGAATTTTGAAAAACAGGTATATAAATCTTTAATTTTTTGGTCTTTATGATTTAAATCTCCAACTTTTTTCTCCGCAAAATAAAGTTAAAACTTTTGTTGATTTTGTTATTCAAGTTTATCGTTGACTCTACAGTTTTGATCATGTTGTTAAATCCATTATCGGAGGTGATTAATCTCGTTAATCGCCGTCTGATATCATCAGTTAACTCCTTACGGCGCCGTTTCATTTTTAGACGAATTTGCAAAAAAATGTGTTTACCCAAAATCGAATCCGCGATATTGAATGTGGAGAGTTTTTATCACTGCGTCATCGTATCTTTTCGGGATATTATTAAACACATATTCTTATATTTAGTACTCAAAATGTTCGGACAAATAATTTGAATCCCTAAAAAATGTCGTATTGATTAAATATGACCTCTAAAATAGATGATGCCCAGAACCCTAAGTCATAAATTAGTTTTGGGATTTCTATTTTCTCTCGATGAACACAGAAATCCCTAAGACCTAAATCGATTTAGAATATGGTAACGTCGTAAAGAGATGGTGAGGGGAAATTATCAAGGCGGTGACGACGGCGGTGAAGCAGCGAGACAAGGCTCCAAGGTCGACAGTCACGATGGCGGTGAAGCACCGAGACGAGGCTCTGAGGTTGAACAAAACGGTTGTGGAAGGCGTAGAAAACGACAACGAGAAAACCTAGACCCATATGTTGATCTTGTGTTGGGTAGGTGCTTTGCCAATTCAAAGGAGTTTAAACGCACTCTTCTCCGATATACGTTAAAAATAGGTACAACATAAATTTCTACAAGTCTACTTCGGTGATGATTGGTAATACACACGAAATCAAGAGCAGCCTGATCCACCAAAACATCCTCCATGTCATCCATCACCTCCACTGGCCATTGAAAGGAAAAACAAGCAGAGGAGGTTCAACCAAATTCAAGCGATAACACTAGATTGCTTGAACATGTTTTGAGGACAAAAATTTATCAAGAAGGAGAGTATGATGCGGTCATCAAATTGAAAGATGAAGTCCATGAGTACACGATGGATCAACCACGCCCCAAGAAACTGATTTAGATTTGGACAAGTTATTTCTGATTGCGAACTCATCTCACCGAATGAAACTGATTTAGATTTGGACAAGTTATTTCGAAATGGAGATTTTTTTCTATAATGGGTTTTTAAGGATATATCGGGTTTGAAAGAGATGATAGAGGAATGCAAAATCTCTAAATCGATTTAGGGGTTTATGGTTTCTGAGACTAGTGTCTTTAAAGGCTATATTCAAAACAAGACCGTTTGTGTGAATCATATGAATTGTGAAAACGTATTTGTTTTCGAATATATAGATAACGAAACGCATATATCTCAATATGATCTATTAGCTCAGTTGTTTAACACTTCACAACAGAGTACGCGGGTTCGATTCTGGGTACTCGCAATTTTTTTGCAAATTCGTTTAACATTGAAATGATGTCGTTGTGAAGTCAACGATAAGTGTGGGTTTTTATAAACAAAGTCATCAAACATTCATGCTTTATTCTACAGAAAATGAAATTGGAGATATAAATTACAAAGACAAAAAATTGAGGATTTATATACCGGTTTTTTCAATGAGTTTTTCATTTTCACTCGTAATAGGTATATGTAGTTGTAGAAATTCAACCACATTATTTTAATTTGTGCATGAAAACTTCCAAATAATTCGAAAATGATGCGACATTGTCGAAATAATTAGACATTTTTTCATAGAAATTTATTTTTATTTTAAAATACATAATTGTTCTCATTTTTTTAGTAAGAAATATGTTAAAATATTAAAAAAAAAAAAAAAAACCTTTTTACATCACTTCTTTTCTTACAAAAAAAAAACCATAAATAATAAAACATTATAACTTAGACTATTTGAGTACAAAACAAGAGCATTCGTATACTTCTCGTCTCCCATTTCTCGCATAATAGTAAGCCGATTCCTCACCACCTTATCCAACATCTTTTAAAGTTGTTGTGCTGTTAGTTCCCTCTTGTCATGATGCCTTTTATTTCTTTATCACCATATTAAATGGATTAACAGCTGGAAACTGTATCGAATTGCAAATAGGAAAATTCGATTCATGCTTTGAGAAGTGAGAAGAGTAATTATCTCCTCCCAAAAGGTTATAAACCCATGGCCTAATATTCTTTTCATAGCCTAATATCCTCTAAACTCTCGTCTAATATTTGACGCTCAAAAGAGATGAAACCAAGTCATCGTGGGTTTTGAACACAAAATACATATTGAACTAACACGTCTGTTTTATGAAAACATTAGGTCTCCCGTAGATAAGCATTAATTTTTCTTACTTTTTAAGTCAAATTTTAAATATATTTGATGTTTCATAACTATTCATATTTTATATTCTCCTTAAATTTATTATAAATTAATTATTAATAATATTTTTTAAAAAACCAATAATTTTTTTAATGTTATACTCTAATTCCAAAATCTCTTATATTATAAAACTGTAAGATTATTCACAGAGATCAACAATTAAATAAAAATAATGGTGGTCAAGAATGACATAACATTAATTCTCAAAATAATTTAGGGTTTAACTGGTGTAGATGTAGTTGGTGAGGAAGTTTGCGGAGGCGGACAGTTGTACGGAGGTGTTATTCGTTCATTGATTTTAATTGATTTGGAAATCTAAAAATCTTTGTCAAATCTATTGATTTTTTAAAAATATATGCAAATCGTAGGTTTTCCCTCGAATTTGAATTTTTGTATTTTTAACATAAAAATCCTTCCAAATTCACTAAAATCCATTGTAAAATCAAATCCATAAGTAAATCTGTATGATTAAATAACACGTGATTTGAATTAGTATTTATAAATCATAGAACTAATAACACTGGATTTAAACATGTATTTTAAAATGATAGAACCAATAACACTAAATTTGATTTGGATTTCCAAACCCATTAAAATATACAAACCAATAAACCCTACGTAATTCCAAGTGGTATTGAACGTTTTTTTATGACTGGTAGAGCGGTTAAAATTTTTTGTACTTGCGAGACATTTTGACTGGTTGACAGCGGTTTTAATAGCGATTTGACATGAACAAATAATAAAATACATACACTATATAATTTATATATAAAAAAAAAACCAAAAACTAAATGACAAAATAAATAATTAAATAGATATTTTTAAGAGGTTTGAAACAAATATCTATATAACAAATATAATTATATATACAAATATATTTTAACTAATATATATATATATATATTATATCACCTATATATTAATTGAGAAAACAGAAAGAAAAAAAACAAAGTGTTAAACTTATAAGATTTTATGATTATAAATGGTATTTTTTTTTCAATCAAACATTAATAATTAAAACACCACGTCCATGTTGGTTGCCCATTTTGATCAAACAAATTCAAAAACGAAATTAAATAAAAATAATTTAATTCATGGAAAGATCTTTATTCTCTTATATTTGTTCTCCTTTTTTATTAACATTAATTCTCAACATTTTTATAATTAAAGAAATATTTCTAAAAAAATATAATACCCACGCTGGCGGATATAATTTAGTCAAATTAAAAAAAACGAAATATAAATATATGTATATATATATATATTATACATATATATTTTAGTTAATATTATATATATATATATTAAAAATAATAATTTAATATGAAACTATGTCACATAAGAAAATGCAAATTTTCTTGAATTTTTATTAATTTTAAAGATAATTTCTTTTATATTTTTAAAGAAATTAATCTTTAACAATTGTGGTCACCGTCAACAAACGTTATAGTTTTTTATTTCCAGTCCTACGTAATGGCTCGACGCAATAAAAAACGGTTATGGTGATTATTAATAAATGTTAACAATCGCTATCGTCCGCAAACACAATTTTTTTGGAGGTAATGCGTGAATCAATCAACCCCTTAACAAGTTTTACATAATAAAGTTGATTCGTGAAATAAAGTATTTATTAGAGACCAACCATTAAACTGAAACAATGTAACTTTTGTGGAATTTTTTTTTATGTTTTCATATAAAGATCGTTTTGTCTCTTTTTTATCTGTTCAATCTTATTAATTTTGAATAGGATTGAAGTAGGAATTTGTGACAAAAAGTCATATCGAAATTTTAAAACAATCTATATATATAAAGTTATTGGTTCTCTTTTCTTATCTTAGAGTGTCACATCATCAATTCACTTTTTCAAATGGTGACATCTCATCAAACTAATTTTTTGATTTTTATTTTTAGTCTCTTAAATTCATTTGGCTCATTAATATAAAGAATTTGTGATTTAATCTATTAAAATTATGAATATACATTTAATCTTAATCTTTTTAAAATTAAAACAAACTTTAACACACACTTAAATTCATATATTTTGTGACTGCCACATAATATATATCTAAATAATAATTTTTTAAATTTTAAGCTGAAAAACCAATTGGTTTATCATGATTATTATTAAAGAAAAGTTTTATGTCTCTTATAACACCTTTTATAACACAAATAGTCTTATACGTTTTATATATCCAATTGGATGAGAATAAGTTTTATATATAAAAAAACTTATTAGTTATATAAAAAATTTATGAGTCATAAGTTTATTTTCTGAGGTAATAACATCAAACAAACTAATTATGTGGATATATATATTGAACAATAATGTAAAACTAATTTTATAGAAATATACAGTTTTTGAATCAATATGTTTATTTTTCTTTTTAGTTTTTAAGTCCTTATAATTACAAGTTAAAAAAATATTGATTGGTCGTTGTTCAGGAAAAAATTGGAATCCGCAAGACGGTTGATTTAAGTTTGTTCTGCTCAATCAAATATGTCAAATTTCTAGGATTTCAGCAAACTCACATATGGCGGTTCAACCTTTGGAGGTAAAAGAGTACCAATTGTGATGATAAATATCTACATCCAGCCATGATGGATGATTATTCATTTGATAAAAGGATGATGCTTCTAACAGCTTTCGAAAAATTTAGATAAGGACCCCAAGCCTTTCATGTGATATGCAAGAATGCATGCTGCGAGAAGCATATTAAGATATCCTTAAATGATAACACGTAAAAGAAATATTTGGGAGTACGAGTAAGAAGTATAAAGGATACCATAACACTAGATAAAGAAATAAGAAACATGGAAAAGGGAATGGAGGTTAGGTTAACCAGGTCAAAAGTGGTGTATATGGTTCAACATCTCATGTTGAACACTTCTATAGAGATCCAACTAAGATTCTAGAGAAGCGAAGTGTATGTATAAGTTTTTCTCTAAGAATATGATTTCAATCTCTTCAGAGCTCTTCTTTATCATGAAAATGATGAAGGATAGTTGAAGGAGTAAATTGACTCAAATTTTTAAATCAAATGTTGTTTGGTTCAATTTAATTGTGCTTAACTATGAACATTAGAGATCTTTTTTTTTGGCAAGTTAACGATTTCATTAAGAAAGTTAAACACCTAGGCGGTGGGCCTTACATCAGTGTTGTTAAAAAACAACACATTCTTTGCTAACATATCAGCAGTGCTGTTGTACTTCCTTGGGACAAACTCAAAGCTAATGTATTCAAAAGACTTCGAAATTTCTTCTATATCTTTGAGGATTCCGCTGATCGTCTTGTGGTATCTCTTTGTTTTGATGTTCTTGATTAGATTGCTCGAATCAGACCTGCAGTGGATACGTTTAATATTCCGTCTTTTGCTTTGTTGTAGGGCTGCTCTCATGGCCAGTGCCTCTCCGACTAGTGCCGACTCCACATGCTCTCGTGGCATTGCGTTCCTACAGATTTATGTTCCACTGTCATGGTATATGACCTATCCCAGTCCAGCTTTTCGTATTGTCTGGTTTCATGCCGTATCAGTGTTGACATATATATATATATAGATCTAACTATAAAGATTTTTACACTAGAATATACAGATAGATAGATAGATATATATATATATATATTATAATTTTTTATTTTAGGGAAATATCAAGTACATAGAAAACATTCAAATCTATATATTTGATTTTGAAATCTTATTTTATTAACTAGAAAGAATATTTTTATGTGTTACAAAATTTAAGTAATGCAATTGTTGCGATTTTTTCATACAATAATACCATAAATCGCGCGAAACGCGGATCACCCACTAAAGATAAATCTTTTATACAACCGCATGTATTTAGTGTTACTTAGTGATATATTTTTTCACAGCATAGTCTATAATGTTACTTAGATAAAAAAAAATGGCATAGAATTTTATTTGTGGAAAAAATGCAACCAAGAGTAGTTATTTTTTTATTAATTTTTTTTTTTTTCGTCATCCACTAAGAGTAATTATGTAGTCAAATTGCAATATTCTTGAGCTTGGCTCCACATAAGTACGCTCTGTCTTTCCCAAAGTCCTTTTAGTTATTCTTATATCAACAACAAATAAAATGTTTAATGATTAAAAATGTTTGTATCCGAGTACTTGACATGCAAGGCAGTGACACGAGTAAACCCTTTTTCTTTTTTATATCAACGGCTTTCATAAATCTCACTCATTTTTAAGTAAGAAAAAAAATCCACACCCACTCTTCGAATTTAATCTGTTTATTTATCTGTTTTATAATTTTCTTTCTTGTGTCTCATATATATTTGGTCTGTGGCAAACAGATATTTTCCGGGTTTTACAAATGTAGATATATAACACAATTAACAAGAAAACTTAGATATTTCTCGAGATCGCGCATGGAGAAATGAAAACTTTCCGTTGCTTCTTGTACACCATACCTTTAATAATGATCAATAATGCCCCCCTTTCCTCTTTTTTTCTTACGATACAAATCCATATATACAGTGTTAAATGGTATAATATATAGGGGCCTAATATATATAACATAGAGAGTATAAATATATATAGATATAAAGGAGGGAGTGTGGGTAATGATTGGGAGGTTTACATAGAGCACAAAGAGGGATGACTCATAGACACTCCAAATTGTTTAGAGACTTTACAGCATGATATTGAATCTTCTCCTTTTTATTGTCTCTTTTTCTACTTATCTTTCTTCAATTTCTGTACGGCTCTACCTCTATTATCTTAGTTTTTGTTTCTATATATTCACACTCCATATGTATATCGTTATACGGTGAGTGTCCAGCCTGTGTGTTGTAACATCCGAGTAAAACCCTAAGAAGAAAAATGTTTATACGAAAGAAGTAAGAGAGAAAACCTATTAAGGTGAACACCTTTGTCTAGGGTTTCTATTTCATTAATGTGTGAATGAACAATTACAAACCCTTATAACATCTTTATTTAAGTCTGAAAAAAAAATTAATAATAGAATAACTAATTTTCTTGTTCTCATTTGCGCACTCAAGATGGATTAGAGTACATTCTCATATTTTAGGTCAATTCAGAATAACACCGTGTTAATGAGGCATGAGTCTCACGCTTCAAAATAAAATAAAAATGTGGAACTCTTGTTTCATAAAATATTGGTTTAGTCTATTGATGATAGTGAGATCTTTAACGAACAATGTCATGGTTTCGAACCTGTAGTAGTTTTTTATTAAAATTATCACATATGTCACAAGAGAGGTTAATGACCTAACAATCATATTTATAAAAAAAAAGTTGGTTAGAAACTTAGTTTGGTAAAAAAATAATACTGAGACAAATGAAAGAAAGATTATGTCTTCGACATTTTCTTCTTATTCTTATTGTAGATTATTTTCGACTATAATTTTTCGTTTTCGATATTCGAAACTATATTATTTCTTTGTTTTATAAAAAATCATATCAAAAAGTTTAATTTTTTAAAAGGTGTAGGAGTTAAAAACATTTAAACACCTTTTTTATATATAACGTGATTAGGTTATCACTAATATTCCCACTGACAATTAGTTTCAATTTCACCACAACAAAACTATAGTTTGAGGACATGTGTTTGGTTCATAAAGATCGAACAATTAAAGTGAATGCAATGTGCTATACGAGCTTTGGTTGAAACGTGACAGAAGCATGTTTCAAATCTGCCATTGGTCTTATATATTTTGTGAGAATCAAATTGAATATTAGAGAATTCGGGACAGTAGCAAGATAGAGATTTAACGGTTTTTAGCCACTTTTGCTATAAGCAAGATAAGATTTGCTATTTCTTAAAGTGTTTTTGAAAATATAATATAACATATATATAATAAGCGAAAAAGTTATGAAAAAGGAAAAACATTTACAAGATTAGATTTGAAAAAAAAGGGAGAGAGATGAAGAAGAAAGAGTAAATCCAAAATCATTGCCAAATTTGTAACTCTCTTCGATCTACTCCACTCATGTCTAGTTCATTATCTCTTCAAAATTGTGTCACATATTTTTACAATGATTTATTACGTACAAGTAAAATCGAATAAAAATAAAATGTGTATACATAAACTTATATTATATTAAAACAGAATAAAAGATGGCTCTATCTTAGCCATTGAATTTTCATATATCGACATCTTTCTACGTGGTTATATTTCAAATTGGGACATTTTCAAAAAAAAATATCAGATTTTTGGCACTCGATTATTTATTTTCTCATCGCCTAACGAAGACTTGGCTCTGAATTCTATAGTGACATGGTTCAATAATGAATATGGTTCGATTGATGGAGAAATGGACAACATGCGATGAAAAAGAGTGCATACGAAAATCAACCTTTTTAGTTGTTAGTTGTTACCATTTAAGAGCCCTTCCTCTCTTTCTATTTTTCTCAATTATTGAATTCTCTAACTTCTAACATCTTAATCTCTTGTACTGTTTCTTTTATAAACATGAACAAGAAAAATTAAAGAGAATGAGAGTTGAGTTTTTTTTGGAAATGATTAACTTAGTATTTAGAAGTCAAGTAATTCTATGCATGCAATTCTAAACTAACAAAAAGACAAACTGAAAACCATTCTAGATTCAGATTTAGTAGACAGATTAGTAAAGCTAGATATGAGAAGAAAGAAAGTAAAGATGGGGCAGTATCTTAAAAGACTAGATGGTCAAAGATCATGCTCGAGGCAAATCAGACAGTGGAGTCTCTGTCAATGTAAGAGAAAATCTAATTTACATATATTTTCCCACTTACATTCCATATCATCATGACTTGTGTAACCCGATCATTAAAGATTTCATTTGTTTGTTTTTTTTTGTGAAAAAGTTAAATGTACTAAAATGAGAAAGCATGCAAAACAGTTACAAGATGCACTGCAAATATTTGTGAATCTGTTAAAGCTGATCTGAAGAGATGTTTCTGTTTTTTCCCAATGACCAAAAAAGATCTGTGTACCAAACAGAATCTCTCAATGAAAATCATAGAACTACTCTTAAATCTTCATACATGTGGAAAAATCACTTTAACTTTTTATATGTACAACATTCACTATCCCTGCCTAACCGAGAATCACAAAATACTCTCTTATTATCATGTAAACCGGGAAATGAATAGAATTTAGACGAAAACAACTTCGAATTTAGCACAAGGGTTTGTGTGTATGTGAGCACTGAGAGTTGAGTTTCCTTGGAATTTGAAGTTGTAAAGTGCTTGTCTTTGAGTCAGACCAAGCGGGTATATCCCGTGTACTCTAAGCTCACCGTCTCCTTTTAAGCTCGCGGGTCTCTCTTTCTTCCATATCGGTTCATGTCTCAGAGACTTGAACTTTGCGAGAACCGCAGATTCCAGAGCTTCCAACGTCAGATTCCCATCCCTGCTCCATCATAGCAAAGAGCAACAAGTATTGAACCAAAAAAAATATCCACAACGGTTTTAATTTAAGAAAAATGAACTTAGCTTACTGCAAAAAGATGGATTCCATATTAAACCGGCCTCTTTCTCTAACAAACAGATGAAAGACTGTCTCTAACCCACTGGTGCATTTACAGGGTCGTTTCTTAAACTCAGGGCTCTTCTCTTCTTGCTCTCTGATCCTTGTAGCCACGAAAATGCATAGACGACAAGAAGAGTGTACAGCAGCCATATCAACAAGTGCCTTGAAAGAATCTGAAGGACCTTCCTGTTTCCATCTAGTTAAAGATAAATAAACTTTAACAAATCTTTGAAGCTTTTCAATATGGCGAAACATATTTTTTTGTTTTTCCTATACCTCAGTGTCTGATTATAGGCGTCGGGGTTATTTGCAAGATACATCATTTTCTTTGCAACTGGCTCGACATCAGCCATCTGCTTAATATGAAGGAATGACTCAGAAGAAGGTGCAAAATCTTGTATATTTGGAGCTCCAACAACCACCGGGACGGATCCTAAAAGTAGAAATTGATCAAACGAATATTGCTCATCAGAACTAGAAAACAGGGCTTCCTCACTGCTCTCAGATACGATGATTCACATATATAAATCTGCATATCATTGCCTTATGCTATGGTGACCATATAATAGTAAGCCCAGAACATGCAAGATGGCTAGCGCAGCAGCTAAGAGAAGGAAAATAAGCGACAATTGCCTTACGCTATGGTGACCATAGAACCACGTGGTGTCAAAAAGGCAATAGTAGAGAAATACTTCAAATATACATTCTAAACCAAATGTTGCTGATGGACACTAGCATGGGGGAGAGTTTTTTGTGTTGGATAATCCAACCTAACGAATATATAACGAAATTTGCCTAAATAACGTTTGGTATACACTTTGTTTACCCACAATTGGTTATGGCTAAAGTTTGCTAACCGAATTACCGGAAAACACTTGAACTGCTTAGCCATGAATCAGCCAAAATATTCAGAAAATACCAGAACTTAAACATGACTTAATCTAAGTTGGCTACACATTTCAGGCATTGGTTTTGCTTATCCTAACTCCTAACTAACCGTACCAATAGACGAACATGAATTACACCAAAATGGCGACCCTTATACACAAAATCACAAATGCTAATTCTTCTTATAGAACAGTCACTAAAATTTGTATGATCATCAGAGAGGGAGGGAGAGGAAGAGTTATCTTTACCAGCGACTAGAGATTGGAAGAACTTCTCAGTGACGTAATCCTCTTCGTTGGTATTCTCAAAAGCTAGACTAAATTTGTAGTGTTTAAGAGCTTCAACCTTCTCCACTGTAATTAATTTATCTCTCTGTAAATTATTGGTTCAAAGACTTGATTGATATGATTAGGGACATAAAACATACCTCTCCCATCCCGGTTTCGGTGACAACCACCATAAGAATCAATACTAACATTCGTCTCCATCAAGGCTTCAAGAGCTTGCAGTCTGAAATTCCTAGCTCCACAATTGGAAATAAAAGCAGCAGCAAGAGCTTTCTCAGTCTTAGGCTGTAATGGAGCCATTATATCATATTCCGCCCATGAAAAATACCCAACCGGAACATCTGATGATAGACTAGTTGTCATGACTATATCATAACCCCTCCTGAAAGCCAGATACTTTTGTAAGGCATTCTGCATTTTACTCCACAATGTATTAAATTGCTGTTTAAGATTGTGCTTACCCACCGTCGTGCCTGAGCTAGATCGTTCTCTGAGTAGTACTGTGCGGATTCCATTGAACGGATTATACCAAGTGTTCCAGGTTCATGACTTAATCCAAAACCTGCATCTGGTTTCTTATCTGAACTAATCCCAATTCCACATTCAACAGAACACGATTTGAAATCCTACAATTAAGAGAATTGAAGAATTCACTCAGATTCATCGTTTTGATCATACAGAGGGAAATGAATAAAAGAGATGATTATGCGGCAAACCTGGTCACCACCGGAGATGATGATCGGATCTTTACTGAAATTTCTAGAATAATTTACTGAATCCTCTCTTTCCAACCACTTCTCGCATCTCTTTATTCCCGACGAAACCTTCGAATCGGAGGAAGATTGTGATCCCGAAGGCGATTTGAGGAAAAAACCCGTTAATGAATCGACCAAAGCAGCGTTATCGAGCCGACCTAGAAACCCGATCTCGATGATGACTACAAGAGCCACGCAGATTGGTAACAAGCTCGACATTTTCCGCTTGAACGAGGAAGGAGACGAAGGAGAGACATTGGCTACAGGTAATCCTTCGTGGGTCGACGCAATTTTGGGTCCTCGGAGATTGGAGAAAACACCCATTAATTACAGCAACGATGTTTGTCAAATCGGATTGTATGTTATAGCCGTGTTGATTGATGAGAAAGATTAAGAAAGTGCCCAAATTTTTGGCTTCCAAAGTCATGACTCATGATTCATAATTCATGGGTTTGGTGGTCAATAGTTTACCTGAAATTGTATATTATTTCATTTGTACAATCCAATTTTTAAAAAAATTTGGATGGGATGTGCGGTTAGAAAGTCGAAACCATGTTTTCTATAGAATTAAAAATTTGGGAGAAGATGGAGAATTATATCCGAACCGAATCTAATCAAATCAAATCAAGTCAAGAATAGATAAACAGATTCGTCCTTTAGTGCCCAAGGCGGCTGAACCATGTGAAGCAGGAGGACGATGATCTTAGGAATCTATAAAAAAGAGTATCGTTTACAATAAAAAAACAGGGAAGAAGGTTATGCATTTTTCGGGAAGGGTCATCCAATTACAAAGATAAACATTTTGGGTTTACTTTACAAGGACTACTCAACTGTATGCCTACAATGCATCTAAGACTTTTGTTTTTTCTCTCAGCTAAGATACCTATTGATCAAATGAGTGTTACAGAAGTTGAGGATGAGACTTATGTAACACTTCCTTCCCTTACAAAAAAGTCCATTAACCAAATTGGGTATCTATTGTCACTAATCTTTGTTCGTAAGCTTTGAGTTAAGGGTGGGCGTTTCAAGTTTCGGTTTGGTTTTGATTCGATTTTTTTCAGTTTTAAGGAAACTATACTAGATGACTCGTCCGTGCGGGATCCGCGGGATAAGATATTTCAGGATCTGACATACTTAATTGTATTATGGTACATTTTATCTTATGGATTAAATTCATTAACTTTTGTATACCGTGAATGTGTCTAGACTTATAATTCAGATATATATATATATATATATATATAAATGTGGAGGACTCCCACTTATGAAGGTATAACATGTACGCATAAGGATACAATATTATAATTCGAGTCTATTGTTTTATTTTATTGTATATATCTCATTCAGCTTTCCCAAGAACTTTATCTTGAATAGTAGGTGGATCTCTATATCTCTTATGAGCTTCCCCTTTAACTTTTTTTGGAGTTTCCTTTTCAGTAGCAGATGCCTTTTAAGAAGTATCTTCGATTTCTCACGAGTTTTCCCTCGAACCTCCTCTTTAGTAGTATGTCGATCTTCATATCTCTGTAGCTTCCCCTTTAATTTCCTCTGGAGTTTCCTCTTTAGTAACTTTTTTCCTTTTGAGAACATTATTCGACATCTTCTCGAGCTTCCCTCGGAACCTCCTCTTGAGTAGGAGGTGGTTCTTCAAATCCCTTTTGAGATTCCTCGTTAACTTCATCTAGAATTTCCTCTTCAGTAACAATGGCCTTTCAAGAACCGTCTTCGACATCCCCTCGAACCTCCTCTTGAGTAGTATGTAGATCTTTATACCCATATCGAGGTTCCCCTTTAACTTCCTCTAGAGTTTCTTCTTTAGTAACATGTGCTTTTTGAACATTCTTCGACATCCCCTCGAGCTTCTCCGTTAACTTCATCTAGAATTTCCTCTTCACTAATAATGGCCTTTCAAGAACCGTCTTTGACATCCCCTCGAACCTTCTCTTGAGTAGTATGTAGATCTTTAGACCCCTTTTGAGGTTCCCCTTTAACTTCCTCTAGAGTTTCCTCTTCCGTAGCAGGTGTTTTTCAAGAATCGTCTTCAACATCCTCTCAAACTTCCCAACGAACATTCTCTTGAGTAGTATGTGGATCTCAAGATCCATTATGAGCTCCCCCTTTTACTTTCGTTGGAGTGTCCTCTTCAGTAACATGCCACTTTCGACATTCGCTCGAGCTTTACCTCGAACCTCTTCTTGAGTAGTAGGTGGATATGCAGATCTTTTTCGTAATAGGTATCTTTCGAGACCCGTCTTCAACATTCGCTCGAGCTTCACCTCAAAACTCTTCTTGAGTAGTAGATGGATCTTTAGATCTTCTTCGTAATAGGTGTCTTTCGAGAACCGTCTTCAACATCTCCCCGAACTTCCTTTTTAACTTCCTCTGGAGTTTCCTCTTCAGTAGGTATATCTAATTACATATACCTTTCAAAAATCATCTTTAGATTCTCTTGAGCTTCCCATCGAACCTTCTCTTAAGTAGTAGGTATATCTTCATATCCCTTTCAAGCTTCTTCCTTAACTTCCTCTGAAGTTGGAATCACACAACTTCCAACAAAAGAAAGAGAGATCAAGAGAGTTTCGCCGAAACCGTTTTGTTTACATTAAATGTCTTGGTTCCCTTTGTTCTTTCTTATCTTAGCTACTAACAACTTAAAATCTGTAACAAGTTTCATGATCTCTTGTATCTTCGCATTGTGATTAATAAAACGAGGTTCTCCGTCATTTTTCATCTTCCAATTTAAATCGGTTGAAACTCACATTTAACAAAGGAAAAAATACTCATATTGAAAGCTCAGACTTACAATATTGAAAGACATTCCAACAAAAGTTGGTTGATGGAATCCTCTTGTAACTTTCTAAACTTACAAAAGAACAATAGACCGAATGGGTAAAGATTTGTAATTAAACTTGATTGATTCATAGAGAACTCAGTTATTTAATGTTCACTTAAATACATCTGATAGATGAAAAACTTGTAAAATTGTGTGTGGTATTTATAATTTTGTTGTTCAATTGTCTGTGTAATTCGATTGAGCAATCAAAGGACCTACTAGAAAGATGTGAGGATTAAAAAACCCTACACGATTTTTTTTTCTTGGTTAAAGAAAACCCCTATACGATGATTACATAAAACTTATAGATGGGATCTATTATGGTTTTATGCTCACTCTATACGTTGGTCTAGCGTGGCAACAGTGGATATTTCTCTCGAATAAAATAGAGGAAACAAGCAAACTTTGTAATAATACCAAATGAGGAAACACAAAAAATTTCTGTATTTGGAAGTGATGATCTTAGACTCCACGCAATAGTGTCCTTTATTGTTTGTTTCGAAGAGTGGTGTGATAATATCATTGGCTTGTAACCAAAATGGGCACCCAAAAAGAAAGCACCACCACTACTACTACATGATAAGGAACACTTATAAGATTTAATAATTTGAGCGATAGTAACCCTCTATGATGTAAATAAAGTCACACAAAATGATATAATATGTTCACACAAAGACAGTATACTTCACTAATCCAGACCATAATATATATTATCATCTGGTTTACATTAGACACTTTTATGGAATTTTAATAATTTTATAGCGACCCTTTTTTATTATATAGATAATAATAGCATCTTGTCTATTATAGACTTCGTTTTTTTCGGCCTAAGTCCTAATATGGACATTTGTAGATGGTCTTATCTAATGAATGAAATTAGTATAGTTGTTAATCCTTATCGTCAACCATTTTGGAAAAAGATAAATCTCAAATTCACTTCATATATATACAAATATTTTTTTCTGAATATTGCGATTGTGCCATTTGTAAATATTGCAGATACAGTTTCAATTTTGGTCTAAAAATTAAGGAAAGTTAAAAGGTCAAATATTTTTGAAATTATTAATTAACCCAAAAATAAGCTATATATTCCTTTATTATTATGATTTAACTCTGAGAAAAAAATACAAGCACGATCTCCAACCACTAGAATCCTCATTGTCGGAAGGCAAACACCAAACAAACGGCCAGTATCTCACCACGTTTCATCCTCTAAGGGGCTAAATATCTAAATTTTAAGGCTCTTTTTTATCATTGGTCCACGTTCGTGTATTTTGACTCAATAAATGTATATTTAATAAATAATTATATTGCTAAAGATAATTATACTGAATAATAAAAATAAAAAAAACAATCGGAGAGAAAAAAAAAAGCTTTCACCCTTAAAATGGCTTCTCGTGTCGAGGCGGCAGCAACACACTTGTCGTCTCTCCCCGCAGCTTCTCTGGTGTTTTCCCAGTCGTGAATCTAATTTTCGAGAAATTTAAGTAGGTAAAGATTATATAAAATTAGCTCCTTTCCCTTTTATTATCCGTTTCTAATTTCTGGATCTGTCTTTGTCGGATCATCCCACTTCGCCAATTTTTTGTTGTCTTTTCTCTGCTTAATATCTGTTCCGTTTTCTTGTATGTGTGTATCTATGTTGTCAATCGCCTTAAAAGTATAGTGAAGAAGTAACTTTTGGTAGTGGAATTGGAGTTAAAAGGGTCTTTGCGAGCAATTTATCGATCTGATTGTTATTGCATATTAGGTTTTTTTTTCCAGGGTTTAGATTTGATCGCTAGTAAAGAAAAAAAAGGACTTTTCCGCTGGAATCTGGAATTAGATCTTTCTCATACTTGTTGGGTTTTACGATTATCATTTGGTTTCATCGTCAAAAATTTATGAAATAATTTTCTGCATTTATTTACTCTGCTTGTGATATTTAAGTATGAAGGCAACAATAATATGTCAAAAAAAGTCATCAAATTACTTTTTCTTTTTAATATTACAAGCGTTATCTAAAGATCTGACTATCTTATTGTTTGACTTTACTCTGTGTTTACATTTGTGCACAGACATTTATGTAGTTTGTCCAGTTTTTCCTTGATTCTCTGTATTTACTCTTATATGGATGTCAACATGTATTATATGTAACGCATAGCTCAGTCCTTTTTAATCTTACTCTAATTGTTTTACTTTTTGGCTTGAATTCTCCGGTTTTTGACTTCTCAAGCAAGAAGAAGGGTTTAAGGAGTTGATGCTTTGTTTTCATTGAAGAAGAAGGAGTGAACAGAAGGAATATGGGAACTCACATCAATTTCAACAACTTAGGAGGTGGAAGTGGCGGCCCTTCTGGAGGGGAAGGGAGTAACCAAATGAAGCAAACTGGTGGTGTCATGCCCTTGGCGAGGCAGTCCTCGCTCTATTCCCTAACATTTGATGAGCTCCAGAGCACTCTAGGAGGACCAGGAAAAGATTTCGGGTCGATGAACATGGATGAACTCCTGAAAAGCATATGGACTGCTGAGGAAGCTCAAGCCATGACCATGGTTTCTTCAGCTGCTCCTACATCGGTAGCACAACCTGGTGGTGGGAATCTCCAGAGGCAAGGCTCGATAACATTGCCCAGGACGATTAGTCAGAAGACTGTTGATGAGGTCTGGAAATGCTTGATCACAAAGGATGGTAATAACGGTGTTATGGGAAGTAGCAGCGGAGGAGGTGGTGAGGCTAATGCGCCTCCTCCTGTGAGGCAACAGACTTTAGGTGAAATGACACTTGAGGAGTTTCTGTTCCGAGCTGGAGTTGTAAGAGAAGATAACGCTACTCAGCAGATGGCTCAGGTCAATGGAAATAATAACAACGGGTTTTATGGTAACAACGGCGCTGCTAACGGCTTAGGTTTTGCGTTTGGTCAGCCAAATCAAAACAGCATTTCATTCAATGGTAATAATGATTCTATGATCTTGAATCAGCCAACTGGTTTAGGCCTCAAAGTAGGTGGAACAATGCAGCAGCAGCAGCAACAACAACAGTTGCAGCAGAGACAGCAGCTGAATCAGCCACTTTCGCATCCACATTCACAGCAGCAGCAGCAGCAGCGGATGCCTCAAACCATTTTTCCTAAACAAGCGAACATACCTTTTGCTTCACCTGTGAGTATTGTCAACAAGGGTTTTGGTGGGGCTGGAAATAATTCCATCAACAAAGCTAATGGATTAGCTAGTTATGGAGGCGCTGGGGTCACTGTTGCAGCAACTTCTCCAGGGACAAGCAGTGCAGACAATAATTCCTTGTCACCAGTTCCCTATGTGCTTAATCGAGGAAGAAGAAGCAACACAGGTTTAGAGAAGGTTATCGAGAGGAGGCAAAGGAGAATGATCAAGAACCGGGAATCAGCTGCTAGATCAAGAGCTCGAAAGCAGGTGAGTATTTATCTATTCATAACCCCTTTTGTTTGGTTCAATTAAACTGAAACATAAAATGAGCAAAGATTTCTTCTAGATTCAGATGTTTGATCTTTCCTTCTTACCCATTACTTGCAGGCTTACACCTTGGAACTGGAAGCCGAAATTGAAAAGCTTAAGAAAATAAACCAAGACTTGCAGAGAAAGCAGGTATCTTTCAATTTCTGACATTGTTACCATCTGTCTCTTTTTCTTTGCCTGCGTCTCCTTCTCAGAATCTATCCGACGTGGTTCTGAAACCGAGCTTTCCCCTATGTTGCAGGCTGAAATGATGGAAATGCAGAAGAATGAGGTAATTGTTTAAGGACTTAATATTTTTCCGAAACTCATGTACACACTTACAAACCATAAAAGGTCCAATAGTTTATGTTGGTCCTAAACAAGCAAAGCGACTGCAGTCCAACTCTGAATAGTTTTCAACGTTTTGTGCTTTGTCGCCTCTTCATGCTAAATATGTTTTTGTTGTTCACTAAGACTGGTTTTGAATTGGCAGCAGAAGGAACCATCAAAGCAACCGTGGGGCAGCAAAAGGCAATGCTTGAGAAGGACACTAACCGGTCCATGGTAAAGTCAGAATGAAGCAAACAAGAACTAGACCGCCTATCTTGGGGCTTGCTTATGTTAAAGGAGATAGTGCTACCTGTACAGGAGATTAAGAGAAATTTATTGAGTGAAAAAATCTAGGTTACAGAGTAGGAGAGAGTTTTCATTATGAATAAATTACATATTTTGCGCCCCTGACCTTCATTTCATTAGTCTAGGCTTAGATGATTCTCCCTTTTCTGTTTTTCTTTTCTTTAAAGACTCTATTGTTCATATATGTCTGACTTTGTGTTTAGGGATCTAGTTTTCAATTCTATGAACTTTTGTTTAGCCATTACTGAAACTGGTAAACTTAATCAGTCTTGACATTGGTTAGATAACATATTTATCTTCCAAAATTGCAATTAGAAAACAATTGGATCATATCCAAAAAACCAAATTTCTAGAAGAAGCGACTTCAACTCAAAAGGAGAGACCATTTGGTGGAGAGGGAGGAGAACCAGTCTCAAGCAGAAAACTCCGGCTACAATGCGACCTTGAAGTAGTACTAGAGGAAGAAGCCAAGCCACGAATGTCACCAAACCCTGATTCACCACCTCTAAGCGACCGCCCTTTGTCCTCTTCAACCGCCATTGCAAGTCCAAGATGCAACGGATCAAAGCTTTCGCACAACAGCCTCAGAACCTGCTTGATCGATGGTCTAGCAACACCTTCTTTCTCTGTGCACCATCTCACAGCCGCAACAACTGTTTCAAGCTGTTCTCCATCTATGCAGTCTTTGATTCTCGGATCCACTAGATCTACGCGTCTTGATTCTGATACTAATAAAGGCTGAGACATTTCCACCAGGTTTCTACCTTCATCAACCGCTGTTCTTCCTGTTATTAGCTCTAGCAACACCACTCCATAGCTATACACGTCACTCTTCTCTGTCAGTTCTTGTGTCACAACGTACTCCGGATCTACATAGCCTGAAACTCATCATATTCACAGTTTTTAGATTTTGCTCAACATATTTGCAAGACTAGCTGTTTCCTTTGTTTCGTTACCTGGAGTTCCACGGATATCAGTGTTAACAGGTTCAAAACAAACTGAGCCATCTCTGGAAGCATGTGCAAGGCCAAAATCTGCAAGCTGCACCACAAAAACCCTCAAATCAATTTCTTTTAGAGGTGAAACGAATTGAAAAGTCGATGTTGTTGTGATAGGACTCAGACACACCTTAGCAACAAAGTTATCGTCGAGTAATATGTTGCTGGACTTTATGTCTCTGTGACAGAGAGGCGGGTCACAGTAGAAATGAAGGTACTCCTGGAGGAAAAAAGTATAATATATATAGCCAAGAACTAAGAACAGTAATACGAACCATAGAAAAATGTAGATCAAGGCTTTGGAAATTTACCAAAGCATTAGCCACATCGATTGCAATTTTCATCCTTGTTGCCCAACTAAGTGGAGGTTTTTCTGTGGCTGCACAGAAAAGAAGAAAAATTTCAAGATTCTCAAGCCAAGTCTATAACATAGCAAGTAAATGTGGAAATAATGAACATACAATGTAAATGATCCTTCAGGCTCCCATTTGCCATATACTCGTAGACTAGGAACCTGGAAATTCTCAAGTTAGTTCAGCAGAGGGAAATCCAATAACGTAAATGATGGCAAAGTGTAACAGTTCACCTCTCTTTCTTCTTATTACAAAAACCTTTCAAAGCAACTAGATGACGGTGATGCAGCCTGGCGAGAAGCTCTATCTCTCTGCAGAATTCATCTTCTGCTTGTTCAGAGCTCTTGTTCATCCTTTTTACAGCTGCCACCAACCCATTACTGAACTCAGCTTTGTGAACAGTCCCAAATCCCCCACTCCCAATCACTATACTGAAATCTTCAGTAGCTTTCCTGATTTCTCTGTAGCTGAATTTTCGAAACGCCGACGACTTACCTTCATGAATTATCAAACTTTGCCTGGGAGAAGAAAATGTCTTGGTAGGACTTTTATCCATGGTCTCGGCGGAGTCATCAAGTTCCCGTCGTTTTCTTTGGATAAGAACTAGTAGAACAGCGAGCATTATAAGAGCAAAAGCTATAACAGCGATCCCAATAGCCAAAACCATTGTCAAGTGATGGTGTCTTTTACTTGGAGACAAAACAAAATTGTTGCTGCTTGGACTATCAGCTAAATCTGGATTTGGAGAAGCTTCAGGGCTCAGCACCGATGGAGCTGACTCTGAATAGAGATAAAAAGGAGAAACAACGATAAGATTCTACACTCCATGAATCAAAATACGACACAGAGAACTGTGTATTACCTGGAGTGGTGCTAAGCTCAGCAACGCTAAAGAAGCAGCTAGCAAGTTGAAGGGCAGATGAATTGTCAACCTGGCTAGCTAAGACAGCATACGTTGCATCACGACAAGTACTCAGTTTGATGCTATTTCCTTCACCAACGAGACTACGAAGATAGGTGATACCAGAATTCAAGCAACTCTTGCATTGATCTCCTGGTGGAAGCGGGAGTTTACAGTTTCTTGAAACATCTCCAAACTTTGGGGAGATAAGCATTTGTGTTACAGTGGTCAGACCTTCACAGTCATAGTTAACAAGAATCTTGGTCCCTAACCCACAGAAGAGAGTTGCATTTCTTGGGATTCCATATAGCTCCATGGTTCTAGAGATGGTAGTGATGCAGATATCAGTTAAATCCAATGTGACTCCAAGACCTGTTGTGTAGTTTGCATAGCGAGCAACAGATATTGCAACGAAAGCGTTCATGTAACGGCAGCATTTGGCTCTATCGGTATTATTGGAGCACACAGAAGCCACGAGTGTGAAGTTAGATGAGCTCAAGTCCAATGGACATTCTGTAACACACAATTAAGAATCATTGATCAATTTCTAATTCGTGAAATTCCAATTCTGCGTTTCAAACGAGAGATAACATCGAAAGACGCGAATTCGTATAACATTTGCTTTAAATGCTCAAGAATGTCTTTCTAATGAAGAAAATTAATGCAAAATCTCATCGGTAAATTTGCATGTAAGCTACTAATCACCATAAGTTCGAGTAAAAGACTATGAGAATACACATCGAAACTTGAAATCGACGAAATTTTGCAAAACCCCGAAGCTCAAATAAAACTATCAAAATCAAGATTAACATCAGTTTTTTTTTTCTTTTTTTCTTTCTAATTTGGGCTCGAGGCAGGGAATAGTAATTGCGATTCGAACCCATGAAAGAAGATTTTAAGGGAAGATTTAGATGAATGATAAAGGTGAGACTGAGACGAACCTGCTTTCGTTAGTAAAGGCAACTGGATTCCTAGAAATGCGATATATGCGACGACCAAGAGAGCTTGCTTGTAAACTACCATGGCCAAAGAACAGAGGAGGAGGAGAGAGAGACGTTATGGAAGGTCAATGGGAAGTCGCCTGAGAGAAAGACATTGGAAGGCAGTAAGTCAGTGACAATGAGATGGAGAGAGAAAGAGCGAGATTTCCCAATTTTGCCTATTTCTGATGAAAACGATGAAACCAAAAACCCCCTTCATTTATCACTCTCTTATGTTTTCACCCAAGACTTCGTTAAATTGTTTTAAACACCCGCATAAATATTAAGGAAAAACAATGGCTTATACTTTATACAGAATGTACAGAACAAGCCATAATAAATAGTAATACAAGCTACTATAATAATTATCAAACTTTAACTTTTTAAAAAAATATCTTCTCTGATTGAAATAGTTGTATTTTGAATGGAATTGTATTGGGTCTATCTATATATCAATTCGATTGATTTTTATTCAGTTTTTTTTTTTTTGTTTGACTGCATATGTTCTGTTTCATTTCATTTTCCTAGGTAATGACTGCAATTTAAACTAGAAATCATTGTTTTTTTTTTCAACCTTCATGTTCATTTATTTAATTTTTGGAAAAGTGGAGTATTTTTTAGAAGGAAAAATGCTATTTAAGTTTTGGAAAAGTACTATTTTCGCCAATGACATTATAACTATGAGATACATGAGAAATAGAGAAGTAAGAAAAATATACCATCGTTTGGAAATAATCTACCTAGTTTCACGGTAAAAGAATGTATAAGTTTTAGTTTTATCTCTGGGTAGCAAAATATCGTGGCTGATTCATTGGCTAAACAAGCTTTAAGTTTGCATAAAACAGAAACAAGTTAAAGGTTTAATGAATGAAGTTTCATGACAAAAAAGAAAGGTAATTGCATGCAGGGGTGGAATTAAGTAAAGCCAAATGAAACATTTGTCAAGAACCCAATTTTTAAAACATTTCTATTAACAAAAAAAATTATATATATATATATCAAATAAAATGTTATTTTGATAAATACAAAAAATAAATAAATTAGAATTAGAGGTGAATTGGGGGAAAAAAATTATTTAGTGTTCATACCTAACTAAAATAGATTATTTAACTAATTATTTTTATTTGTTATTTCATTCGGCTTTTCTCTTTCTCGTCTCGACAAAACTCTTAAAAAACGAGAATTTCATTAATAAATTATATGAAAATTGATTTGAGATTATTTGAGGGACAATTGATGGTTAAAAGTCAATGATTTCAAATATCACCTCAACTGATGATATTTGTTAAAAATTCCTTTAAAATCTTTGCGATTATGATTTCTCAAAATAATCCCAAATTTTGTTCCAATATTGGATCATGGATCTGAGAGGATTTCAACTTTTTTCCAAATCTCAGCTTATTAGATTTAACATTTGTAAAATTATTCCAAATCCAAAGTTATTGGTTTAATGATTTTACAAATTTCTTAAAATTATGCCTTATTGAAAACTGAGATTTCATTAATAAAATATGTCAAAATTGATTTGGGATTATTCGTGAGACAAATGATAGTTAAAAATCAGTAATTTTAAATACCACCTCAATTGATGGAGTTGATAATTAACAATGATTAATTTAGTTTCCAACTAATGTGTCGATTTTTGAATCTACAGTTTCTATTGTTGCTTATATTTGCATATATTTTGCTTATATTATGCATATATTTCACTCATTTTTATTTACTGTGTTTAATTTGACGTTTTTGATCTCAAATATTACAATAAATATAACATATTGATTAAACTACACTAAACTAAACTATTATTAATAGTAAGAACAAAACTAATATTAATGATTTTTATATATTTTCTTATGATGTGAACATTATAAAAAAAAACTATATTGAAGAGATATGGTTAAAAAAACTCGATTATCATTGTTTGATGAATAATTTTGTATGAAAAATGCAAGAATATTAATTGGATTTTTTATTTTCAACCCCCATTATTTTTTGGATATTATAATTCCAAATTATTTTTAGATTTTGTATGAATAATCCAAAAAATTAGTTAGTTTAAATATCAATTTCATATTTTTGTTTGAATTTTGTCTTAGTGAAGTCATTTTTCAGGTTACTTTTGGATATTCAAAATTATTTGAATAATAATTTTTCTTACAATGTATTTACAATATAAAGTAGAGGATCCTTAATTTTTTTTTTCCGCTTATAGTCTTCTTCATGCATAGATTAAGTTAGATTTCTTAGTAACTTGTAATTGAGTTCTGCAAAGTGTGAATAATGATGCATAGAGCTTATGTAGCAACTTGTAGTTGCTTTATGTTTCCAGCCAAAACAATTTTTGTATATGCAATGTGAATGATGTCTGCAGCCTTTTTGATATCTTGGTGATGCCATTGTAGATGTAATGTTGGAGAGGGTGGTGTAGCCCTTGCTAAAGTGTCATAGTTGTGCATCTAATTGATATTGTTGAAAATTTTGGTCCTTGAAGCAATCGATCATTCTCATGTGTTCAACTAGACTCTTGACTTGTGTCTCCTCCTTTCATACAGAATATTTGAGTATATATACTAGGTTATGATCATATTGATATGCAAGTAAATGTTACCATTTATCCAACACCATACATGTAATATGATTCTCTCTCATGTAAAGTACTTAAAAAATGTAGCTAGCTGGCAATGGCATTCTATTATTATTGTATGATGATGATGACTGTCACATTCAGTTTCTTCATTTTTCTTGTTAAATACTTTTTAAAAAAAATTTCCTTAGGAAATGACATGTGAACATATATAAGAAGAACAGACAAAAAAGATGTTAGAAAGCAAAAAACCCCTCTTATAATGCAGCTATTAATATCATCATTGTCTCCGAGATTCCCGCAATCCCCCATTGTTTTTCTTTTTTTGAAGAGGTAAATTTAGACTCAATTTTTTTGTTTGTTTTTTTTTGTTTTGGTTTGTCAAGGCAAATGTAAATTATTGGTTGAAAAGAGTCTTTTGGGGTTTACAAAGTAGTGCTTCTTCCAAAAATCTTTGGGTTTTTTTTTTCTTTTTTTCTTTTTGTATGGGATTTTGTGGCGACAAAGATGAGCATGTTTCAGAGATTCACCTTCTTTCTAACAATTATTCTCATTCCATGCTTTCTCCTCTTTAGCCCTTCCTATGCCCTCAAGGTAACTAATTAGAACAATTCATTCTCAAAATTATCAAAAATCTATCATAAATGGGTTTGTCTAATCTGAAACCCCTATTTGAATCGTGGGTTTCGTGTTGATCTTTGTGTTGATTGTTAGGAAGGAGAAACATGTATCGTGAGCAAAAATTGTGATGCGGGTCTAAACTGCGAATCGTGTCTCGCCAGCGATAATTTCCGACCTAGATGCACCCGAATGCAACCCATTAACCCCACCTCCAAGGTTCCTTTTTCTTCTTTCTTTTTAATAATTTAAAAAAAATAAAATTATTTGATTAATCAGTTGATCACAATTCATGTTTTTGTGTCAAAAAAGGTAAAGGGATTGCCTTACAACAAGTACTCATGGTTAACAACGCACAATTCATTTGCTCGAATGGGTGCAAAATCAGGCACTGGCTCAATGATTCTTGCTCCTTCCAACCAACAGGATTCAATCACAAGCCAGCTCATTGTAAACCTTCTTCATAAACCCATTTCAAAATTTTCATTCTTTAAATTTGATTCTACATTCTTTTTTGTTGGTTATTGTAGAACGGTGTTAGAGGGTTTATGCTTGACATGTACGACTTCCAAAACGATATTTGGCTTTGCCATTCTTATGGCGGAAACTGCTTAAATTACACCGCATTCGTAAGTTTCATACATAGATTTCACATATAATACGATTGGTCCAATTTTGAAATTTTTTATAATTTGTTATTTGGTTGTTGTATGTAGCAACCCGCGGTTAACATTCTAAAAGAGTTTAAAGTATTTCTAGACAAGAACAAGGATGTGGTTGTGACACTTATCCTCGAAGACTACGTAAAAACACCTCATGGTTTAACCAACGTGTTTGATGCATCCGGACTACGAGAGTTCATGTTTCCGGTAACAAGAATGCCTAAGAACGGAGAAGATTGGCCTACTCTCGATGATATGATAGCTAAGAACCAACGGTTGTTAGTTTTCACGTCAGATCCTCATAAAGAAGCGCGGGAAGGAATCGCGTTTCTATGGAAGTACATGGTAGAGAATCAATGTGATGTCCATCTCTATACACATTTTCCAAATAGATTCTATTACTTATATGAAATTGAGATAATTACTTGTATGATTTGTAGATGGAACTGGAGGGATGAATGCTGGAGTGTGTACCAATAGACCTGAATCAGCTGCAATGGGAGATAAATCGAGATCACTTGTTCTCGTTAACTACTTCCCGGATACTGCGGATTTGATCGGATCTTGTAAACAAAACTCTGCTCCTCTTCTTGACGCTATCAAGAAATGTCAAGAAGCCTCGGGACAACGCTGGCCTAACTTCATTGCAGTCGATTTCTACAAGGTATACAATGTACTCCGGTTTTGGTTAGATTTAATTTGATCCGGTTCAAGTAGAGCATTTGATTAATATTAATGTGTGATTCAGAGAAGCGATGGTGGAGGAGCTCCAAAAGCAGTGGATATTGCAAATGGTCATTCAGTTTGCGGCTGTGAAGATATAGCCCTTTGTAAAGTTAGTATTCTATGGTTATGTACTCACTATGTGCATTTGCTCTTTTATGTTTTAAAAGATGTATCTAATAAGTTTCTGTTTTGCGTGTATGTGCAGGAGAACATGACGAATGGGACGTGTGAGAAGCCAGAAGTGCCGAAACTACAGTCGAATCTAATGATGATAGCGAAATTAACAGCGGAAGCGACCAAAGGAGATGGTCATCCATCTACCAAACCGACCCAACTTGGGCTTTCTGTGTTTGTTATAACTTTTGTCTCACTTCTCACAACTTTTTGACTCTAATGATTACTTTATTATACTTATGACAAAACTCTAACCTATACATGTCCCCGGTACGATCAAGACAAACCCTGTTTTTTCCACTTGTAATCACTCAAATATACATGCAAATAAATGATTGCATTATTAAATAAGTCACACTTATTACAAATATCAAACCATTATGAATATAGTAATTGAAACAACTTGGTTCAGACTAGAGATTCCGAATCCGGTTTGGGTTAAGAGCCCCATAAGATACCGGTGGCGAAGCCTGACTGTGTAATCCTTCTTGATCCGGTTTAATTCGATGTGGGTTCTTGCCACAAGGGATATAGAAGAAAGATTTGGATTTAGGACAATTCTGTTTCCGCATGAAGAATTTGGCGCATTCCCATGGCGTTCTCTGACTCGGTAGATCTAGAATACAATTCATACCAACATCTAGAATCTTTCTCTTGATGAGTTTTCGACATTTTGGACCGACCTGCGTGAAGTAATTGAACGAGAGAGAAAGGTTCTTAAGGGCTGAGAGCTCGCATACAATCTCAGGTATGGTGCCGTAGAAC